>VWZY01003721.1:451997-511834 GCA_013399075.1 Chloroceryle aenea | reverse complement strand
ATAATTAAATTTTAAAAATAATTAAATGCTTTGAGTTTAGTTCTATAGTGAGCATGGAGTAGTAGAGGACAGTTGGAGTCTTCTAATTATTATTCTTTCTTTTTCCCTCCCTCTCTGTTAGAACCTGTTTGATGTTTTCACATCAAGAAAATTTATTTCTTTCGTATACCTAGACAGTAGTTCCAATACTTGCAGTGCCTCACATATCATCTGCAAAATTAAACAAACTTTGGAGGTTTGACTGATAGATGAATTAGAAAATAGACAGCTCGTGCAACTGGCTATTAAATGAGAAGTTCAGGAGCATCACTGATTTTTTTTTACGCTGGTTTTCTTACATCAGTGTGTAGCTGATCTCAGCTGTCTCCTGGGAGGTGCTCCACTGCTGGACAGTTCCCCCTCCAGCCACCCAGGGATGATGGTGCTGCGAGTCTTACTCAGCAGTGGTAGAGCTAGTAACAGGAGAGAGTTACATTACATGGTAACCTTCTGTTAGTTTTGCTGCAGGAAAATGAAGCAGAAGTTTAAATCCGAGTAACTTTTTTTGTTTTATATTGAATTTTGGTGGGTTTTTTTTGGTAGAAGGAACAGCAAACACGGATGTGAGAAAATGGAATGTGGTACTAAGAGGAGTAAAGGTGCAGAAGTGGGTAGAAGCAGAAAAGATGAAGAAAATAAATGTCTCCTTAATCTTACATCTCAACTATCTGGGCCCAGATAGTAAAGTTTTTTCTTGGGAAAATAAAAAAAGAAAAACCACTGACTCGATTCTCAGAAAACTTGAGCTGTGTGTTTAAGATGTGCTGTGATCAGGACATCAGCTCTGAGGAGACATTGTTTCCTGTATCCAGTAACTGCCCTGGTTGTTTCCTACTTTTGTGAGTTTCCCTAATATTTAGGATAGATTTACCTATAGACAGGACAAGAGAACATGATGCAGACAGCAAAGCATATAGTGCCTGCAGGTTTGTATGAAGTCAAATCTCATATTTGATTTATCATAAAGATGAAATGGTGATGATGTTGAAAGCCCTTTGTGAGCTTCCTGTATTTATTAAAAAAGCACCGTCTGGTTTCTTACCCCACTGCAGCTGGGCTGCCTTTTGCTACCAGTGACTGCTGTCTGTGTGCAGAATGAATGCTGTAATAGCTTCAAACACCATCAGCAGACCTGGCACATGATTAAGCCAGACACAGCATTTATATTTTCGAGAGATCTTTATCTTGGTGACTGTCTGTTTCAAGTGGTCTCATGTTGTTCATCATATTAACTCTAAATGGATCTGGTGGTAGCTCATGGGAATAAATGGGCTGAGAAGCAACATAGGAGCTGCGATACCAAAGGCTTTTCATAACAACATGCAGGTGAAAAGCTCGTGCTGCATTAGTACAGGCAGGCTTGGAGTAAAATGATGTCTTTTCAACAGAAATTGCACAACTATGTTTTGTTCACTGATTAATTCTGTAGCCAGAATTTTGCCTTTTTTAGAAGTATGTTTCTGGCCTTTGTCTGCTGTGCATCACTGTGACCTTGTGTCTCTGTAGATCCTCTGAGTTGCTGATCTTAACACAACTTCATCTCTAGTGCTCACCAATTTTAGTCACTGTCCATGGTTGTGGTAGCTGTTTGATCTCATCGGAGGGGGGTGGATGTATTGAAGTCTTCCATTCTTAATACGTAGTAACCTGGTTTTTGCTAGTGTCCAGGTAGCAAAGTGCTCCGTCTCACCATCACATGTAATATGGAGAAGGTATCATGGTGATCATTTGCAAGATGAACTTTCTCCCGAAAGTTCTCTATATTTAAAGTTTGGTTGGTGATATTAGAGGATACAGAGAGACAGCCAGAGACACTCAAGAGCTTATTATGAAGTATTTGGTTTGTTTTTTTTCTGATTTTGTTTTTTAAATGGGGTTGGTTTCTCCCATACTGCCAACACAAAGCCTTTAGGAGGGGGTGTTTCTCAGCAGATCTTGCTGCAGAAACACTCAAATTATGTCTGGTGGCTCCAGGCTGAGTCTGTCTGTTTGCATTTGGCAAGCCCTTTCTTGGGACGCTGGTGCTATAAGTGATGGATTGCGTATTGGATGTGGACTGCTTTGAGGAGGAAGAGGTGAAAACCAGTCCCTTGGTGAATGTAGATTCTCTTGGTAGTGACCCATCTAGTGCTGGTCACCTCTCCCTGGGAGAGGAGAGAAATCAGAGCAAGTCAGGGGATAACACTTGAATCAGAGACTGCTTTCACAGCAAGTCAGCTATGAAGACTTAGTCATGCTTTTCTAGAATTTCACAGGGTTTGAACCACTGGGCAGACAGGGAGCAGTGACCTGTTCCAGCCTGCAGCAGGAAGTTTATCATTGCAGCAAGAAAGACGAAAGCTGCTGTGTAGGAATGATAACCGCAGGGAGAACTCAGCGCTAAGACCAAGACCAGAATTGATGTCTTTGGGTTTGTTACTTTTTTTTTGTTCTATATTACTTATTTATTTTTCCCTTTTGCTTGAACCGACTGGAGGAACCTGTCAGGATGAGCCAGATGCACTCGTAGCATATGTTCAGGGTTCTCAAAGGGCTGTGGGGTAGGCTGGATGATCACAAAGTGCAGAGGTTTATTTACAGAGACATACTTTCAGGAACAATTCTGTTTTCTAACACTGTGCAAAGTGTACTTGTAATCTATTAGCACAGCCTGCCTCTCACCTCCTGCAGAGCAAAATAAATACAATCTTAGCAAAATAAATAAAGTGTTTCCTGTTGACTTATTCTGTTGTAAAAGTGATCAACCTTCTCCCTTCCTTTGAATATGCTCTGGCTGATGCTGTGTAAAACTGATGTCTCACCTTGAAAAATAAGCCAGGGAGGGGAGAAGCTGCATTTTTTTCTGAGTAGCTCATATGGATAAGGGAAGAAGAGTTGTTAGCTGGATCAGTCTGGGTTCTTCTTCATTGCTTCTTAAATAGAGCAATGTAGACATACCAGAAAGAGTATTAGGAGTTGGTGGCAAGAGTGACATCTTTGCACTGAACACTAACTGTATCAACGTTTAAATACAGTCAATGACCATAGAGTCGCCTTTGGCTTTTCCAAAGGCTTTTTCAAGGCTCCAAGAGGACTGTCTTTCAAGGATGAGCCTATACTTAAGTTTACAATCTCCTTCACAACGTGGCTAAGATGAAGCTGCCAGATACACCTGGCCTTTGCATCCTTTTAGAGGGGACCTATGCTGCAAGTAGTTAAGTGCTGTAAGATGGGAGAGCAAGTTGTAGCAGATACTGTGCTAACTAACTGGAGGCTTTTTACTGGGCATTGTAGTTAGTAGGGCTGTTTGGTAACACAAAGGGTCTTGTGTCCTGAGGCCAGTAGGAGGTTTTGTCTGTGTGCTCTGCTCATGTTCACATGTTTGTAAAGCAATCACTTTTCACTTTTTTCCCCCCTCACACTGATAGATAATAAAACTGGGTGGCAAACATCTCTTCCTTTCTGGTTGGAAGGTGTCTTTGAGTGTATAAAGCTTGTTCATTATAAAAATGATAAAACCAAAAACCCCATCCCATTTCAAGTTTTATCAAGGTAACTAAGTCTACTTTAGTTCACTACTGCTCTTTGACTTTTGCCAGCATGCATGAAAAAGGCCAAATATGTTGCTGATTGTCCAGACAAACTTGGTTACTCTGATGGAGCTGCTGTCAGACAAAGTGCCTGATTAATCACCTTCATGAAACCCAGTAGAGTGATTTTTATGCTCTCCAAATTAAATAAATATAATCTTGAATCAGACTCCATCAGTAGACTTAAAGCACAGCAGCTGCTCCAATTCTGCTTTTCTTGCCTTGTGTTTCTTTTTACCTGACTTTTTTTTTAAAACAGTAGTGTTGCTGAACCCTAAAGGGATCCTAAATCTTTAATCTTGAGCTCTTTGTAAAGTTTTCCTATTAATATGTCTTTCCCTTACAAAACATAGGAGTAATTTTTCAAGTAGAGTTCCTAAGTTTTGAGTGTTGAGAGTTACTTTTACTGCATGTGAAGTCTTAATGAAGTGTGACACTTCACTGCTGCTCTCAAACATTCGGTAGCAGGTATATACCTGGCTTTACTGCAGGTTTAACCTGGTCAGAGCATGGCTCTTTTAGGAAGATACCAGAGCCCATGGTTTGGAGAGGCTTTCCACAGGGCTTTTGTCCGAGAGGAGTTCCCAGGGACATCACTTTTAGGAAGTGAATGGCCAAACAGAGATAAAAGAAGTGCTGCCCTTTGTGCTAGGAAAAGTAATTTCAAATGGCAGATAATGATGGATAGGAATATTTTTGCTTTCTCTGGCACTCCTGGTTAACCAAAGAGTTTGTTTTCTCAGGTGGAAAGAAGCAGCAAAGACAGCAACACTACTGTTTTAGAAATTTTCTAAGCTTGTTTTTATACAGAGTGATATAAACTAAACACATGATGGCAAATTGTACCATAAAAGTTTATTAGTACTTCTTTGGGACAAATTTACACTTAGGGGGAATACGCTTAATGCTAGACTATTGCTGCAGAAAATTACAATAGGGAACAGCTTGTTTGTCTTTGTGGTTTTCCTGTTTATAACACATGGAAGAGTATCAGTCTGTGCGGTAATCTCGACACACACATGTACACGGTCATCTTATCCTGTCCAAATTGGGGAGTGCCTAAAATTATCACCCTTTCATTTTGCTATCCTTAGGAAGGAGTGAGCAGGGCACTTCGTCAGGGAACATTGGAGGCAACTTCCAACAGAAAACTCCTCTCTAGGCTAAAAAGAAAACAATTAATTTTACTGGCTGTGGCTTCTGGGTGTGTTCCAAACCTACAACCTCCTCGTAGTCAGAACAGACTTGAGTCTCCTGGGAGACTCTTACAGACGCTGGGTTTTGTTTGGATGGCAACACGTAATGCTAATCCAGTGCCCTAATTCATACTGAAAGTGCCTGACAATATGTTTGAAGTATCGTGGGAGTAATAGGTTGCAGGCATAGAGTTTTTTTGGCAGAAAATGCTTTTTCTCCCTTTCTTCCCCATTACGTAATTTCAGTTGTGGAACTGAATGAATCTTAAATTCCTGAGGTCTAGAAACTGTTGAGGAAAGGCCCATGCCCTGTACCATTACCCTGACCCCCACATGCTCACTGGTGTTTCCAGTTGCAACAGGGTAGTTGCAGATGGTATGGTTGTGCTGGTGATCAAAAATTACATCCCTGATCATAGGCTTCCAGTTTGCTGCATAATTTTAATTATCAATTCCTCTTGTAGGAATTGTGACCTCTCCTGGAGTCCCAGTTATTTTAGGGAATGTTTAGTATCCTGTACGTGGATTTAGCACGTTGTGCTATGCTAGCTGCGCTCCTCCGGAGATTTGAAATAGGTAGTTATCTGGGAATTCAGATTGTTTTCCACTTGCCCATAATGTCTTTGACCTGATGACATGTTTAAGCCATTTTCCTGACTTTATGTTTAAGATGTTCTTACGGATTGGATACTTTACGCAAATTAGCTTGCACTTCTCCACTTTGGTGTGGTGTGGTGTGATTTTACAGTGGTCTTTTTACCCATCAAACATTAGTGGCCGCTGTGCTTGCTTTCAGTGGTCATTTTTGCTTGTGAGAGTTACTTTTGAAAGCTCTTCTCAAAGTGGTGTAGTAGTCAAATTTTAGGAATATGTATAATCAGATTTTGAGGGCTTGCTGCTTCTGTTGGTGTCCCCTGACTGGCTCACAGCATTATGTGCCATTTGCTTTCATCTGGTGTTAAAATTTGTATTGCTGCATGTGAATTACACGGCTTTGAAAAGACAGTTTTCAGGAGGGGATATTGAAAAAGCAACATAGAAGATAATTAACTGATTGCTGAGTTTATGCTTAAGAATCACTGCTGCACCAGAGAGGTTTCTCTGATGAAATTCCACTAAGAATGTAATGTAGCAACCTCAGTGTTTCACAGAAAATTTCACCAGAGGGTCTTCTAAGCTGACTTTATTGTCAAGTTATTGTCCACTTCTTCTGCCGAAGTTGGATGCATTGGTGTTCGTGATTTCTCATATGTAACCCAAGCAGTTTCCTGTAAATAAAGCCTTCCTTGAAATTATTTGTGAACATTTATCTACTCTCTGAAAAAACGAAGAAGACTTAATAATTAATGGCTTTTGCATGCTTTTTATGCAAGTTGGATTATTTTTTTTGTCATCTTGTTTTTCTAGCTATTTTTAATCTCCATTTATGCATAGGTTTTAAGAAACTGAGTATGTTTTACTCTGTGATGTGTGAATGTGCCTAATACCATCAGGGTGGGACTGGGTGACAGCCTGAATAATAATGAAGAGACTCTTGCAATATTGCTTTTTTTTTTTTTTCTTGTCATCCTGGGAGAAAAATCCAGGTCTGGTGTTAAATTCTAGATTGAAATTTGAAGAGTTAGCTCTAAATCTAAAGGAATCTAATGTGAGAGTAAAGTAAATTTACTACTTCTTTTGGCACACACAATGCATTGCTTAAGATTTCCTTGGATGACAAAATAAGTTAAAAATACAACTGTTTAAGCTTGTCATGACTTAGTAATTTTCATCCTATTAGCAGACACAGCTTCTCATTTGGCAAGATTGACTATAAGGGAACTGAGATTAATGTATGTTTAGTGAGAAGAAAAGAGTGTAAAAATAGAAGCAACTAACAATGATTGTAAGTTAAACCAGGGTATGTCTTATAAGTTTATACCTTATTTTATTTTTGACCTGCTAGGATACAGAAAGCACTGAGTGAAATGTACCATTAGCAAGGCAGAAGTGTTTTTTATAAAGTTCTGAGTGTATGGGGACAGTGGTCTGATGGAAGTGCTTTTAAAATCCCTTCCTTTTAAGAGACTAAGCTCTATACCTGTGTGCAAATTAGGCTTGTGTGCTCTTCCTGTGGGATCTAGAAAGGATACAAAACCTGAAAAGTCAGAAAGTTCATCATGCTCCAAGGTTGTCTATAAGATACCTTGAAAGTTTTTAGGAAGTGTTGAGGTTTTCAGCCCTTAAATAATAATAAAAAATAAATAAATGGGACAAGTGTTCTGCAAATGCAGAAGCAGCAACAGTGTTGGAACAGCACAGCCTGTAAACTCTTTTTTTCCTTCTCAAGTCCTGCTCTGTCTTTCACCTAGAAAGTCTTTGAGACCAGAGTGAAAAATTATAAAGCGGAACCTTTTTTTTATTAGTGTTTACTTATAAGGATTGTCTTTATTCAGAGAAAACAGGTGGTTTCATGCAACTCTGATGGCTATAAACTACTCCTTTTAAATCATCAAGCAAAAAAAGTGGTTCTGAATTGCTCTTTGGTCAAATGCCAGTGGGGGAAACCGTTGCTTGATATCCTGGTAAATTACAAAAGCCCAACAAATTCACAAAGCCAGTTTTGGATGAAAAATATTACACCTGTGAAAGTCAGCGAGTCCAGCTCCCATTTGTGGTGCATGACCCTCCACCCCAAAAGCAGCTTGCTAAGGAAAGGCTGCTGATCTGCCCCCGTTCCGTGAGCTCTGCAGTTCATGGTGAAAGATTTGAGGTCTCCAGCTGTAATTGGCAACCGATGACCTTCCTGTTCCCTGTGCCTTGGATATGTCAGTGGGGGCCTGGCAAATGCGAGTGTTCAACCCATCCACTGCCTGACTGCAGCATGGGTGGTTTCCATTTTCTTGTGTTACCCATGTGATTATTTCTATGAAAGCTGCTTCTGTCCTCTCTTGAACTGCGGCAGCAAAAATCATGAGCTCGCTTTGAGAGACAGCCCTGGAGCACAGCCCAGTCCTCAGTCTGTGTGTAGACAACACAAGCACTTCAACCCTAGCAATAGAAATCCATGGCAAAAACTATCCCTGGCTTCAGGAAAGGATGAGGATCTCACCTGGAGACTAGAGCAGACCCTATTCAAATAAGGCAGCACTTGCAAAGCCTTTCCTGAATGCACTCAATACTTCTGATGTGAGGCGAGTGTTGAAGCTGTTTGGGGTGGTGCTTCCATCTCTGGTATTGCCATTCCTGCTGGATGCACTGAGGCAGGCCATGCTGCTTGTACCTCTGCTTGACCAATACATACGTAGTCAACTGTGCCAAAATGCTTTCCCGAAATGGAGATGCGTCATGAAACTGTGCTGGGACACCATAGCCGTTGCAAGTGATAAATATTATCCAAAGGCTTGGTTTTCATTTGTCCCTTCCAAGAACTTGGGCAAACACCAGAATTTAAGTTGCTTATATGAAGTTTCAAAATAAATTTGATTTGTGGTGGCTTATTTTTCTTTCCTTACTATTTTGGGAACAGTCTTAATTTTGCCCTGCATTGTTTCTGTTGGGCTCTTTTGGCATTGTTTCTCTCTCTCCTCCCCTTCTATAATGTCCTGTGTTGACTGAAGGCTTGTGGGGTCAACACGAGGTTACTTGTTTCAGGGAACGAGCAGAATGTATTTACAGGGCTTCTGCCCCGTGTCCTTCCTACCCTACCCACCAAGACAGCTATCTAAAAAACTTTATCTAAAAATCTAAAAGTTTCTGACTGCATAATTATTCTGTATCTTACTTCTGATGTTAACGCTATCTTGAAAAGACTGCTCCCGAGTGTAGCTCTGTTGAGCTTAACACTTAATACTTAGGTATTATTACTGTTAATCTCTGACTCTTTTAAGATACCTAATGCCTGTCCCTAATTCTTTAATGTGGTTATTCTTATATTGTCAGCATTGAAAATGTTGCAAAGGCAAGAAAGATAATATGCTATTTACTAAGGCTCTGTAGGTCTCTTCCTAATGCTTTTCTGGTTACCAGGAACATTTGGGAGCCACTGCACCCGCCTGTGCTTGAGGCACAGAAACCACCGCGATTCCTTGTTGGCTTCCTTCAGTAAAGTCAATGGGATAATTGAGGTATAGCAACGCATCTGCTTTTATGGTGATAACTCCTAAAACCTATTTGTCTCTTAAGTGACTGGTTGCATCAGTCCAGGATTTTGTATTGTGAGCTGTCAGAGTCAGGGACTGCCTTTGGTACAGACCCTTGTATAAAGAGCAGCAGTATGCATGTCTATAAACAGCCTGGGAGACGGTCACTGTGGTGGATGAAAAACTTGTAAGGTTTGAATATTTGAGGGGTGGTTTTCTTAAAATAGATGACCCAAAAATAATTCAAGAGAGTATATAAACTATGTAAAACTTTTGAGAAAGCAAAGTTTAGTCTGGAGGTCCCATGAGAGAAGGTTTTCTTCTCCTATGCTTTCCAGTTCTGGCTTGACTGTAGATGCTTCGTAGGGGCATTTGTGGGAATGTGTGTGCTCCCATCCTCCTACTTCCAGTCTACAAAGGAAAAAAAAAAGGTCAGAGATAATTAGTATCTTACTAAGAAAAAGAAAACAAATTCAGGGCTTGAGAAGACTCCTGTAAAGTTTTGTATGGGTGCTATATTTTTGATAGAGCTTCAGTCTTTGCTATATGAATAGTGAAGTATTCTGCTGGTGGCTGAGAAGCAGGAAATAAGTAGGTAGGCAGAAGAAACGAAGAGCATTGGTGGTGTTTACTTTTATGTGTGTATATATCATTTACTTCTAATGTCAGTGTGCAAGGGCTATCGAAATAAATTTAGCATATGATGATGTGTTTCTGTTATACTTCTCTCATCTTCCTCTTCACCTTAAATATTTTTTTCCCCAAATTCTCTGTGTATAGGTTTGAAGAACTTCTTAGAGATCTGCTGAATGTGAGGTAGAGGGAAATGTAGTCACTCAGATAAATGCTTATGCTTTGCAATGTATTTTGTAAAGGTCTCATTACAAAATACATTAGTAACTGGGAATCTTCTTTAAAACAAAATGAATGTTGTTTAGCATGTTGGTTTTCCTACTACTAAATTTCTTTTCATTCTGCTCAACACAGCCTCTGCTGCCAGACTGGATGATAGGTGTGGGCCATGAGACAAGCATTGTGTAGCAGTTTTCCTTTGCCAACAGCTCAGTATTATCCAAAAAGAGCTCGATTTATGATTCCTGGAGACCATGGCATGTAGGTTAGCTTAGATTGCCAAGAAGCGTACTGCCAAACTTGCACTCCACCTAGGAGCTTGTTGGTCTATGCTGGACCTACAGCTGACTCTAGGCTTTGGCAGAGGAATTTGGCGTACCTCTGCTGCAAACTGCTTCGTCTCTCTTATAAAACGTTCTTGTCAGCTGACAGCTGTCAAAACTGTGCATCTGTAACTTCAGGTTGCAGTGTTTCAGATGAGTGTGCTGATTTCCTTAATGGATATTTATTTGGTAACAACTTAGTTACAGAGAGGTATGAGCATCCTATTCTAAACAGACGGAGTTTTGTTGCTCAGCTTTGCCCTTGCCATTTGATCTGTGCTCCACCCTCAGAAAAGTTTTTGCTTTTGAGGTGTTGCAAGAAGTTATTTTTGTGTGTGCATCCTACTGAATCTCGGTATGAAAGACAGGACTACATCAAGCTGTGGGCTGCAAATTATGATCTTACATATGCAGTAAACACAGATGATGGAAGTCGTGACCCATGAAATTGTTTCACTAGGCAGATGGATGAAGCTAACTAAAAATGTGCAAGTTTACTTCATTCCCTTAGGAAAGGCCTTTGGGTCATGAAGTGTCTATACAAACAAATCTTTATTTTTACTATTATTACCCCTAATTTACTAATATTTTGACTATTATTTACAACTTTTTAGTATGCATTTTCAGCTTATCCTTCATTTTATACAGGCCATACATTCCTGAATAATGCGTTGGAATAAACAGTCATTTGCATAACTACGCCTTCGGCTGTTCTTCTTTTCTGTTTAGAGCAGCCCCCTTCATAGGAAGGGAGAGAGAGCAATGCTGGGGTTTATGTTAATTATATCTCTGGAAATCACACCTAATCAAAATTTGTTTGAAAAAGGTGGACTGTTTAGAAGGAAGCTTACAAGACTTTTCCTCTAGGAAACAGAAAATAGTAAAGCTATATTAAAGTAGTGTCTAAAAATTCCCAACAAGACTGAATTCTTGCTGCACTACTCATAAACAAAAGCACGTTTAGAAGCAGTCCTTTACCCTTTAGATGTGTCAGTCTGTCAGGACCACTTACCCTTTTTGCTTGAGAATCACTGCTGCGTAATCCAGGGAAAGAGAAGTCACTGAAGGGACTGAGAGATGGCTGCAGTTCTTGCATACAGAGAGATCTCTTTCAAGCCTGAGTTTTATGAATGCCATTGCAAGAGCTACAGGGATAAATATCTATGATTTTTACCAGGCAGTGGCTGGGGTACTGCGTAAAGAAACCAAACCTCCATGAAGTGGAAGAAATAAATGATTCTACTTCAGGGGAAGGTAGCATGACTTAAGGCATTTTTGAGGGGTTTGTCTAGAACAAGATGCTAACAGTGGTCATCTGAGAGAAAAAGTAACAGCAGTGCTGGTGTAAATGAAACTGAAGCATATGATTGGGTGATAAGTCATCCCGTTGCACTTTCCATGGCTGTAGCTATTTACCTTTGCTTGCCCTTATGAGTAATGGTAGGAAATAAGCATTTTTAGGGCACGATTCACTTGGCCAATTCTACGTGTGTGTTTTTGGGCGAGACAAGTTAGACTCCATTGACTTGGTCTCCACTGGCTCACAAGAAAGGCAAGGCCAACTTGTTGGAGTTAGACATCTGGAATACAGATGTCGACATCTAGCCAGATGAATCACACTCAATCCAGTCCAGTGTTGTCTGACAGTATTTGCAAGTTAAGAAGGAAAAGTGCTCAGTTTGTAACGATGTACTGATCTGTTTCTAATATTCTATTTATTAAGTGAATCACATTGAATTTTAGCCAAAGGACTGGAATAGAGAAGTGGTACAGTCAAAAGCCCACTTTCCACCCCCAACCCCCTGTGGTCACATAAAAAAAAAACAACCCTCAGGCTTTTCAGCAATAAATCTGAATTCAACATGGGGCATACAAGGTCTAGTTGAGAGAAAAGAAAGGAAAGCGAGCAGAGACCAACTGCCATCCTGTGTTCCTGTGTTTTTCTGTCTGCTGGTTAGGGGGTAGAAGATGTAGGAGTCTTACTAAGTTTCTTTGGTTTCACTGAAATGTGATGGCTATCCATAATCAGGAAATTTTGTCCTGTATCCTACCTTGCTTTTAAACCTGTATCCTACCTTGCTTTTAAAATGGACACCAGTGCATGTGGGAACTCCTTGTAGCCTTTCTATTGGTAGTTGTAGTAGCTGGATCAGAGCTCCAGTGAACAACTCAACAGCTATGAAAGATGTTAGCTAAATGGTTTTTAATAGTTTATATTACTCTCACTGAAGAGCTTAGTGGTAACATTTTTATACTCTACTCTTTTTCTTGCTTGAAATGCCTGTAAAATTACCATGTGTTTGAAGCCAGTCATATTTTACACCTCATCTTTTGAAAATTGAGTGGGCATAAGGGTAAAAATCTGCTTTGCTGGGAATGAGATGTACGTGAATTCAATACTACAGCTCTCACAATTTTTACCATCACTTAGGAGTTTGGAGAACAGATTGTGGAGTGCAGAAGGCAGATGGTATGGCATGGGAATGTTAATGCAAGGAGCTAGCTAAGGTTCACGTTTGGACTCCGCCAAGATCAAGTGCCTCTACTTTTTTCTTCTTCACAACATCCGCAGCTGTACTAAACACTTCTGCAAACAAACCTGTAGGAGTGCGGGCACAGAAAGTTCAAGCATTACTTCTGCTCTAAGCATTCAGAGATGCTGCCAGTTCAGGATGGAGAAGAATAAATTTCTTTTATTCTTCTGTGAAAATCCTTTTCCTTCCCAGACAGGAATAAAACCTTTTGTAGATTCTCCCCCCACCCCGCCCCATGTGTTATGTAAGGCTTAACCAAAAGGTGAAAATATGCACGAAGTGTTTGGGATTTTAATATCCGATACATAATGTGGCTTTGAGAGCTTATGAATAGATTTCTTCTTCTGTCTCCATTGCTGTGTGATTACCCATATCTCTGGAAACTTGAATTACACTTTCTTGGCCTCTCAGGAAATAAGGTGTTGATGAAATGTCTGCTCTCATATTTCTGGTGTTATATACTTGAGCTGAGATTTTGTGACACTTGCTTTATAGGATTTACTAGTAAAATCTTTCAGATCTCTGTCCCTAGTCATGGAGAAATAGGGAAAGCAGCTAAAACATGTGAATGAGCATTATTAAGTAAAGCCGTAAGAAAATTTTTCTCTTCTCCTGCCTTGTTTTGATTTTTTTTGTTAAAATGTTTTGATTGGATCTGTTTTAGGCTACTTCTACTGCATGATAATCAACTAGTTTCATGACAAAAGTAAATCATAAAACCCACTTCATCCATCCTTGAATCCATCCTAATTTTAGATCTGCTGTTGCAAACAGATTTGAACAGAGAAGAGCAGCATTGACCCTCCAGCAGACTGTACTCTACCCAGTTTCAGAGGGAGGTTCCTGGAGTGGGAGGCAGAGTGGTAATACCTCTTTTTACTATGTCAGGAAATGACTCCCTCTACACAATCATGCAGTAGGGGCTTGGAGGCTGTCTTGCTATGTAGGTTAAAATAAATAACTAAATAATGTTCATAAAAAATATTAGTTCCTTGCAGAAAAATTAGCTGTCAGCTAGTTCTTGATTTTCTTTCATGAAAGTCTTCCATTTTTCCATGGAAAGTAAACTTTTTTTAATATATATCCACTGTTTTTCCCTGGAAAGTTTTTACTTACCCTCTTGTTGAATCAATGTTGCCTTCTTTGTTGAGCTGAAATGAGTAACTGTTGAAACAGTAAGACTGAATTAGTGTTAGTGGTACATGTGAAGGCAAAAGAACATGTGCAGCTTGTCTCTTAAAAGCTGCTGTGTTGAAATTGATCCAGAGTGTACTCAAGTCAGTGGATAGAGTTGTGGTTATCTGAAAGGGCTTTCACTGAGTAGTGTGACAAAGTGGTGGTACTTGGTGGTGGGGACATGGTGGTGTTATGGACCATAATGAGAAATCATTGCTTTTCTATAGCACACAAAACTTTTGCTAAGAAATTACATTTTTGCTGCCGCAGATGAACTTCAGTCTCTTGCTAAAGTCTTGTTGCCCCTGAAATGAAGGGCTGTGATGCCTTTGAGGGAAGAGGAAGGCAGAGAGTTGGAGGAGAGGCCTGGACAGGGCTTGTTCTTGCTATCAGTGGTCAAGCAAAATAATAAATAAGTCACTTGTTGTGTAGGCAAATATGTCCCTACAACTATGGCTACCATCCCATGCACCCTCATCCTGAATTTTAGGCTATCTATAACATGAGGAGGGACTAATCTGCTGCCTTAGTGGTTACCAGTCTGCTAGTGATGAGCACCATCTCTGAGGACCCACAGCTTGTGCACTGTCAAGCTCCTCTCCCCTTCTCAGGAGGGAGTATCACTTACCTGTGCAACCCTGGCAGAAGCGTCACACGGTGCCCATGGATCATGGACCTGGCATTTCCATCACTGAGTAGCAGATGTGAAAATGACTCCTGGAAAGGTTCACTTGACTTTGGCTGACTTCAATCTGTCCTCTTTGCTTAACTTCCTAAATTCAGGGTAAGGACGTTGTTAAAACACACTCTGTTTCTTTCCTTCCCAACAGTGTTCATCTTAAAAGCTTTAGAAGTGCAGAGAGGCACTTGTTCTGTGCCAGCTTCTTTCTAGGCCAGGCTGCCATGATAAAAATAAATAACTTTCTGCCAGTCAAGCACTGCTTTTGGTAGAAAATTATGGCACTTTCAGTTTTTATTTCGGTAACCCTTTGGCTTCTGTAATGAAACCCAAAGCTTTCTCCATGTCTTTGATTGCTGCTTTTGCTGAATTAGTTTTGAGTTTCCTGCCTTATACAAACAGTGAGGAAAACTTCAAAGGAAACAAGTGGACAGGCGAGGAACGTGTCGGCAATCAAGAGAAATCAAGCAGTTTTCCTGCTGGCAAAAAGCCCTTTTAATCTGCAGGGATTAAGTAGCGGTGATTGCGGATGATGTGAGGCTGGTAAGGGAAGTGCCAATTGCTCCCAGTAGCAGCTTGTGTTTAAGCAAAGTGTACTTAGTGTTTATATGGCCACCATGGCATGCATGACAGATCTAATTTGCCACCTTGTGAATGGAAAAATTAATCTTAGTGAGGTGATTTATTTTTAGTTAGTCTACAAAAAAGTCAAATAAAGGACGGGTAGAGGTGACATCACCGTGTGTTGGATTACGCAGTCTAGATTTGTGTGTAGCACAAGAACTTTCTGAGTTTGTTTTCACTGTTTCCTTTCTATAGTGAACACTGCTTCTTTGAATGTAAGAGCAATTCCTTTTCCATTCTTAGCACTGAAGCAAGCTTTTGAGTTTTTCCTTTTAGAGATGTCTGCTTCATTTTAACTCGTAAGCATGATTAAGGTGTGTAGGATCTTGATCCCTGGCTGCATTGCAGATAGGAGATTAATGTCTTGAGGAACCCTCACCGCTGCTTCTTGGGATGCTGTTCTTGTACCATACTCCAAGGGAGAGTTAGTTCAGGTCATAGCAATTATTTCCTTTAAACCTGGAAAAAATACTTGTATTAATCTGGTGGGATGAACTTCAGATCAGTACCTCAGTTTTAGTAAACTCAAAACTTTCTCAATTACATGTAATCACTTGATTAAACTTCAACTTGGAACAACTGATTTTGCATGATTGATTTGCATGATGACTCCATCCCTCCTGATGGGTTTATCCTTAATGCATCCCTGCTGACATCAGTGAGGACTTACAGCCTCTGTCTTCAGGTGAGGGAAACTGACTCAGGGGTCTTTCTTCTTTTCCTGCTTGCCATGTAGCCATCTGGTGCAGCACATAAGACGGGGTGTGCTAGCTGAGATGAACAAGAGTAATGCCAGGCCCAGTCAGATACTAGCAGCTTCTAGAAAAGCAGGGAGCTAGCAGGCAGCTCCTGAGTCAGGCCTGCCAGTCCTTCCCACCTGCTGCCTGTGGGGATGGTTCCTTCTAGAATCATATAACGGTATGGGTTGGCAGGTACTTGAAGATTATCTAGTTCCAACCCTCTTGCCTTGGTCAGGGGCACCTCCCACCAGACCAGGTTGCTCAAAGCCCCATCCATCCTTGAACACTTCCAGGGAGGGGGCATCCACAACTTCTCTGGGCAACCTGTTCCAGTGCCTCACTACCCTTACAGTGAAGAATGTCTTCCTAATAACTAAGCTAATTCTACTTTCTTTCAGTTTGAAACATTAATCCTCATCACTACACTCCCTGATTAAGAATCTCTCCCCATCTTTCCCATGGGCCTCCTTTAAGTACTGAAAGGCTGCTATAAGGTCTCCCTGGAGCCTTCTCTTCTCCAGCCTGAACAACCCCAACTCTCTCAGCTTGTCCTCCATGGCCTTCTCTGGACCCACTTCAACAGGTCCATGCCCTTCTTGTGTTGAGGGGCCCAGAGCTGAACACAGTCCTTCAGGTGGAGTCTCATGAGAGCAGAGCAGAGTAGAAGTGGAAAAGAACAGTTGCTAATGGTTATGCAGAAAACCTGACAGGACTAAAACTACTTGTAAGTATTTTTACAGTGGCCAAGATGTGCCAGACTCACATACAGAGAAGCAGGAAAGTAGAGTTTTGGCATGTTAGAGGTGCTCCCTTAGCTGGGTCCTAATCATGACAGCAGGCTTCCCTCTTGCCTCTGGGCTTTGGCCT
The DNA here is from genome assembly GCA_013399075.1 of Chloroceryle aenea. Lineage (NCBI taxonomy): Eukaryota > Metazoa > Chordata > Aves > Coraciiformes > Cerylidae > Chloroceryle > Chloroceryle aenea. Next base: position 495,114 of record VWZY01003721.1, on the reverse strand, counting down.
TATTCTGGGATTTCATCTTGCACCGTGGGTATGTTTGTTGTGGGGATTTTTTTGATTTTGATTCCGCCCCCTCCGTGGTATTCTTACCAGCATATCCCAGAACAATATGGGATAAAATAGTTCATGGGCCCTGGCATGTTGCCATGTGAATGAATGTTGGGTTTTAACGGTTTTACACTAAGTAAAGCTTTATAGTATAAGCAAATGGCTGATGTTTCCTTGTTGGTAAAATTTTGTAGCTCTCATCTGATCTGTAAACGAAGCGTAGCGAATAATACTGCTGCGGAAAGCTGCCTGGGGGCTGATGAGTAGGACTCGTATGAGAGTATCACAATTTAGGGTCAGGGCAGCCTGCTAGACCTATAACAGATTCTCTCTGTTAACCTCCCTCCCCCCTCAAAGGGGAAAAGAAACTGAGTAAGGGAGAGAGACTGACTGAGTGATTAGAAAAGGAAACTAGAACAGCTTTAATGAAAATAATAAAATTGGAATATATACAAAACCAGTAATAAACCCAACCCCCAGGTGTCAACTACATCATTGTCACCACTGATGCTGTGGAGCAGGCACTGGGAAAGTCCCAGACTGGGCCCAGCAGCAGACATGGATTCAGGAACATACAGATCAGGATCAAAGGCAGAATGAGACAAAGTCCTCCTCAGATGCCATCCAGTGAAGAAACCAGAAGAACCGAGCTGAGCTTGACCCTTATTATCCATCATTTTTATACCAAATATGTCCATATATGGGATGGAATCCCTTCTTGGTCAGTTTTGGGTCACCTGGCCTGTCCACTTCTCCCTTAAGGTGTGGCCTTTCACTTTCCTGCACCCTCCAACATGACACACAGGATCTAGCAGGGACCTTGGTCTGCACACCAACCCTTGGTAGTAACTCTAAAAACGGGGTGTTATCACTGCCAGCAGCAGACACTGTCTGTGAGAACAGGCTGCTGACTTCAGACAGTGCAGTGAGTTGGAAGAACTGGGCTGAAAAGTAAAATCACTGAACAGGATTAGTGCTGTTCTCTTTCAAACCAAGACAGAGAGAAGGTACATTAATGAAGACACTGCTCATGCCTGTGTTTGTCCACAAGATCTGTTGCATGGATGCTCCTTTTTCCTGGCCTGGCTTGTCACAGAGTGACCCTCACTGCACGTTCATCTCTGGTTGCCAGGCAGAGTGATGATGAGAAAGCACAGTCATTAATTTCTAGATGAGTACTTGCAGGAAGGGAGACTTAGGGAGCAGTGTCCAAATGATGGTCAAAAAACCCCAAGCAATCTGCCAAAACCACAGAATAATCTGGGTTACTTTTAAAATGTGACAGGCATTTTCTTAATTTAAACAGACTGTATTTAGGCACTTGGATGCTATTGCTACAATATGGTTCACTAAAAAGATGTGATCTCTGCTCTTTGCTACTTTTGCATGTAACATTACTGAAGGGAGTGCAGCTGCATGTGCAAGTAAAGAAAGGAAACCTCCTCCCGTGGCTTCCACCCAAGTTGTTCATGGTTTTGTGTGAAGATTTATAGCTGCGTAATAAACATCCCTCCAGATAAGCATGATGATATTTGAACTACCAGAGTTGCATCAATCAGCTTGTGAAGGAAACCTTGACAGGGCAGGAAGCTGAGAGAGAAACTTGCAACCATAGGAGTTGCAGTTGCACAGCTTCATGTTCAGTGGTACCTGTGGAAGCTTGTAAAAAGTAAAATTGTCCCCGAAAGGTTTTTGATGGCAGAACTGCCATTTCCCTGGCCCCTGAGGGGAAGAAACCAGACCACGTTCATATTTGTTCGTAAAGCAATGTGGTGGGTTGCATTGCCTGCGCACAGCCAGTTCTACCTACCAGTATCACTGAGGGTATGAAAAGGATGTTGGAGAAGCCTACAAGATGCCCAAATATACTGTATAAGTTTGTATTTTGACTCTTATGAGGTAGGATTCCACTTTGGGGATCCCTATATGTGGTAGATGTTGCTCTCCTTGCCCCAGGTTTCATCTTCCTTTGCTTTGTATTGCAGGTCTCTCTGTGCTGCTTTCTCACAGCCCTTGTTTCCCTTTCTCTCCATGAGAGCCAGAGCATGTCTGGTCTTTGAAGTTTTTATGGCATTGCTGCTTTCCCACAGTATGTGGCTGCTGTGTCTGGTCTGTCACCAGTCCTCCTAGGCAGCAGCTTACAAAATGCCTTATTTAATGACTGAATGAGCTCATGCTCTCTCCTATCATTTCCCTGACACTTATTAACCATTTTATGCCACCGTGTGTAGAATTGCAGAAAAATAGCTTTGTGTCCCCTTGTCTAGGAGCACAGTCATGATAGTATTATCTAACAAAGACATCAGTGTCATTAGAAGCGCTTCTAAGCTTTGCTTTACATGGCTTTCTGAAATCATGGCCTGCTGTTGTGCAGTCATATATATATATGTACACACACACAAAGCTGTGTGAAATCTACTCTCGCAGATTTATCTAGCAGGTCAACTCAGGAGACTTTACAAATTATTTCACCACCTTTCTTAGAGATGAGCACAATGCTGTCTTCTGTTTTTTCCAAATATTACCCTCACTCTTCAGTTAAATTTTATGCTTTTGTCACAGGGACTTTCTTTCTAGTTTGTTTTAGGGCAGTGTCATTATTGTCTTCTGTAAATGCGATTCCTGTGGTGATGCCCAGTTTCTGCATTGTCCCGAAAAAGAAATAAATATTTTTATTTCTTTTTTTTGCATACTTAGAAACAGCAAAATGTTTGCTTTTTTTTTTATCTTATTTTTTTTTCTAGGAGAATTTCTGAGAACTTAGGGTACTGAATTAAAAAGAAGTAATGAGAGATGCAAGATCAGAAAGTAGATCTGTGTTCTTGCGTTCCACTGCTCCTCATCCATTGCATTTCAGTTATAGCAATTACAGTGTGCCATATTCCCATATAGCACTAGCAGAGATAATTTTACTCAATGCTCCAGACAAAGATGAAAACCGTCTCAAAATTCCCTATTTGTATTAATACATGGTGAAGAAAAATGCCACTCATAAAAAAAAAAAGCTATCGCATCTGGATTTTTTGGTAAAATTTTGCTTAATGGGCTAATCTTGCCCACGCATCTATCTGTGTGTATCTCCTGAGCCCCCAGTGGCAGAGAATGCAGTTATTTTCTCTATTCTGCGCTTCCATCAGAGTTCACTTTGGTCAGAAGTATTCCAGGGATTTAATTACACATCGTGTTTTCCTGAGGATCCCATGGGCATGCTGCACATGGAGTTGTATGCCACCATACTCCCACCACAGCGTAAACAGTATGACTCAGGACATGAAATAACTGTGAGCCCTGGCCAGGCACCTCTTCAGCTCCTCCTTTGCTAATGTAACTTTTTCAACAACAAAAAAATCCCTTGTTTTTGAAGTCAGTGTAGATTGTTCCTTTTATGAGGCAGGTGTCTGATTTTAGTTTCCAGCTGCAGACATAGGTTTTTCTTCTTATGCTTAACGTTGGCTTTAGACCTACACATGTCAAAGTGGGGATGCATTCTAGACATACTGAAAAGGGGGAGTCTCCTGTGCTGGAAAATAAGGGGATACATAAAGATGTTCTAATTCTGTAGCAGTAGCACAGCTATACTTTCAACCTCTTGTAATTTATAAAATATGATGGACACAGAATCCATTCTAAAGAAACCATGATAATTGTTCTACTTGATTAAGAAAGATTTCAGCCATGCTTTCATGTATGTGGTTTGAAAGAAAGGTTCAACTTGAATGAATGTCTGAACGGGGAAGATTGAGAGGATATCCGAATGCTGAGATGTGGGAGAAGCACTGACCTGAGTGCTTAAAAGTTGAAAGGGCTCCTTGGTCAGGTCAGAACAGCAAAATGTTTGCTTGTTCACAGGAGTTGATGTAAGTGTAGGCAGTGATGTGTTCCTCAGTATGGATCAACCTGTATCTGTTCAGCAGAGCAGACCCCCTCCCAGCTGTCACTGATGTGTCATGATCCTTCCCTCTGAGGATCTTTGTGGGAAGCTGACCTTTGCTTTAGGTAGAAAGTCAAGTTCCAAGAAAACTTCAGGAAAGCATCCAGCCTGCTGCTTCCCCTTGCAGACTTAGGCTACAATGGAAGAGTAAAAATGAACATATATGGGGAATTGTGCATGAAAATCAGTGGACAAAGTTGTGCTTCCGTTATAGACATATTCCAGGGTTGGTTTCTGTGGGTGGTTTTCAGTTTGATCACGCCAAACTTAAGTGAGTCCATCTACACCATATTGTAATAATTTTTATGTGCTAGGGGTACCATGTGGATGAATCCTTTCAGTATTTTCCACATCTATAACTCTGTAGTTGTCTGCAAATGAAATAGTTCTTCATTGGAGTCTTCATTGTATATATGTGGAGGTAATGTGTTGAAGACTCCAAAGAACTCTTTTTTTTTTTTTTTTTTTCTAGAAACCACCTTTGTTTCGATTTTTTTCCTAAAAAGCCCTTTACTTTTTTCCAGGGCTGTTGAGTGGGCTCTCTGAGGAGCTCTCCCATCCACTGCATTAGTTTCAAGGCATAGAATTTTTTAAAGGTTTCAAAGGTGTGGATTGTGTGCAGAGAAATGTGGCTGTGCTATTTGCTCCATGCTAGTACAGTTTCAATCGGAAACAGCACAGATCATGTGTCTACAATAATTTCTGAAAGTGGGGCTCTGTACTTTTGCTGAAAATGCCTATTTATCAAGGAAATGATTCTGTCTTTTCAGGAATGTGAGCTGTAGGACATGTGGAACTCCTGGGTTAGTTGGTTACCAAGTAAGAAAAACACTGAAAATAAAAACTCTCCAGAACATACTAAATAACTCCTGCTTGTATCTCAAAATATGGTGGGGAAAAAAAGACCTTCTGGATGAAATACCCAAACTTGAATTCATTGCTTCATGTAACCCAAAGCAGCTGCTCTTGCTTTTCATAAGTCTTTCATTACATTGGGCTACAGTGGATGTTTTACTGTAGTTTGGCAAGTCCTGTATGTTCATACCCAATGCCCATGTTGTTGTATGGATTTATTTTTACTGGGGTTTCCAGTGCTTTCCTTGAGTGATGGGATCCACAGCCATAAAAATTAATCCTTCTGTGACAGAGACCATGAAGCTAAGGGCTATTGGGAAAGTTATAAGCTCTCATATATAAAAATAATTTACCAGATAGTGTGGGAAACCTTGTAAGAATGACATGAAATTAGCTCTGAACCAAAACTTTTCCTAGCATGGACGTCTGAGGCAGAACTACTTAACCTTGGTTCCAGAGCCAGACCCATAAAGCGTTCTTCACTGGTGAAGTATTAGCCAGTTCTTCAGTTGGAATACTGTATTAGACAGTTTCTAGAAAAAAAAATGTGGACTCGATGAGAGCTTCATTATGCACAGCAGACCAAACTGGTTCATGCTATGTAGAAGCATCTAGGCTTTTCATATCTAACAGGATCCCAACATTTAATTCAAGTGTCTTTTTTATAGGTTGCTGTCTTGTATGCTGCAGCTGGTGGGTCTGCCTGAACTATCCGTAATTCTCACCACCCACCTCTTTCTCTTGAGTGGTACCCAACAATGTAAATTCAATTATTTTTCTGAAGTGGCTATTGCCCTTTTGTTATCAAAATTAGGTTTCACGTGCCCTGTCTATCTTTTCCATTTTCTGTATGTTTCTGAATTTCATCTTGTTCTCTTCCAGTTTTTGGCTAAACTTAATAATTTGTCATCACTTGCCACTTCAATGCTTGCTTAGTTTTCCCAATCATTTATAATTGCATTAAATAGTGGTCCCCGCTCTTTGAGTGCCATACTGCACTCTTAACCTCTTGCTGTGTCTCTTCTAGTAATGGTTTAATGTGATTTAAAATTCTGACATGAATCATCTGGGGAAGGAAAATCTTCATGTGAAAGACAATGCCTGGAGCATGGACCTGAGGTTCATGGAAATTAAAGCTTTCATAAATAGTATCTCATCGCTAGGAATTTGCTCTCATTAACATTCACCTTAGGGGGGAAAGCAACAACAAAACAAACACCAAAATTAAGCAAATTAAAAAGCAAGAGGTGTAGGTAAAGGCTTAAGCTTTAAGGGGCTGTGTTTTGTGTTTTTGGTTTTGTTGTGGTTTTGCTGTTGTTGTTGTAACAGCTGTTTGCTTTGGTTTGTTTGTGGGTTTTGGTGTGTGGTGTGGTTTTATTTTTTTTTTTTTTTCAAAGTTTCTTAAAAGAAAATGGTGAAATAATGATTTTTTTTTTTCTTCTCTTTAACGTATTCCATGCTTTATAAATGACTTTGGAAGCACTTGAATGTTGTTACTGAATATCTAAAGATATGAAATGCCTGCTTGTCTCCATGCTTTCAGTGAATTCAGGTCTAATCCGATTCTTTAACTGGTCTCCCTCAGCATAGAAGTAGACCCTAAAGTGTTCAGCAGTCCCTTCATGGGCCCCCCATGAGATACAGTAACATTCCAAGCATCCACTCTTTGACAAATGCAAAACTAAACATGGCTGAGTAGTTACCATCTCCAGCAAAGAAATTCTGGTGTTTGATCTCCAAATCACCAGTCCCTACTGTTTGAACTGAAGGCATTGCTCTCTTAGCTGCTACCATTAGCAGTTACCATCTCCTTTGTGAAACAGCCAGCAAAGAGCCAGCGTATGACAAGCAATCCTGACCACCCAGTTTGTTGTTTAAATAATCCCAAGAGTTTAAAAAAAACCTCAGGCCCTTGCACCACCACCAAAACCACCAAACTTGGCATGTCCTAGAGAACTTTGTTTGGAGCCGTTGTTGTTTCCCTAAGAGGAAATTCTGTATGTTTGAAGTCTTGGACTTCGAGCTCAGAAATCTGAGTTGAATTCTCAGCTGTAAAACAGTAATCTGCTGTGAAGCTGGGAAGGCGCTTATAAATTTTCTTTCAGTTTCTGATCTTTGTTTCACCCTTCTCTCTTGCCCTTGAGTCGTCATGCCTGTTTGCTTCACAGGCTTTTTGCATTTTGAGGACAGTCTGTAACTTGGTTGACCAGTTTCTGTGGTGATCATTTGTTTTATGTATTTGTGTATTACTGGAACACTAATTCTTTGAATCCAGCTCAGAATTCATTGTGGTTCTGCCAGACAAATAAATTTTTGTTTTGTTTGTTGGTTTTTCCCCCTCTTTGCTTTCTGATTTTCCCCTTCCTTTGGGTGTTTTGACAAAGGCAGATATTGCCAAATCTCGCTCTCCTACAGCACGATGTGGAGAGTTTGGGTGAAAGTGGGCAGATTGGTTACTTAAAACTTCCAACAGTGTTGTAAGAGATGGAGCACTCCAGGGTCAGGGGCCAAGGCAGTAGATCACAGAAATGCTTTTAAGTTGGAGGCATTGATTGTTTGCTTTAAAATACTTCTCATCTTCCACAAGTTTTGTGTGCGTGCATATATCTGCCAGCTGGACTACAAGAGTCTCCTTCTATAAATACATTTTTTCACAACACTTTGTTGTGATCTCTATTTGGGACCTTCTGTTAGGCTGTTCCACTCAAATCTATTTTAGTGCTTTGTACTGTCACAGCTTAAACCTTCTGTGCCCTGTTACAAATATCCATTCATGTTTTTCAACAAGAGAAGAATAAGCTGTTATTTGGTCTGTTGATAGCAAGGAATTGCACTGAGGGACTCAAGCTAGGACACCTCAAGCTGTGAACTTGCTGTATCTCCTAAGAAAAACAAGGCCTAGCAAGATGGGAGGCTGCATGGGAAACCTTGGAGACTGAAAAGCTGTAGCAAAGTGGGTGTAGGGCTTTGGGGTTTGGCCTTTCTCTGACTTAGGGATGAGCCAGCTGCCCAGCATGATAATGCTCTGCTGCTGTAGGTGCTTTTATTCCAAATGGACCAAAAAACTTCAGTATATATTAGTATCACAGATGTACGGAGAGCAAATATTTCATTTGCTCTCCCTTATCTTCAGCAGCTGGCACCAGCTTAGCTCCAGAGAACCAAGGGAGTCAGAGATGAGGTTTCGGTTAAAAGAAGAGCCTGAGAGGCACATATCTTTTTTTTTTTTTTCTGAATGACTCTCAGTAACCTGGGGGAAGCATTCTGGGAAAATCAGATTTCCTAACTGAATATGGCAGAAGGCAGCTGGTTGGAATAGAGTTCCTTGTGGATGCCAAAAATTTACCTAGGTTCAAAAAGTGATCGTGTCAATACACGGGATAATACTTCAAAGATAAAGTCCTGGTCTCAGGGAGCCTTTACGTATCGCTGGAAGCTGGGACAGTGTGTTGAGGGGTATCACTGAGTGCTTGGCCTTTGGGTATTCTACTCTGATAGGATTTGCCATTGGCTGTGGCTGGGAGTAGGACAGGCTGAGACAGGCACATTGCAGGCAGGGTAACCTGTGAACGGCAAGACACTGGCATCAGGAGGGGCAGGGGCTGAGCTGGGAGGAAACAGAGAGACTGAGTCTTTGCTATAACCTGAGGAAGGAACATAAAAGTATTTTCAGCCTGAGGAAGTAATTGTCAATGGGATGTGAGACTCTTAAGGTGAATGAGTTAAAGCCAGAGGACTGTTTGAAAGGACAACTCTTACTGTAGTTGTCTCCCAATTTTCTATAAAGAAGCTGGTGACAAACAATATGCAGTGTTCCTCTGCAGGTGTGTAATTGCTTTTAGAGACCAGGAGGGAGGAGGGAAAAGTTCTAAATTAACCATATTGTTATTAAACAATCCTACTTTTTATCACTGTTTGCTTTTAAGAAATCGGTTTTCTGCACTGCTTCCTGTTTCTGTGATCAACTGGAAGTGCTCTTACTCACCCAGCAGGACCCAAATATTCATTAGGTTGCAAGTGACGTGAAAGTGAAGCTGGCTTGAAAATCATTCTTCCTCCTTACGTCTTGTATAACATTTTCTTTCTTCTCCAAGTTACTGCTGCAGAGGCCCAGGATTAATATCTTGGCAATTATCAAAAGAATGAAAAAAATACGTAAGCTCTTCTCTGATTTTTACTTTTAGTTTTAAAAATAGAGTCTGTGGCTGTGTCTGGTCAATAGGTTGCTTGACAAGCCAAACATTCTTTTCTGTTGCTGCATCTAAAGGCAGTCCCCTAATTTAATAGCAGGGGAAAGAAGGGCTCCCGAAGAGAGGCTGAAACAACTTTGGAAGCCTTCTGTGGTTTAGTATTTAACATTTTAAAAATAAGGGGAAAACCTGAACTCCAGAGGGAATGACTGGGCTGGGGAAGATTGTGTGATTTCAGATGATATCATTAAGCTCTAGCAGATGAGTTGTGTGATGGGTCAGGCAGCTGAGAAGTGCTCTTGAAAATCTGATTTTATATGGGGTAGCGAAGAGCAGCTACGGCTGATGGCTGTGTTCATCTGATTCTCAGAAGGGAAGAAATACAGTGACAGTTGGCAATCCTTAAACATCTGAGAGTGTTTGGTCTCCTCTTGGATTACATAAAATAATTCATTTTCACCTTTCCTGATACACACAGAATCACTGATGACAGTATCTTAGGGATTCAGACTGCTTTGATGCTTTTCATCTGTGGAGATTCGAGATCTTCTGTGATAGAGGAAAGGAAGATCATGAGATCTTACTGGTTTTCTATCTTGGAGTCATTACTGTGTTATTCTACCTCATCCCAGAAATTGCACCTTCCAAAATAAACAGGTGTCCTACCCGATGATGGCATCCACTGTTTCTAAATGCTAGACAGGGTTTGAGTCCCAGGGGACTGTAAACTGAATCTTTGTAGCCCATACAGGGCCTGAAACACGGGGCTGCTCTGAAAAACAGCAGCTAACATTCAGCAGCCTTGAAGAGTGATGGCTGGGAGCAGAAAGGATACCAGAGCAACACAAATAAGCAGAGGTGGAGACTGTCTAGGATTTGGACAGGGCAGGGAGCAGGGAGAAAACACTCTATGGCTTTAAGGAAGATTTTGGTGTTCTGATTCATTTGCAAAACAGCACAGTGGTATGTCATTTCCTTAACTCATGAGTATTGGCTAATTAGAGGCTATGGAATGCTAAATGAATTTCAGCTTAGCCCTACACTGGAAAAAGTGAGAGGTAAAGGAGAAAAAAACCTAAAAGGGAGAACAAAGGTTGGATTGAACAGGAATGTTCTTGACAAAACTGCCCTTGGGAGGGGGGACACAACAAAACCACCACAACTCAGACAATTTCAAGTTAAATGTTTTATTCTGGTGAAAGCAGTGGTTGTTCTTTTCCATTTTAGAAAGGGAAGTAGTAGAAACAAACAAACTTCAAAAGCAGTGAAAACAGAGGTAGGTGGTGGGCTGGTGGTAACAGCTGCTAACAAAGACAGTAAGTAGGATGTTTATTTCAGTTATGAAAGGAATATTAGCTTCCCTCTTCCTGAGGAGAGCAAGATGCCTAGGTGAGAACCAGAATATCTGTAAAAGATCAGGTCCTGAAATGACAGTTCACAGACGGCAAAGCCACAGCAGAAAAACCTCAGTTAATTCTTTCCATTTAAGTTCCTTCTCAAAATGCTTAGAAGAATTCCTATGTTATCCTTCATTACAGGAGGCAAATGAGGTGAATTGTCAACCACCGAAGTGGCGGTGGAAGAGGTTATGTTGACCAGCTGATGCAACGAATAATTATCTTCGCATTTCCATGAGCAGCTGGCTTTCACCCTAACGTTCTGAGGGAAACTCAAATAGGAAATAGCAAAATATCAACTCCAGTTCAGCAACTGCCACTTAATTTGCTTTTTGGTATCAGAAAAAATGGCAAATGTGAAACAAATCTAATCATGGAGACTAAATACTGTTTGTTTTCCTTACAGTTTCCTTCAGGGAAACTGATAGAATTCTATTTCTTTTTATACTTTCTTATGTCCGTAAATCATACGATAGAATGAGGAAAAGTTAGCATGATTTTCTTGAGGGGTTACCCATTTCTCACAAATCTGTTTGTGTTCATTAGAAAAAGTGAGTCTCCTATTCTGGATATTGTGTAAATTAATTTCTAAAAAGTTTTTACAAGCTCTTTCATTAGGTAGCCTTGTAGAAGTGAAGCCCTCAAGAGCAAAGGTGTAATAGTTGAAGATTATTACTGGGGTGTGCTGGGGAAGTGTGTTGGGCCTATACTTCCTAAGTGATGCAAAAAAGGGATGAATGGCGAGATGACAAAGTTTGCTGATGATACAATAGTATTCAGGGTAGGAAAAAAATTGCCAATGGTATGTTACCATTCAGGGTAGAAAAAAAAAAAACACAACAACAAAAAATATTATTTCAGGCTTGCAGGAAGTTCTGCAGTGAACAGGCAATAAAATGACAGATTAAATTCCCAGTAATGTACATGGAATAAGCCATCTGTAAATATATGCAGACAATTATAGGGTTTAAACTGGTTATTACAATTCAATATAGAAATATTAAAATGATTATGGCTAGCTCTTTGAAAACATCAACTCAAGTGGCAGCCAAAGAGTCAATTCTTGTTCAGAATTTATTAGAAGTGCAGAGCCAAAATGAAAATTAGTTTATGTTCAGGATATCTCTGTGGTGTGTGCACATCCTGGGCACTGTCATCTTCCTCTGCTTTCAGAGAAGGGGATGACAAAGCTAGAAGAGGTACAGAGAAATAAGGATAAAGGAGCAAGATGACTTCAGAAGGGGACTGGAAATTCAAAAGAAAAAAGTCATGAAGGGTTAATAATAAAAATTGTAGGTAAAATATGAAGTGTCTGAGCTTGGGAGTATATAACAGGAATAGTGGTGTTCTGTATTCTGTCAGCTCTTGTAGTCTCCCTCTCAGTGTCCTTTACTGACTCCTGTATATACCATAGGTACTGGTTTGTTTGATCCTGCACAGCTGGTACAGGAGGCTGGCTGTGTGCTCATCTGGTCTGGTAATGCTATTCCACTTCCTACCAAGTGTTGTAATCTTTGTGGGGAAANAAAAAAAAAAAAAAAAGTAAGCTTTTGACCAAAACCTGATAGTTAAATCATACACTTGGTGGTGTGCTCTGAATCGGGCTGAGAGTGAAGCAGTTTGAGATTTCCCTAAGCAGTTTTCTCTGGGAAAAAAAGTATCCATGCTGGATTCATAGCAAGGTGGTGAAAGCCTTTTTCACCCTTTTTTACAGTAGGGTCTGTGTGCTCCTTGGCATATCCTTGTGTGAGGGAAAGGGCCTGTAGTCACTGTCGGAGCCCTTCATAGGCAGTTAGGAGGGCCCGTGTACTTTGTGCAAACAGAGCACGAAGGAAAGGTTTAAGACGTCCTGCCTCATGACCGACTGATCCCCAGGAGGCTGCAGCACTGATGGCTTTATAAACCTGATGGGGAGGCTAAAAAAAATAAAATTTCATGTGAATACTTGTGAGTATTCCCTCTAATTTCTGTGCCTACCACTCTTGGTCCCAGGAAAGAGTCCTACTTTGTAATTGAAATTTTATTGCTTCTCAGAGGTTTTCATACACGTTTCTTCATCTAGTCTTCTCTCGCATTGCCTGTCATGGTCCTGGCAGAACATGCTAAAGAATTCAGATTTGTTTATGGCCTTTTAAAAAGGAGGGATAAAAAAACCAAAACAAAAGTCTGGTAACATTGTTCTTAAAGTTCTTGATTATGGATTCAAAATTAAACCATTCACAAACTGAACTAGCATAAAGCCATGTTTTATTTAGGAAAATACTCCAGTGTGCATGTGAAAGGGAAAAGTGTGCTTGCGAGTGAAGACCCAAACCCTATTCCAACAGTCTGTTGACATTGCAGACATGAAATATGGTTGTTTATAGAATTTGGCAGGGGATTTCAAGTTGATTCTTTGCTTTTATCTGCAGGGGGTAGGAAGTGCTCAGGCCCTCGCTTGAGGTAGTTATAAATATTAACTTTATAAAACCCGTGTTGAAACTCTACAGAAACCTGTACATCCAGACATCAGAACTCCTTGATAGAAACATATCTGGGTATGGGCAGAGCTGTCTACAGAGGAAAGAAAAAAGATGGGGCCTGAAGACTTATCTGTGGTATTGATTACAAAGTGAATGAGATTTCCAGGGTTGGGTTATGTTTTGGTCTCATGCTTTGATTCAGGCCTGTCTTTCTAGGTTGCACTACTACATCCGATGATGGCAGGAAAACATAATCTTTACATTTAATTAAATTCCTGTATGTGGACTTTTACTGCTGTGTATCAAAATAGCTGCTTTCATATTTCCTAATCTGCAGAGTCACTGAATTAGGTCAATACTATGGAAGAGTGGCAAGGCAGCATGGTGCCAGCTGAGTTGCAAATAGATTTATTTCACTTCTATATCTAGATGAACTGAAAAATACAGTGTCAGGATAAAGAGAAGCAGATATTTGCAACATTATGAGACAATGTAAGGACTATGTTTTGCTGAAAGGAACAAAATGTTGGTGGCTGAACAAATCCTCTGGCAGCAGCTTCTTTTTCCATCCCAAGTACTTTTTTCCCCGCCTCAAATTGAGGAAATCTTGCAACGCTGCTTGTAAAAAGTAATACCAGTGAGTTGACATTTTTTAGGGGATGGGAGGTCACGCCAGCTGCTCTTCAGTGAGTGCAACAGATGTTCCTTCCTAAAAAGGACGCACTGTACTTTTTCTCCATTGTTCTGGTGCCTCCAAAATACTGTATATCAAGTGCTGCAGCCTTTGCGCAGAAGTCTTGGCATTAGGTATTTTTAGTTACTCCTCCATGGGATGACTCAGCCTCTCTTTTACACAAAAGAACACAGTTGGATAAAGCCTTCCAAAAATTGTCAAGTGGGAAAACTTTACAATTTAAATGTCATGCCCCTGGGGTTTCACTGCTGTATATTTTGATTTGCTGATGAAGTCCTATGGTGATCTTGGTGCTTTGGTTCTTTTCAGTGGAAACAAACAAAAAAATGACAAAGATATGGTCCCTTAATTACTTTGCTACTAAAAAAGCCTCAATCTGATCGAAGGATGTGCTGGGTTGATTTTAGGATGCTACTGGTTTACATGCACTGTTTCTCATGACAAGAAGGGACTGTATAGTCCTTTCACAGCATTCAGTCACTGAGCTTACATGCTTGTACACTTTTTCTGAGACTAAGGTCAGATGCCAACACTCTGCAATATGCAGTTGAAATGTGAAGCCCCTTTCTCACCTGAGGTTCAGCTCAAGCACGGGTTTTGGAAACCACATGACACTGAATTAGCAAATTAAATCACTGCAGCAAGAGTTGAGCATTACAAAACTGATGCAGTCCCCAGTCACATCAACCAGAGTTCGTTACCTGCAGTAGTTTTTGTGTTTGACTATGGAAAGCTCACAGGAGGTACTGGAGCACCTTGATTTTCATGTGACTTCAGGTTGCACTGGGATAAAGCTAAGTATGGCTACTGTGATTTTTAACCACTCAACTTTCTCCTTGTGTAGATGAAATAAGCTGGAGAAGTCAGTGGGAGATGGATGACTTGTAGAATGGCAAATATTTAATGCAATTAAGATAATTCTTGTAGGGTTTTTTGACAAACAAAGGATGTCGGTTGCTATCATATTTTTTAAACCTTGCTGTTGACTACATTCTGGTGACAGAAATTAGTCTCAAAAGCAAGAATATCAGAGATAAATTTATCATGAAACCTGTAACCTTTCGTAACTGTCTTTTTCATCTGATATATTTTCTGTTTGTGGGTTTGGTGGTGGTTTTGTTTTTTTGTTTTTTTTTTAAATAAACCCCACCCCCTTAACCCATCTGGCAGATATGCTGTTTCCACTCATGTTAGCAAGACTGCTGTCCTCTGTCTGTTTCTGATCTAATGTCCTGTTGCAACTTAAATTTTGAAATTGCTTGCCTTATTTAGTAACGATTCTAGTTTTCTTGCTGCTTTTTATCTCATTGATTTTCCTGCGCTCTATAGCAACACTCGAATCGTGTGCCAGTGTTGCATCATCCATTTTGCAGCTGAATCTGAAAGTAGCATCATCAGATTTTTTTTGTTTCTTTTTAATGGGAGCTGTAGTGGTTCTAAAAGCTCTTAGTCGGGGAACTAGTGTAATGTGAAATTCTCCAGTACAGCACAAGCTCTGAAAGTGCAAGGTTTCCATCAGTGCCCTCCTGCTCAGTCTTATCATTGTACACCCTGTTTGTAGCTACTGCTGTAACTACATTTAAGATTTGCTCCTTGAACCCCAGCAGTTGTAAATCAAGAGTAAGTCCTAATTAGCCTCCTCCCCTCCTCCGCAGGGTTGCTGTGAAATGACAGCACATTACACAGAGGGGAAAAAAATATCCCGTATCCTGTTTCCCACCTCCTGAACCAGTCTGCACCTGGGTTTCAGTAAATTGGCTGCACTGGTGGCTGTACTGTTGGTATGCATGGGCTTGGCTTCAGCCCAAGAGTTAAGACTATTTTTCTACTGGTCAGGTGTTGCCTCTGAAGTGTGTGGTGCTAAGCCCACAGTGGGGTTGTGTGTTATTCATGCAAATGCCATGATTCTGGTAGTGCAGTTTGCTCCAAGCATAGTTCTGGTGTGGTTTTCTTTGTGATATGAGTTAAATGGTGTGCGATTATCCTAGAGATAATTTAGTAGCCTCTTGGGAAACAATAGCCTTGTGTCTTGTTTTTAGCTTGGATGTTTTCCTCTTGTTAATAAACAGGATGGCCATAGGAATTTATGTTGAGAAATGTTTTGCTTTGCATTTGTAGTGTTTTTTCTTCATGGTGCCTTAAGACATTAATAATCAGTCTCAAGAAATTTCTTTTAAGATAGCTGAGTAGTATTATCTCTATTTTACAGATGGGAAAGTGAGATAGCAAGATAAAATAACTTGCTCAAAACCACCAAGGAAGGTGAGTGTCAAAAGTCCTGAGAATAAAACTCTGTAGCTTTGGCTCTGTTTCTTGTAAGGTCCAACAGGAGCTATAGCACCAGGTCAGGAGGTGAATGGGAGGACCTGGGACACATTGTGTTTTGTGCAAGCTACACCTGAGGACCGAGGTCCCCAGTGGTTAGTTTATCTGAGGTAATTTCTATGGGAATAAGTTATATTTATTTATTTGAAAATGTTTGTGAGTTGGATGTAGTGGAATTCTTTTGTTAAGAGCATTTTCTGTTTAGCATTCATCTGAGCTGTTTAGAGATGGCCATGAAGCTGCGTAGCCTCCAGAACTGGAGGGGTGTCATGAGGAAAGTTTTTGACCTTTATTCTCAGTTTTAGTGATCTTTACTATGCTGCCGAGGAAATCGGAGTCTAAGTCTGAAAGCAAAACCAAGCAAGGAGAGAATGCAGTGAAATATTTCTCTCAGACTTGAAAGCTATGTGTGGCTGCATTTCTCCTTGATGTAGGCTGCCTCCAGTCAGCAAATTTTGGTAGGCTTTAGTAGAGAAAGGTATTTCTACTACATCTGTGTTAACCTTTGATATTTTGAAACTTGGTTTTATCCCATTTTGGAATGAAAATGGCAAGCGTCACCGGGGAGGGATGGTGACTACAAAGGTGTATTGTCATCTTCTTGTCATCAACTGCCTTGCAGTTCAAGCTTCCCAGCCTTGAGGCACTTTGTGTAGGTGGATACCAATGTATAAATATTTATGAATTTAAGCACAGGACTTAGTAGTATGGGCACAGCCATAAAAACATGAATTAAACATCACTGGGAAGCTGTACTGGCTGCCGTGGTTCAGTCACCTGGAGTACCTACTACTTTGTAGCATAGCTCCTGGCTATGGTTTTGGACCAAAGTAGACTTCTCCAGTGATTCCCGAGCAGACTTTGGGAGCTGATGTATGCCGCATGCAGCTCCTGGTGGGTCGCGTGTCTGAGGCTGGGAGGGAAGGGAGTTGCCAGATGTGTTTGCTTGTGGTCTTAACTAACTCCTCTCAGGGGGCCTGCACAACCTCCAGAGTTAGAGTGGGGATGAGTTTGGCCTATTAAGGATTTTTAAGGGGATTAAAAGCTCTTCTTCTGTTATTGATTTTTCTTAAAAATAGCTCCTTCAGAGATCCAGGCTTATTCCGAAACCACTTACACTTTTTTTTTTAAGTTAGGCATCAAGTTAAAACCGAATCTATCTTATAGTATCTCTGCTGGTTATTTAGCCCTGGAGAAGCCACCATGTCAGCCTGCAAGGAATTTCACACTGGGAACAGCATTAGCAGGCACTCCGCCATCTCCTTTTCTCTGTCAGCCTCTCCCCAAATCATACCACCATTCCCCAGACGGCCACGGGAACTATGGGGGACCAGTTTTGTTAGCACTCCCTTGCAACTCAAAGGAAAGAGGAGTGTGAGAAAGCAGAAATTACGTGTGCTCCCTCAGCCAAACCTTGATGCCACACTGGTA
The DNA here is from genome assembly GCA_013399075.1 of Chloroceryle aenea. Taxonomy (NCBI): domain Eukaryota; kingdom Metazoa; phylum Chordata; class Aves; order Coraciiformes; family Cerylidae; genus Chloroceryle; species Chloroceryle aenea. The sequence continues at coordinate 477,784 of VWZY01003721.1, read as the reverse complement.
CTGCAGCTTGCCCCACTGGACCCTAAAGCCCACGCAGCCATGATATGTGTGGGCCTCGGGTGTGGAGAATTGAGAGATGTGTTTTATCAGTGGAGTGGTTTTGGTTTCGATTTGGCAGGTCTGCAAAGGTGGGTAGTGTAGCCTGTGTGGTTTGTGGGAGTTCTCACCTGGATCCAGGTGGGGATCCAAAGGCCTATGGCATCCCACAATGGTTTTCACTCTGTCTCCTCTTCCTCAAGTGCAGGGTAACCTCTGCCTCTCTTGGTGAAACTCATTTTCTGTGTCCAGCTGCATTCGGGTTCTTTATTGGTAATACTGTAGGTGACGTTGGTCATGAAAGGAACAGTGTTATCCCAAGGTGTGCTTTCCCATTCAGCAGAGGCTCTTTGGAGCTACTGTAGATCACATATGAAAGTTTTTTTTCCATTTTAGCAAATCCATTTTTCCATAAGCAGTTCCACCCAGCCCTCATCTTAGCATGCCCTTAGAAGGGAGGCACTACATTGTTCCTGACAATAGACAACAGGGTCCTCTCCACACGTTGGTGCAACATGTGAAAGCTCTCTGCTGCATGGTTTCTGAAAGCCACCCCTATCTTGGGGCTGCATTTTGAATTAATTTAAACTTCAGCTGGTTTAATAACCCTCAGGGGACATATAGGTAGCAGCCAGTCCTTAGAGACCTCATGGAGATTAGGGATTAATAAACTACAGATACCACCGTTTATCCCTGGGCAGGAAATGAGTCCCTGGGAAGTTTTGGGACTGTGCATTTCGAGGCTATCAGTGTGGAAGAGTGCAATGACCCTTTGATAAGTTTAGATGAGGACAGTAGCAGAGAGAGTGATGATACAAGCGTGTCCCTGCAGCACAGTGTGTCTCCCTTTGATGGGATGGGTTTAATGAGAGACTATATGATTCTTTCAGTCAATAAATCAAGATTTCTGCATCCCTTCCAGAAACTGGTAGTGGCCAAGACTGTACCCAGGAATGTGCCTAGAGAATAAAAGAAAGTAAATTGGAAAAATGTTGAAAAATTAAAAAAAAATCCTTAACACAGTGATATATCAGCAAGATCTGACTGTGCCCCATTAAATCCTTGCTACCCCAAACTAAAGCAATCTTTCTGTGCTGGAGGAATCCAAAAATTGTTCCACACCCAAGCCTTTTGTGTGTCCTGTCTGTCTGATGACTTTGGGAGTAGTCTTTATATTGTTGGGATCAATCAGCATCGGGTGATTGAGTGACTTTTTGGTGGGATAACACTGTGCTTTAAACACAAGCTTTGGTGTCGAGCATGGTGGCTTAAAAAAATGAAATTGGTGTCCCATTTTGGTCAGCTTGGTGCAAAGCAGAAAGAAAATATGTTTTTTCTTACTCTGCTGTGTAAAATGCATCACATGGCAGTTGTCACTTTTGGAACAAGAATAGTCAAATGTGTGAGGCTGACATTCATGTGGCTTAAAATAGCAAGAACTTTCTGGTAATAGTGGGATAATTCTGTGTAAATGGTTTCTCATAAGGAAGAGATGTAAAGGAAAAGACTCCTTTTTGTAAAGAGAGCTGCTTTTTCTATAGAGACATAGTTTGGGCAAAAATGGGCTTGGTTTAATATGAGAACAAGTTGCTGTAATTGAAATGTGCATTTTCTCATCTTTCAGACCCCTGTAAGGAGGAATTTCACAGTCTAGTAAAGCTACGTAAACTCTGAATGAGTGCAAGGAAGCAGTCAGTTGTACAGCCAATAAGCACTAATGCTTTTCTCTATGAAATTCTGCTGCAAATTTCTACAACTCCTGGAATACACTTAACAATTTTTATCCTTTGTAGCATTTATCTTTGGGTTAGAATTTTTTCTGTGTTTATAGGAACTGGAAGCTGAGTCAAGTCATACTCTGTGTGGTGAATGGTGTTGGCAAGCAAGAGGAAGATTGTAAAGTAGGAAAGTTGAGACGTTACACCTAAAAGGTACAGGGAATTAGGAGTGACTGGGGTTTGCAGGAAAGAACAAATCATATGCAGACGTTGACATGGCAGTGTGACATGTATGTAGAAGGTACTATGTAGAAGTGTAGTGGTAGGCTTTTTATAAATACTTTTATAAATACTTAAATACCCATAAGTCTGACAATCAGAAGAATTCAGGTTTTCAACCTCTGGACCTTTCATACTACAACATTAGAAAGCATCTTTTTTTCTTTGTGTATGATTATGTGGGAAGAGACAGTCTAGAAAAAAAGTATTGGTTTTTGGTCCTCCAGCTGGGGGTGGGGTTCATCACCTTATGTTCAAAGTATTTTTCTGTTTTGGATAGTAATTTCACTGGGAAATGGCTGTGAATTGTCCCCTTATTTTTATTTCCACTTTTTTTCCCCTCCATATTCAGAACTAATAAATTCTAAATAGAATTAATTCTGTTTTTTAATTTTGTAAGTCCTATCAAACTTTATCTTACAGAGTCACAAAGAATTTTGAGGAATTTTCTTTGACACCAAAAGAAATCAAAAATTTTCCTTAATCATAGCAGAAGATTTTCTGAACCTTGACTATAATAACTTTTATCTTTCTATCACAAGAGAAAGAGGAGTAGTCTCCAGAGTGCTGCTTATCTATAGTCATAATTTTCAGTAACCTTTTATTTGAAAAGAAAGTTGGTTTAAAAGGGGAAATGAGAAGCTATGAGAGCAAGGAATGCAGACTTTGTATTTAAGTAGCTGGCTGATAATTAATCGGTTTGGAAGAGGTCGACCAGTTCTTTACAGTAATACTTTAAAATTTAACTGACCAAAAATAGCATGGTTTATTCTCTTCTAAACATGGATAAAATAACTTGTCCTTTGCTTTTTTTCAACATGGATGCTTGGCCATGGTACAAAGCGATATATCAGTTTTTACAAAGCTTTATTTGTTGGCTAATCCAGCCAACAGTTTTAAATACAGGAAAAATCAAACACAGTCTCTTTTTATAGAAATGTATAGTTTGAGAAAAAAATAAACCAATCCCAAATGCAAACCCAGATGCAAACCTTTTAACCAGCTGCAGCAGATACATTAAAAAAAGCCCTAAGGTGGCACATTTAAAAAATGTGGTTAAGTATGATCATGTTTAATGTTTCCATGCAATTCCCATTTTGACAACTGGGAATCAATCCTCAGAGCTCATGAACTGAGCCAGTGCTATTAAAATTTAGAATACTACCTGATCCTGCAGCAGTGCTGAGTTCTGGGCAAATAGTTGATCCTGCTTGATTTAGCTCCAAGCAGAAATGTGATACGAAGCCCTTCCCTGAATTGTCTGCTTCTCCTTGAGCTGAGCGTATCCAATACTCTCTGATCTCTCTCAGCATATAATATGGGAGCTGAAACATGTCCTTTTTGAAATAGAGAAGTTCAGATGTGGATAAAATGTTTAAAGCAGAGATTTTTGAATTGCTAGTGTAATCCCTAACCTTAAGGGCTGGAACTGTATGAAGTTGTTCTCATGAATTTGCTTTGCGCTTTATTTATTGTGTTGAAAATCAACAACGAAATCTTAGGAAAAAAGCAGATCAGTGTAAATTCAGTAGCCAAACAAAGCAAAAGCTGGTTTCCTCCCCAAACGTCAGAGTTTTAGCTGAGTCGCTGGGTTTTTCTATACTCTAGTGGAGGTGTGAGAGGTCAGGTTGGTTGTGTGCATCCTTCAGTCTGCAGCTTTACAGTGAGGACATCTCCTTGTAATTGTGGTTGGCCTGACTGACTTGGATGGAGTTCTTGCACCTGCTTCTTCTCTTATCCATTAGCTTGCAACAGTCTTCTGGTGTACTCTAGAAATTAATAGTTACTCTGTGGCCATAAGCCATTATGGAGCCAATAGAACCATTTGGACTTGTCTTCCTCTCCCCCAAGATCCTTGTTTAAGTAGGAAGAATAGGATTCAATTTAGGTAATCTTCCAGATGATTTACAAGTATCCTCTAATTGCATTATGTTGCAAAAATACTGAGACTTTTGGATCCCATCAGAGAATACTAATACAGTTTTTAATGTGTCTTCGTGACCCCACCCTTCACTACTTCGATTAAACAGCAGGAAAGGAAAGAAACCTCCCTCATAGCTTTCCAAAACAATTGTAGTACGTTTGTTCCTTTTGCTTTAGTTTGGCTTGCAAAAATTACAGCCTTGGCTTTATAGCAAGTGCTATAATTACGGCTGCAAAGGATTTAAATTATAGCACCCTTTTTTCTTGCTATCATATTTTTTCAGTAGACTGCTTTTTGGGGAATGAAATTTTCCATGTGGTGTGGTTGTGAGCAGTAGAAGAAATGAGACTTTCTCTACTTGTCCTTGGGTTTGGGCAAGGCTGGAAAAATACACACTTGAGTCGTTTTTCATCTTTTTCATGTATATACAGACAGCTTGCATTCAACATGATGTGGAGGTGCAACTGCTGAAGACAAAAATAGGGTTTCTCAAGGAGTATATTTTAAAAGTTTGAAAAAATGCTTACTAGTAAGCTTGTAGTGATAAAATAAAGGTCTGAATGGTTTTAGAGTGCTTTTATAGAAAAATGGCCTTCTTGTAACTGACTGTAGTTAGGGGTTGAACCCATGCATTGAGAATGCCTCAGGGACAGCATGGTGGGAAGGCTGTATTGCTCACAGCACAAAAACTGAAGTGAAGATGCTGATTTCTTACAAGCATTGGCTGGTGAACATACTCTTACCAATTGTTTGCAGCTTGGAAAGCCTACCAAAATGTTAATCTGAGCTCTTTTTACCTGACTTGGCATCTTCGGGTACTACCAGGGAAGGATGATGGAGCAGATACACTTTATGACAACAACAAAAGCAGACCAAAGCAATCACTAAGACCACACTGCTTCTTAGAAGCGGAATCCCATTTGTGTATTTGATTTTTCCCCACATGCTTTTTCCTCCATGCTACCTGTGAGGTGAAAGATTCAGGAAACATCTGGCTAGATAAAAAGGATTTGATTCATTACCTATGCAGCTGGAATTAGTTGGCATAATCTGTGTTTGACTTCCAGACCGTAGCCCTATTTTTGCCACCTTTCTTGCACCATTGCATGCCTTGCCCTCCATTACACAGGACTGTGAACTAAATCATCAAAGTGAACTGCCTCTGAAAAACCTTTTTTAACAAGGAGGCTTCTAAGCTTACTCTAAAGCCTGGCTGTGTTAGGAGCCATGCCAGCATGGCTGGGACAGTGGCCCTGTGGATGTAAGAAGTAGCCCGATGTTACAGCCAGATGTTGTGGAGTGTGGAAATACATCTGTGATGACCAGAGGAGTGCAACTGGTCTGCTTGGTGTCTGGATGGTCTACAGCAGGATTCCACACAGAGGGATCTAGGGCTGCTTTTCAAGTTTGTGGAGAAAAATGTGTTTGCTTTTCATGCTGGGTTTTTCACATGCACTGCCTCGACTCATCCTCTCTTCAAAAACATTTCCTTCCTCTGTTACACTTTGTATCTGTTTGCTATCAGGCTAGCCAGATATTTGTGTTGTATTAATAGAAAGAGGTGATTTTAGGAAAGCAAGGGTATACTTAACACTTCACTTCAGAGACAGGTCATCTAGTTTTAGATTAATTTATGTCCTCATTCTGAGGAAAAAAAAAAAAAAGGAAGAGAAAGAATGAAGGCTGAATATATGCATTTTACATCAAGAAGACGGGCAAGTAAGGAGAGTTAAATAAAGCCCCAGAAGTTTTTAAGACTACCTTGCAATGTGTGAATGCATAGTGTCTCCCTTTTTTGGTTTAAAAGATACGCAGTGTATGTCTGAGTGCTTTGTATATAAACGACTCCTGACAGCACAGTTGTAAATGGCTGTGGAGGTGTTCCTCAGGCTGACCGAAGGCCAAGTGCTTTCATTAAGCAAGAAATGCCACAGCAGTTTTATAAAGCACAAATGGAACTTTTCTGCCTTTCCCACAGCTGTCTCCATACTTCTTTCCCTTCCATGGCATCCTTGTCAAGTTCTCCTGACACTCACTTCCTGCTGGTGAGGTTTGCAAGATCTGAACTGATGAAAAAAGAGGAGGTTGAGGAATTATGGGATGGAATGGTCTATCCCTCTCTCTGTTCTTAAAAGTGTACATATGTTTCTACCCGAAAAATTATATGATGCTAGGGATATCATTTTGCCTTCTTAAAATCTTTCGATATTGTGGCTGCATTTTATTCAGGTGGCACTGATGGACATAAAGATGAGTCTCCATTACAGGTCTAGGTTATACACAAACCTGAGCAGTGTAGTCCAAGGGTTTGGTAGTGGTCTCACAGCAGCAGCTGTGCTGACAGGGAAGCACAACAGACTGCTGGAAGGACAGAATTTTACTTTTAGGAAAGGGCTTGGGGACAAGCAGTGCTATGCAGAGGAGCTTAAAGACGGTTTCTTGCTGTATGCTACTGCCCTGTTCACAGAAGTAGGACTTTGCATATACTCTTCATGTGAAAACAGGAGTTCCTGGCGCATCTTTAGTCTCAGCTCCTAACAGATATGGAACAGATAGTTTGTTTTAGGAGCACTAATCAGAAATATGTCCAGTCTTCCTTCACTAAGGTTCCCTTCCCCTTCCCCTCCCATCCTTTTCAAATGGTCTATATTTTTAGGCTGTAATGCATTTGGGGGTCTGTTTGTTAATGTACCAGTTACTCTTTGTGGGGATTGCCCAAGTCAGTTCCTAAGTAATACCATACATTCAAACCATATGTTATGTCTGCACTGATAGAAAGCGAGCTTTAAATGCATGTGGGTCTTGCTCATATGTTTGTGTGTGTTTAAGAAGTGGTTTTAAAGCAAACCTAATGGAGCTAAGCTTGAAGTTTGAACATGATCGATAACTGAGTAGAGAGAGGTCTTCCAGAAACTTTCAGGTGCCATGTTTTTGTTATAAATTGTTAGTACATTACAGTACGGTATAAAACACAGTGAAGAGAAACAGAATGAGTGCACAGCCCTTCAGATCAGCTTTCCTACCCTTTTTTGGTATATTGACACTTTTAAACCCTTAATGCTTGCTGGAATTTCCCTTGAATTGCAAGAATTAGGGAAAGTTAACAATATGGAGTCAAAGAGCTCTTCAGCTGGGTCTTTGGAACTCTTGTGTTTCCAGACCACTTAAATGTGTTTATTTCTGGTAAACAGTATTTGATATCATCCATATTTACAAATGCATTAAAAGCACAGCATAAGCTTCAGGAACTACAGAGAGCATTCTCCACCCCTTTTACAAAATTGCTAAGTATTTAATGAAACACTTTTGCCTTTGTGTATGAATAGTTTTATTACCATCCTCAAATGATGGGGCAATATTATTACTAGGATTTATTTCGTTAAAGAATCGCAACTTTATTCTGAAGAGGCTATAATCACAGAGGAAAAGATTCCCACATAAAATCTAAGGGGACAAAACACAGCTCCTGTACCACAAGTACTGATGGCCCCATCATGGATGTCATGGAGTAGCCAGGCAATAGGTCAGAAATCTTTTTATCATATTAGAAAACAACATAGGAAAGGAAGTGAGTTGAGAAACCTCTCTAAAAAACACACTGCACCTCCTCCTTTTCTCTGTAAGGATAAATACATGTGTCCAGACTAATATTCTCAGCTTCCTCACCATCCAGACAGATTTTAAGTGTGACAGTGTGAAATCTGAAATCAAGAAAACACCTATAAATAACAGTATGAGGATAAATTCATACCCTAGACTTATTGGTATACTGCAACTCAATAGATACAAAGCGTTTTACTAAGAATGGAAAAATCTCCTGTAAAAAGCTCTATGCAACACAGTAGGTGTTTAAACCTAGATGGCAGGAATGATTTATGGCTGCCCACAGGTGATCAGATTCCTTTTAAAAAGACCTCAGTCAGGCAATGAAGAATAAAATGAGACATCACAGTGTCAGGATGAAAAGAAGAGGCTTACTTAGCTCGGTTAAAAATATGAAATGATTTTTAGGTTTTCTTTTTATTTAAAGTGTGTGGAATTCTCTTTCCACAGAAACCCATTTTTACCAGTTCTCATCAGTAAAGAAGAGACTTTTCTCAACATATGACATTTAAAAAGGAAACAAAAAAGGAAGAAAAAAGATCACATTATGGTAGCATGTATCCACCTCCAGCAAGTTTTTCCAAGGCCTCTGAGAGGAAAACCCTTTCCATTATGTAGAAATAGCCTCAACTGACTTTTCCACTCCTTTAACTGCCTGTCCGCAGTACATATAATCTCAAAGATCTACCTTTAGAGCTGACCAAATTAACAACCACATCTTTTCCTTGGAAAGGGCATTTAAAAAAAAACAAACAAACCAAACAAACAAAAAGCCCCAACATAAAAATACATTTCACATCTTCTGAAGATCCTAAAGTAATAAGTGTTCACTGCCAGCAGTTCCCTGGCTTGTTGTAGATGGATGAAACATTTTACTGAAACTTCAAATCCTTGGGCAAGACACATACACATAGTATTGTTAAACCTTAATGCTTTAGGAAATAATAATTGAGGTATTTGAGGTATTCTCTGTATACTACACAAGACATAATAATGTTATCTGCTTTGCAAAGATGAAATTACATAAAGACTGAAGTTGCCAGTTTACTTTCTTGGCTATTGTAAATGGAATTTTAAATGAAAATTGGCTACCCAGGAGAGGCCACAACTACCCTAGGATTCAGAGTAATGGTTACAAAGGTTTGTTAATCTCCTTCCCTGGAAACCCGAAGAGGGAAAAATTGTCCTTTTCAAACAAAATCTGAGTTACTTGGTGCAAAAAGTCCAGAAATCAATTCCACTGGGGAAAAAGCAAACAAACAAAAAGGATAACCTTCATACCTAACAGATTAAACCATTGCCACAGAGGTGAAGTGCAGATGAACACCACTGCCCCATGGTAGCTCTGCACTCCTGAAACACAGTTGTGACATGCTATAACCAAAAACTTGCACATTTTGAAAGTGCAAGTTCCTCTCCCTTTCACCTTTAATATTTATTTTTAAAGCACTTGATCGAAGAAAACACTTTTATACCTCGCATCTCGAGGGATAGAAATTTACTGAACTCCACAAATAATGACTTGTGAAACCAAGAGTTCTCATATCCATGTCTTGCATGGCAGCCTTTGAAGCAGCACTGTTACACTCTGTAACACAGAGACTGACGTCATCGTACAAGCCATATAGTGGAAATAGAAATATGTCATGTGGTTGCTCAAGAAATTAAAGGAGCAAATGCAGCTTGATTAAAAAATTAAAAAAAAAAAAGAAAAAACAAACAAATGCCTGAGTAATAAAATAATGAGTTTGCTCAGTGAAGGTGGCTTTGAAGATGTAGAAAAGGTTTAGGGGCTTGCAATTGTACTTGGCATTTTAGGCACTATGTTTAAAAAATAAATAAATAAAGGATTGTACAAAATTTGTATTTGTAAAAGTTAATACTGGGACAGCAGACTGATCTACAGAGATGTCAGTGTATGGCTATTAAGTGGGGTTGCTTCCTATGACATTCTTCAGGCAACAATAGACAACTAAAAATTAATATAATTAAAGACCTGAAGATAAATAGAAAATTACTTCTATGTTTTGCAGCTAACACAGAAATACTTGGTTAAAAAGGGAGGACAGGGAATTTTTTGTAAGTGCTTTGGATCAAATCCTAAGCTGAGCAGCCACTCAAGCAAAGTTTATTTTAATGCAACTAAGTGTGAGGTCATACATCCAGAAACAAAGAATGAGAGTAACCCCTACAAAAGGGGAAGGGCCTTGTCTGTGGAAAGCAGAAGGCTTGAGAAGGATTTCAGGGTCACAGCAGGCCAACAATTTACTGTGTGACTTCCAGCATGATGGTTGGCAAAAAGGAGCAATGAGTTCTTTGGGTATACGAGGTGAATGATACCTTGGAGTGGGGTCATCTTCTGTATAGCTGGCTGCTTTGGCCAGGACTAGACTTGTGCATTCACCAATGAGATGCTTTCTGTTTAGATGATGTAAGCAGCTATAAAACCTGTTGAAGTGTCCGGAGGAAGGCCTCACTTAAAAGTCTGAGCTAGTAGCAGCGTGTATTTTAATGAAGGCCAAGAGGCACCTAAGAAGGTATTTGTAACTTAGCAGTGAAAGGGGTGACAAAAACCCGTGACTGAAAGCTGATGCCACATGCATTTAAAGAAGCCAGGACATTTTGAGTTCAAGAGGGATTACTATAGCACCTAACTATATGAATTTCTGAAAAATATGCTGTAGCTAAACAAATGATTTCATATAATGGAAAGTTAACAATTGAAATGTAATGTCTGGGATATAGAAGTAGGCAGACTAAATATAGAAGTAGGCAGACTTACTGCCTCTTAGGCTCATTTATTTTTTCAAAAAGGAGAATTTCAAGGAGCATCATTAATATCCCAGTGTTTGTTTTTAAGAGTTTCCTGTTGATAAAACAGGGACAAATTATAAGAAAGCAGTATCAGTTTCTCCGTACTGGAATTCTGAAGCAGTACCAAAGAAGAGAGATAGGACAAAATCCCACAGCCAGTGCGATAAAAAAAAGCAGAACATGTTTTGTGTCAGGGATTGAAGATACAATTTCTGAACAAGTAATACTGAAATTAAGATAAAAGTAAAATTATTAGAACTTGCCAGTGGATATGTGTTTAACACATTGACAGCATAGTTCTGTGACTATAAGATGCTGCTGGTAAATGTCCATGCCTAGGCAAAGTCATGCAACAGGAGCTGGTGTTTGAGCAGGCTGTGATGGGACTCTGATGTGCTCTCCTCACCCGTGACTGTTTTGTGAATGACTCTCTTTGTATCTTGAATCTGATCACTGAAACTTCTGAAAAAAAGCTGGTTTTCTTCCATTTTCTTTAACTATCACTAAGCATTTAGAGGTGGCTTGCAGTGATTTTCAGGATTTGGTATGTGCTGCTTGTAGGGTCAGAGCTTTGCAATCCTTGCTAGTGGCTTTGGTTTCCTTTTCTTCTCCATCCCCCGTTTGCTTTCTCTTTCCCAAGCTTTGAATGCCATGACGTCTGGCGTCCATAGTTGCTCCTTACACTGTCTGATGTTTTTCCTCTGACACGCTTACTGTTCTCTGAACCGCTCTTACTTCAGCACTGCATCCCAGCCAATTTGGATATGAACAGACCCTGGAAAAATACGTTCCAAAAGTTCATGTAGTATGAAAATTAAAGAAAGGCTTCACCCATTAGAATGAAACAGCCTGAGCCCTGACCTAGTTTCATAGCTAGGGTGAGGATATTTAGTTACTGTTGTTGCTGTGCACTGTGACGAAGCTGCTTACAAGCCTGCTGCCACCGAGCATGTGGTCTTTGAAAGCTGAGTTACTCCAGGACAGTGTTGCCATGCTGCGTACTCCCAAACTGGAGGGCAGTGAAGGGCTCCCATGCCCTTTGGAGCTGGAAATGAGAGAGTCAAAGCTTTTTTGGCTGGTGATGTTGAAAGCTGCCCCTGGCAGGGGTCTGCCATTGTCCCCACTGTTCAACTGCTTCCAGTTGGCTTATGTCTGAGACATGAAAAGATGACTATACAGATTTGGCCCTTGGTTTTTAACAGGTTGCCATATGCAGAGGTCACTTTATATCACAACCCCTTAAAAAAAAAAATAGTGTGCTCTGGGTACCATTCAAATGGTGCTGATAGGGAGGAAAGTAGTGGTTGTTTCTGGGACACTCCAGGAGAGCAACTGGGCAAAAAGGGGAATTACAGCAGAGATGAGTTTCCTGATAGTATTACATTGTGCTCAGTATGCTGTCATGTCTTGTTGAGATTGATGTGAAGTTACTTCCTACAGTGAAGAGGTAGAATTGGCAGGGGAAACCACCAAGTGTCCAACAGTTTGAATGTTGCTGAAATATAGCACAAGGTATTTCTGCTCCTTGGGTGCTGGCAGTTCTTACCTGCAGACACTTCCAGGTATACTGTGAGCTGTTCACAGATGAGTGGTTGGGAAGTCAGACAAAGTTGCTGTCTTTGGAATTGCAAGTGGTTTTCATTGCCTGATAGAGACAAGATTTCAGCCTCTCTCTGTTCCTTCATTAGGTAACAGGAAGATGCTTCTATTCAAAAGAATAATCTGGACAGATCAAGATTGTTTCGTATACAATATATGATATATTTAATGCAGATAAAGTTGTCTTTTTATGAATTTTTGTTATATTTTGTCTTCCTAAAAACAGAATTAAAAAAAGGCAAGAGAATCCTCAACCCCTTCCCCTTCTTCTGATACTTTCTCCCTTATTACTCCTACTGGTTATAATCTCTTTCAAGCCTCTTCCCAAGGATTTGTGTGTATTTAGCTGCAGTTGGGCAGGGACAAACTCTGCCCTTTCTTGGCTTTGCTGGCATCTCTTTTCTGGTCCCAAATCACAGCATATTCCAGTTACGTGTTTAGTGTCACTGCATATCATCTAGAGTAGTCTTCGTTGGCAACAGAAATTTGTGGCTGATGCAGAAGTGTTGCATGTTGTGGAAGTGAGAGATGGGGCTTTGAGGAAGTGCTGCTGTTAAGGTCAGCACTCTTGGAGGAGGATGTATAAAATAATCAAAAGTAATCAAATGCAGGCTGCAGATGTGTGAAGTGGCAATACCTGAACTTAACCATATTTGGTTAAAATGTTATTACCACCAGTACAGTATTGCCATTGTAAAGGGCTGTCGTTAGCATTCCCTCTGAATGCACCTCCAGCTTCAGAGTAGAGCTCTTGGCTTTGATGTGGGGAACTGTATGGTTTGCGCTTATTTGTGGAAACATTTACCCTGATTGTTTTTAAAGCCAGCAGAATTCAAAGGGAAACTTCTGTTTTTCCTTGGTTCCCCAGAGAAACACTCGTTCATCCCGCTCCCATCTGCATGTTTAAACAATTGCCTTTTGTCATTGTACAATATCCTCCATCTCCGAGAGCTGGGCGGCCGTATCCGCTGACGTGGTTGCTGAAGGGGAGGTTCTGCCTCTTCGTGAATGATCAGTGAAAGAAGGGGAAAAGCCTTATTCTTGCTGAAATGAATGGTCAGCTTTCCAGTCAGTCATGAATTTAGATGTAAATGGATGAAATGACCATAAGGTTCCTGAAATATGTCCTAATTCCTTCCTCTTCTTCCTTTTGATTTTGTGTTGGTTGTAAGCAGAGTAAGGGAGCTTGAAGAGAGGAGAGTGTTTGTGAAGTGGTGTTTAGATGACCAGAGGAGAATGGGAGAAGGTGAGGAAAGTGATGGGGAGGGAGATGACATGGAAGCATAGTGTAACTGAAGTGGTCATCAGCATGCTGATCTGTAGGTATGGCAGGATAGGAGACCTAGCGGCTAGTAAAATGTCCTTAGAGTCATCTGTAATGCTTGTGCTATTTAATGCATAGGTTTCCTTCAACTATTTTCCTCAACATTCCTTGCGTCATAATATCAATTCCTATTAATTAGGTTGTTACAGAATAATGAATAGGAATTTGTCATCCTCAGAGATTTCATTGTTTCCAGAACAATGTGGTTCCTTCACACTCTTCAGATATTGCAGCTCGTGTGTGGGCAGCAGCTGTAGCACAGGGGAGTAAAGAACTCCGACTGTGCGTCATGGTTTCGGGAGATTTCTAGCAGGTACCTACCATGTGAAAAGTGAATCGGTAATAAACATGCAACTCAACATCACAGAGGAGCTCTGTTAACATTTTTAAATTTGTGTGGCAAAACAGACAAACATAACACTTCCTCCTTTTACCCATATTTATTTAAAATTCTGCTCTCGGGAGTATTAGAGCAATAGATATTACTCCCTCCTTTTAATAGTGGGAGAATAGACTTGAGTCATGTTATTGCAGCATTCCTCCCAGGCTCCTATTGAGGAGCTATCCATTCTCCTGTGACTGAAAGAAGGATTTACGATTTTGTGTGTAAATACCTCCAGATTTCTTAAGTAAACTGTTTTCATCTCAATACTATGTCAGTGAAAGTATCTGAACACCATTCCTTTCATGCACTTGGCCTTTCTCAGATACAGGCAGACTGAGTAGCATGTTGCTTTCTTTGCAAGACTTCCAAAGACCATTTCTGTCAGCTCTACTCAAATGGATTAAAATACTGTCAGTAAAAATGTCAATGATAACCTTCTTTCATCTCTATCTCCCCTCTTCTACTGAGAATGATTCTGCTTACTCTCAATCCTGACACAATGCTACTATTTTTTTATTATCCTTTTAGCCATTTTTTGTAGGATACTGGCCTCAAGTAGAATGTTTCTGTGTTCCATACATGTGTTTCTTATAAAGCTATATTGATGAAATGCTTTTTCTCACAATGGCGTTGAAAGGCTCATAACAGTGTATTGTCAGGCCTTCAATTCTAGTCACCTTAAAACGAAGTATCCATCAAAATCTTTTTTCCACTGCTATTGTGTTTTTTTCATAGTTTTTTGTCTTCTGCCCGGACTTTTTTAGCAAATATTCAGCAACCTTGACCATATTTGAGTTACCAGAGTTAGAACTGGGGGACATCTGAACATCTGCCAGTTGGTACAAACTGATGCTTTTCTCAAACAAATCCACTGCAGATCTAGGGACTGCAGCAGGACCATCTCTTTCAAAACATCATTGTTTCACCTACTGATATGAGATAAACATGCTTTACACCAGGGTGAGATAAAATGTGCTCTAGAGCCCATCCAAGGAGGAGTGTGGATCCTGTCTCAATTCACATAAACTTAAGTTAGATGTATACTCCCCTTGAGAAGTGACAGGCACCTCCAACTGGGAGCAGATATTTAGTCCAGCTACTGTGGAAAGGTCAGTGGGAAATGCTGAGAAGGTGTACTATATTTTAGCCCTCCTCTGTGTCCTCTACAGAGATATTGGGAGGAGCTTTTTGACTACTTTGCCATTGCCTCTTGGGATGCACTTAGAAGGGTGCTTCTGCCTTTTTAATTCTCCCCAAAGGAGGAAGAAAATCGATTTGGAGAGCAAGGGAATGAGGGAGAGATGGCCACGCTCTTACAGAGAGGCTCAGGGGTTTACTCATGGCTGTGCAGAAACAGGCTGAGCTCATGCAAAGACTGAGGGGCACATGCTTCGAGCATCCCCCAACCAGCAGCCATCAGCAGCTGGGCTGCTCCACACCTCCAGTCTGAGCTGCCACACACAGTAAAAGGGAAATAGGACCAGCAAGAAGGGCTTCTGACCACCCCCATGGGCTGTAGTTTCAGGAAGCGGCTGGGAGGGTCAGTCCTCAATCCCCAGTCCCTGGCTCTGAAGACAGCTTGTGTGTGAGATTTTTGCCTGGAAGTTTGTTGGATGATACATGCACAGCTGGTTTTATTCCTAGCTAGGTGTATACAGGAAGAAAGTGAGAGAGTCAGCAAGCAAATACAGTATATGATTGCTAAAGTTAACAGTAATGTCGTGATGAAACAGTGCTCCCCCAGGTCTGTGGATGTGTCAAATTTCAGCAGCCCCGTTATCTTATACAATGACCCAGGAGCCAAGGGCCTTAAACTCCCTTCTCCTCTAACAGCTTCACACACAGAGACCCCTGTGTTCAGGTTCTGTTTCAGGCTTGGAGGGAAATGCTGCAGAAAGGGAAACAGGTAGCTGAATTAACTCGATATTCTGGACTCAGTGTGTTTTAAGACACTACAAAAAGAAATCTCTTTAAAGTTGGTTTTCGATAAAAGCTTGTCTCAGCAGAAAATGAAATGTGGTAACTCCGTTGGAAAAGACAAGTATATGATAGGGTTACATATGTGCAGGAAGAGTCTGGATTTAATTATTGTCTCCATTCTGCATATAATTCCCTGCTGAAAAATATCATTTTCAGGAGGTGAGTAAAGTAAATAAATGTTTGAATTGTTACCCTTCTTATTACTTCTTGGGTTCTCTTTGCTCCCCTAAGTTCAGGTCTTCATTTCACAAAAACCCATCAGCTCCCAGACTTTCTGACTGTTCAGTTGGTGTTGCAGGTATCCAGTTGTATGTTGCAGAGATTGGTTGTGTCTGGCCTGGTACCGGGAAAAAGCTGAGCATCTGAGCTCAGCAGGGCTGTTTTCTTCAGAGATTTTATATAGTTGAGAAATTTTCCTTATTTTTCATCTAAAAAAAAAACCCAGTGACACACTGAAAATGAACTATAAAAGAGAGAAAGGGAGGGGGTGATAAAAAGAAAACTGAAAATGACCCAACATTCAAACATATCGATAGGATGTAAAACTGTTGTTATAATCCATGTTACTACTGAGCTGGAAAATCAAGGTCTGAGCTCACTAATACATGATGCTGTGTTTGGGTGGCATGTAGCAACTTTTCTTACTGATTACCATGAAAGGATTATCAATAATATATCGTTGCTAAGCCTTTGTAACCTTTGACATGGAATATTTACGCTATTGATCGCAGTCTCTCCCGTGCCGACATCAGTAATACCTTTATCACTCCCCAGCTGATAGCAGGAAGCCAGATGTGCAGGGCTGGTGAGCATTTATTTAAACTCAGAGTCTGACTGTACCCAGCTGGGGTTTGGTCTCATAGCTCTTCCCTTGCTATCTCAGGGTGCCCTCAAAACACATGCAGGCTTCTGGGCGCCTGATGTTTATTTAACACTAGATTCCACCAGGATTTGCTTTTTTTTTCCTCTCCCACAATGTCTTTGCAGTTATCAGTGTTTGCAGAGAGGGATTTCTGCCCTGATAGAAACCGTTGTGTGCTGAAGTAATACTGGAGTAATGTGTTTAGGAAGAGGACAAAGGAACCACCCCCATTCTTTCAGACACTAACCCTAAATAACACTTGAGGGCGTGACACCCTGCAAATACTTTTTATTTCCCCCTGCTTTAAACTTTGGGACTCTTCAGAAGACTTTTAATGTTTGAAATTTAGCAACAAGACTATTTGCTTACTTGTTGAGTTGTAGCTGTCACAAGATCTTAAAGGAAAGCAGAAGCATGTGTTACTGAAACATCAGGCCTCTGATTGCCTTCATGTGCTATTAATTTGACAAAAAAAAAATCACCAATAATATTGTAAATGAGCTTTACCAACCAAGTAAACTTCTAATTCTGCCTCTTCTTTGGAGAAGAGTTTGCAGTTGTTTTTTTTCCCCCTTAGTTAAAGTAACGTCTTAAAAAAATCCCAATTTTTATATTGATATTAAAAAAACCTCTACAACTTGGGTGTGGAATGGAAACTAGATCTTTTCCAGGTGATTTTGGCATGACCATGTTTTGCCTTCCTTTGCAGTGGGGAGATACCTTCTAGAATTTCAGCAATCTGAAATAAACGATTACAAGTCCTAGAATATCTTTATCAAAATAAACGCAGGAGAGGGAAAGGCTCTTGTGAGGACAGAAGTGGTTATTCTTTTGCACAGGATTAGCAGAAGATTGAAAGTATGATCTTGCTCACTGAAAGAGGGCACCAAGGGATGTGAACTGGGACTCAATAAGTGTTGCAAGGAACAGGATAAGGAAGTTAAGTTGCATCTTACTCATTTTCAGGTACAATAATGAAATTTGTTTTCCACGTTACAGCCAATTTGTCTAATTGATATTTTCATTGAATTGCATGGCACTTAAGCTTTGTGTCCTGAATGACTCATGTTTTAGAGAGAGAGGCTGAGATAATACAAGAAGGTAGTTAATTTTAAATTCAAGCACTGTCATTTTAGTGTTTCATAAGCCATAATGTATGTTTATTAAGACCTACAGATGATATTTCATTTGATAAATTGTGGAAGTAGTGGCCTTTGCCTCTGACGGCTGGTGGACATTTGAGTCATTTTTGGTATCAATGGACAAGGAAATATTTATCTCCTGGCACTGAGATGAGGACTTTGGTGATAGTGACCTGAGAATGGATTAAAGTGCTATGCATTAACATGATGGCTTTCATATATTTTACAGCATTAATATGTTATCTATTAAATCAGGATTGTCAAATTTATTTTGTGTATTTTACTCCTTTAAAAATTCCTATAGTCTATTATTAGTGCTTGTTTAAAACTTAAATAAGTTTAGACTAAAAGTTTTGAGTCAAGTGTTTTAAAAGCCAGGTTCTTGAATTCATTATTAGTCAGCAAGCTAAACAGAGCTTGATTCTCAGAAGTACTGAAAAGATGTGCTGAATTCAGTAAAGCTCTGGAATCTATGCCTGGGTTGATGTCCTCAGAATCAAGTCACAGGGTGTAGAAAAAAGGCCCAACAGATCAGAGAACTTTCCCACAGAGAAAGTAAAGAGGAACTCCAGAAAGACGTGAACAAGGACAGAAGCAAGGGGCAGCCATAGAAGTCACCCTGATGGTTACATGTATTTCCTCACTTGATGCTGTTCAGAATGACTTCATATTCCTCACTTTAAAGAACTACATTTCATCCTTCATTCCAGCAGGACTCTTGCTGTAGATGATGGGGATTATTTACATCTTAATTTAATTCTCAGCCCATTAGCCATAATTAAAAATGGAATTTGGCACTCTTGAGAGCCCCTGATGGAGACTTTCACCTTGTAGAAGAAAGGAGATTAGATGTGGTGATTTATTGGGCTCATGTACATGCAGTCTCCTGACTGCACTGTGGCACTGAGCCGAAAGAAAGACAAAATGATATCCAGTCCTCTCTGGCACCATGAGCAGAGTAAATCCTATCCCTTGTCTAAAGCCCTATATCTTTCCATCCAGATTTTCTTCCTCCTGATGGGAGGCTCTTGGTAACACAAAGTTAAGGCTGGCGAAGGCAGTGGCTGCCCGCCAAGGCAGTGTGCCTTCGGGATGTTGGAATCTGTGCCTGTGTTTGTGTTGTCACGACGTGCCTTAGGCTGTGCCTGTGGAAAGCACAGAAAATGATTTCTAACAGTCATCACGCTCCCATCTTTTCAAGGGATTGGAAATGATGTTCAGAATCACAACTCTGATGTTTGATCATTGCTCTGTGATTATTTTTCAGATTTTTTTTGAGTTTCTAGTACTAAAGCCAGACATAAATGCAGCCACAAATCTGGCAGAGGCTTCACTTGCTTGCTTTCTTCTCTGCTAAGCCAGAAAACAAAAATGAATAAATATGTGGCCATGCCCAGCTTCCACCACAGCATTTAAAGAATGAGTATTTCTTTAAGGTGATTGTTCTGGGAGAGGAGGTGGGAAGCCTGCTCTTGTTAGGGTGAGCTTTCAGGGCCATGGTGTCTTCTTGAAACATCTCTACTTGCCTTACTACTTTCTTAAATGCTCTTAAAATTGTGCTCTTTTTGTTCTTGGAGTTCTTTGTCTTTGGTAGATACTAGGGAGGGATCATCCTGTAATACTCTTGTTAAAACCCCAGACTGTTCATACCAAAACACCTTTTTCTTCAACCCAGAGTGATGTCATGCAAATGTGCCTCACAGGAAAAGATAAAAGATCCTGATGAAAGGATGCAGCTGGTTAGGGCTGTTTCCGTTACAGGAAGAGATACTGTCAGGAGGGTAATTTTCTGGGACTGAAGTGTATTGATTTCTGAAAAAGCCTTTTTGCAAAACTTTCTTATGTCCAGAATGAAATCTGGTCTGAAAGAGAGAAGGAAAAACCCCCACCATCTTAGAGAAAATGCTTGTGAGAACAAAAAAAAACTACACAGGATAGCTGATGGCTTGTGGGAAACCCAGCTTCAGGTCCCCAGGCATAGTGAAAATTTCCAGCAGTTTAGTGACATACAGTCTCTACAAGACTTGATATTTATTGCTATTACTCACTGAGCTCTTGTCATGCAGTTGTTTCTGTTGATGGTGTGAACTCCTTGGATATTACACTTGCTTGAATGGCCTCCAGACTTCTTTTTTTTTTTTTTTTTTCCCCATTAATGAAGCTATGCTGTCCGTGTGCTGTGTTTTGCCAGGGATGCTTTTGCATGATGCAGCAACATCTCTTTTTTTCCACACTTCCTCAGTGTAGCAGAGTTGTGATGAAAAACTGTGAATACATGTAAAAGCTATTCGTGGAAATGATTTTCCTTGTCAAATCCCCCTCGTTAGGGCCATGTAACTGAGATGAAAAGCAATATGTACAGTTCCCTTGACTTGAAGAATTTTTCAGTCTATCTCAAACCTGATTGTCATTGCATCTTTTGACTTCCTTTCAGAAATCAGGAATTCTTAAAAGCAATCTGTGGGCTGTGTCATCAGTATGTGATTCAGCCACTGAAAGCTTATACATCTGGGTAGACTGAGAGAAAGAAACTGAGTATATTTCCAAACTAAAATAGACTTCTTCAGATTGCATTTGAGGAAATATTCAAATTCTGTTTACATGTTCACATCCCAGACAGTCTGTGATGTACCTGCAAGGCAGAACTGTCTTGTATCTTACTGGGGACAAATCCCACAGACTATTGTCTTCATGTTTTTATGATTATGAGCAGAAGGGACTGAGCATGTGGCAAAATTAATAACTGGGTATCATTCATACTTTCATCCTTAATTAAAGACAAGTGGGTATGTGAAATATATTTCCCCAGGGCTGTGGTGAGGGAATATCCACACATGTAATTAATCTAGCTGCTGGAAGTAACAATTTCACCACTAAAATGAACCAGAAAGAGACACCAGCAAACAATAATGGCACACTCCAACACTCATTGAAGTCAATGGGAAACTTGTCTTTTGACTTCAAAGGATATTGGACTGAGCCTTGCAAGATCATATTAAAACACTTAGAGTTCATTAACCACTTATTCTTGCCATACTGCAGTAATAGAGCTAGAAAAACTATAGGTGGATTTTAATTTAATGCACTCCCTATATTTCTAATTGTTCTGTGTTTACACAGTTGGTTGCATACAGTTGGATTAGGTGGTGATTTGCCTGATGATTTATTGTGTTAGACTGTTGCTGCATGACATGCTTTTTTTTTAGTCTTGCTTCCCTGTACATGTAGTTGTCTTGTATCCTGATAGAAACCTTGCTTACGTTAATACTCAAGATTTTCTGTGACAGCAAAGCTAGTAGCCTCTGTGAGTTGTGTTGTTATTTAGTAATCTCAATACAGCGCAACTCCTACCCCGAGGGTGGGACTGTGGAAGGGTCTCAAGAGGTCAGTGTCCCTTCTGCCAAGGGGATTACGCAGTGCCTCAGAGCGTACATGGCCCTTTCTATGGGATTACCAACAAAGCTGCTGTCACTGCTGCGGCTGTGTCCACTGTCAGTGTCCATCACCAAGAAAACACAAAACACTCCAAGCAATGCACAGTCTAAATTTCAGGTGCCCTGGGCTGCTGCTGGGATGGGGCACTGGCTGACATTGGTAACAAGGGAGGGAATTCAGGGGCTTGCTGGAGGCTCCAAGGTGAGGGAGGGTAAATGTCATCCAACCTGGTCTCTGCTATTATTCACCCAGCTAACCAGTGATTTGGGAATCTGGTTCACCACTATTCTTCTGACTTCAGGTATCTGTAGCCACGCAATGTATAGGAGAGAGCGAATTGTTGCCTTGAAACAGATCAAACTGGGTGGTCAGAAAGCCAGTTAATACCCAGGTTTCCCACATCTGGAAGATGCAACTGAAATTGCATCGCGTCTTGATTACTTGTTGTGGTTGGCAGCCTGTGTTCAGAGGAGCCTGTGAACTCATGCAGGGAAAGGTTGAGAGCTGGCCCATGTGAAGATTTGTTGTGCTTACTTACGATATTTATTTATTGCCTCAATTTTGTCTGCACTGAATTCATGCTAAGTTTTAAAGTATCTAAAATTTAAGAGGAATGTCCGCCTGTGAAAATGTAGAACATTTGTTGCTTCTGTTTTCCGGTAAACTGGATTTGGGAAGTCAGAACTGAACAGAGCACAATGAGCATTTTGTCCTCACCCAACAAACTGGATTTAGGCGTTGCATGTTGTGACAAATGGTAAGAGTTTTGTAACTTGAGCTCCAACAACAAGAAAAGGCAATCCTTTCATCCCATCAGCTGAATAATGTGGCGCCATTTAATACATTAGGCCTAGAATACAGCAAATAAAGATACTGAAAATCTTTCATCCTTTATGTACTGAAACTTACTGTGCCTAAGGATGGTTTTTCTTGCCCTTGCATGTCTGTAATCTTGTTTTTTAGTCACAGTGATACCTTTACCCACCCATTTATTTCATTTGCATGGCAAAAAAACAAGTCAAGATGGAGTTTTCTTTTCTTTCAATGAGTGGAGCACACTGGAGGTGACCTCATCCAGAGTCTAGGATGTAGAAGCCCCAGAGATGATGATGATTTGCCGGACTAATGGAAATTCTACTTAAGAAAATGTCTTGGTTTTATTGAGAAACACTTGATTTATAGATGTGCCAAGTATGCCACTGCTTCTGTGAAACCAAGAGTAGGCCCAAAGGAATAACTAATTTTTTTGTTGCCTTTTTGTTTTAAACTTCTGACTTGTTTCAGTATAATGTGCTTATTCCTGTTTGGCAAGGAGAAGAATAAATGAAGTAGAGAAGTCTGCTTCCTGGCTGCAGTGTTGAATATAAAAATCTGCTTTAAGTGATGTACAATTGTTGTACGTAAAAATTCACTTGCCTATATGCATAGGTGAAATATCTGTTTGTTTTCTTTTACAGAAAAGAGTCAAAGATGTCATATCTCCAATTGTGTTTGAAGCTGCCTACAGCCTTGGGGAACATGTGGTAGAAAGAGGAAGAGAGGACAAAGACCTACCCACTCTGAAGCCTGTTCTCCGCTGGAAGAAAGGACAAAAGATAGCGCAAAGGAACCAGGTCAGATTTGGACTATGTTATTTTCCTAGAAGGCCTGTGGCTGGACTGACAGCAGAAGTGTATGGAAAAGGGGATTGCCAAGCTCAGAGGGAGGGGACGCAGGAACTTGTCCCTCTGCGTGAATGGAGAACAGTGGACAAAATAAAGAAAAAAAAGAAAAATTTGCCTGGCCCAACTGCCCTCTTCTTGAGGCCTCCTCATGTCCAGTCATGTGGCAAGAGATACCTTCTCCTGCTGGTTTGCAGGACATACTGTGATAAAATAGGATGGTTTTGTTTCAGAGAAAGTAAGGTGAAGGCTTCACATGTGTGAAGCCATGTACTTATTAGGATCTATTTTGTTCCACTGCAGTGCTGAAAATGTTTTTGTCTTTAATTTTCATGAGAGGAAGAGAATTCCTTTTATTTTGAAAGACTGACCAAATAGAGAGTAGAGATTTTTTTTATTTTTTTTTTTCCCCAAATTATTGCCTAAGGAATTGAAGTGTATGTGATTATCCCCATCCCATCCCCACCCCCCCCCCCCTTCTTGTCTGTCTTGACTTCAAAGTCTTCTTTGGGAAATGCTGTTTTTGACAGTGCTTATGAATGTATTAAAACACCTTCTGGGTTGATGAAGCAGGTGGTTATATTCAGGAGAATATAGTGACCTTTCGAAAGGCTTCAGATTGAGTGCAGTCCTTGTAGGTGCAGGACAGTGCCAAGGAAGGAGCCTGCAGGACAATTCAATCTTCCACTGTGCTGGCACCAGAGCATCCAGCTGTGAAGTTTGAGGCTCCACAGGGAAATCAGACTACTTCTGTGACTTGCAAAACCTCTTGTGTGTCAAAATTGCAGGATAATTTCTAGGCCATAAGGGACCTTTGTAGATCCAGTTTCTTGCTCAAAGCAGAGCCAACTTAAAAGTTAGATCAAGTTGCTCAGGATGGCATCCAGTCCAGTGTATTTTCCAGAGCATGCTGAAAGAGTTATGAGCTGGCATTGCTTGTGAATAGGATTTTTTTTTTTTCTTCTTGATGGGAAGAAAAAAAAAAGTGTGAAAAATCTGTCTGGAGTCTGAGGCTTTTAGCACTGAATTGTTAGATCTGTTTTTTCATCCTGGGAAGTTCATGTCTATTAAGCAGTGCTTACATCATCATCTGTAACATTACTTTCTGATGCTGCTTATCAGGATATGTTACTGAGTTGAAATTGCAAGTCCCTGAATACTACTCAAAAAAACCCTCCAGCCCTAAAATGATTTAAGAGATTTGCTGTGCCATATATCTAAGCATTTTGAACTGTATTTGGCTCCAGTTCTTGTACTTAGAGATAGGAGTATTTATTAAGTATGTTTATTTTTATAAATGTATCAATGAAGGATGCATCTAAAGGTTACTTATTTTTATGAAGAGGGATTGTGTGGCTGTTACATATCTGCATGTTGTATTGTTACAGTGCTATGATGGGAATTTGTGGAGAGCTTCTGTGCTAAAATCTCAAGTGTTACATGAACAAAACTGCTTGGGTGCTTTACCGCTGGGTTTAAACTCAAAAGGTCACATCTTGCCCTGCAGGCACAGCCTCGGATCAATATAAAAATACCTAAATGCTGAGATTATGAAGCAGAAACAAAAATATGTTGGGAATTTCCCTGACTTGTTTTCTTGTGTAATTTGAATGAGAAGGAGCCAGTTTAACAATCACTTTCCATTTGCTTTCCAGATGTTGTTCGTTTAGCTCAGTAAGAAAAGGGTTTTGACATGGGGTGTGCCTGCAAATGTTCTTTCAGCTAAGGAAGTGGGAAAAGTTTGAGTTAGCGTGGCAGTTGTGGTGACAAAAGCCCTGACAGAACAGCCTCGAGGTGTGGTGGTGGGGTCCTCAAAGACCAGTTTCATGGGAAAATCTGTGTAGTGTTCTCTTCCAGGATTCTTGTTATCTCACAAGTAGGAATTGTTTTAAAAGGCCAAGAGGGATAGTTGGAGCCAAAGTTTATGTAATAAAGGATTTATCTTTTCAAAGAATGTAATGATTATAAAGGGACCTTAAGATTTGGAAGCCAATTTGAGA
Source organism: Chloroceryle aenea (assembly GCA_013399075.1). NCBI lineage: Eukaryota > Metazoa > Chordata > Aves > Coraciiformes > Cerylidae > Chloroceryle > Chloroceryle aenea. Next base: position 453,022 of record VWZY01003721.1, on the reverse strand, counting down.
CAGATTTAGTGGGCTCTATTTTCAGAACATACAGCACGGGTGAGGGCAGGTGGACAAGCTTAGTGTCAGGGCTAGTCCGAAGTCTTTAAATATAGTTAGTTGTGTGTGGTTTTCCAAAGCCCTAAATCCTACTGATCCAGTAAGAAGTGGCATTTTTTAATCAGAATTGTTGTATCTGTTGTTTCAAGGCACCATTAAGATACTGTAAAGAGTTTGACACTTTTCTAAAAAGCTTGGGTGGCTGTTTTTGATGAATGAATGCAGGAGAAGCAGCTGGAAGTAGTGAATGGCTGAAGAAACAGCAGGGAGATGTGACTGGGCAGGAAAGGGAGAAGCTTCTGTCTTTCAAGATCCTACCACAGGTCTGCTAGACCTACTTGAAAAGCCACACGTCTTGCAAAGAGGGGCTTTGTAGTCACCCAGGTGTAATTTTATTTAAACTACAGTGATATTAAAGCTGAACTAATCACTTTCACTTGGATTTCAGTTTGTTCTTCATGAACCAGGTGTCCCTTCATGCATGACTTCCCAATAAGAATGTACAGCCCTATGGCTCACAAACTAGGAGGTAGGAAAGCCATCAAGAGGCCTCCTGACATGAGTACTGAAGATTATATTGAGCATATGAAGTTTTGCATGGTGCTTTACATTAAGGAATCAGCTTGGAAATAGTGTTTGTAGACACTCACTATCCAAAGTGACATCTCTCTAAGGACGTAATTACAGAAAAGGATTTTGTTGGATATTAATCCTTTAAATCAATATAATGTTGTATGGGAGGGAATAGTCTGGCCTTGTACTGATCACTTAGACCAAAGCAAATTTATAGTAGTAAAGGAGTGCGTGGATGTGGGATGAGTCAAAATGCTTTTATTATTTATTGGTCATTTTATTTTAAAAGAATGCAGCTTTTCATAGAATTATAGCATGGTAGGAGTTGGAAGGGACCTCCGGACATCATTGAGTCCAACCCCCCCTGCCAGTGCAGGAACACCCAGGGTAGGACACACAGGAACAGATCCAGG
>VWZY01003721.1:375297-451863 GCA_013399075.1 Chloroceryle aenea | reverse complement strand
CCCTTCATCCAGGTCATTGATGAAGATGTTGAATAAGACTGGACTCAGAACTGACCCCTGGGGAACACCACTACTTACAGCTTGCCAGCTGGACTCTGCACCACTGATCACAACCCTCTGAGCTCTGTTGCTCAGCCGGTTCTCAACCCATCTCACTGTCTGCTCTTCTAATGCACACTTCCTTATGCTTACCCACGAGGATGTTCTAGGAGACAGTATCAAAAACCTTGCTGAAATCAAGGTAGACAACTTCCACTGCTCTCCCTGAATCTACCCATTCAGTCACACCATCACAGAAGGCTATCAGAGTAGTCAGACATTACTTCCTTTTAGTAAATCTATGTTGGCTACTGTTGATAAGTCTTCTTTTCCTCCATGTGCTGAGATATGATCTTCAGAATGAGCTGCTCTATTACCTTTCCAGGGATGGAGGTGAGGCTGACTGGCCTGTAATTACCAGGGTCTTCCTTCTTGCCCTTTTTGAAGATTAGAGTGACATTGGCTTTCCTCTAGTCCTCAGGCACCTCACCTTTTACTGTAAAGCAGTGCAAAATACTTGTATTCAAAAGTAAAACAAAACAAAACCCAAACTTTGACTGTTCAGTGAAGGAGCCTGCTTCTGTTACTGAATGGACTGTGCTTGAAGCAATCAAAATACGGTAAATAATATGAATTCCTCATTGACTCTAAGAATAGCTTAACTGAAATTTCCTGATGAAAAACATGCGATTTTGGGACTTTATGTGTTGGCTATTTGCTGTAAGCAAAGAGGCTCTTATACTTCAAAATGAAGTAATAATGTAATTAAACTGCCCTGAGGGACTATTTGGCCCAGAGTACAGTAACAGTTGATTTCTCATGGACTTTTTCTTGGTTCTTGCATATCCTTACCAGAAAAGATAGTAGCTATAGCTTAGTGTAATTTTCTGTGGTAACAAAAGAAAATACTTAAGGGTGATGTGTACGTGTCTATTGATAGATGTCTCAGCAACTGGCACAACTGTTAGGTGGAGACTGGTTGTACGAAGCAGATCACAGCTTTCTGTGTTGTCAATGGCTAGCCAGCTCAGTTTTGGTCAAACAGAAAATCTCTGATGGGTCATGACTGGGTGGAGGAAAAAAGGATTCTACTTTTTGAGTGTGTATTGCAAACTTTAAAACTTCCCACCCTGAGGATTACTTTCCATTAGCTTCTTTGTTGCCTCCCAGTTCCAGTTGCTACCTTCATCTATGGAAAAAACTAATAAGTCTTCTTACTTCAGGGAAATTAATGTGTATTTAGAACTTGGTTTGGCTAAGTTCATTGTAAGTGGTTTGTACTATAACATTTATTTTTGTATACCCACTGTATAAATACATGTCAACCAAGAAGGAGAAAGATCTCCTGCCAAATAGAGTGGGGGTTTGTTCCTAGTAGTATCCAGTAACATATCTTAGAATTCAAAATGTGGTATGCTAGAGTTCTGCCTGTTCTAAATACTGTAATAAAATCACCTGCTGTTATGTGGATGGAGACAGCATTTTGTTATAGGAAAATATTCTCAGTAGATTTAATTGCGTCAGTGTCTTCAGGACTTCATGAATGGTCTGCAGTAAAACTGCTTGTAAGTTATATGAAGAGACAGAATATGTTTTTAGGACATTCTGTTCCCTGCTGTACTACTGACTTGCAGTGAGAATTTGGGTACAGCCCTGCGCCTCCGAGTGACTGAGGCTGCATGTCTCTGGGATAAACTTTACCTTTTTAAAGCAGAAGACTGGTTTTGGAAATACTTGTGTTTGAAAAGCTGGTGAAGTATTTGCACATAAATTTGCTTATTTGGCAGGTATGAGAAAGTATAGGAGGATTTTTATGGAACTGAATTCTGAACACGTTAGTGAGTTTGGGTTTGCTGCACAAATAAAGCCATTTTCTATTTTAAAACATGCACACACACAGAGTATCGTAATGGGGAGAAGGCAGTGGCAGACCTGGACAGGCTGGAATGTAGTGTCCATACACACAGTGTGGTCCAGGTTTGTCAGCAGTGCCTTCTCCAAAGTAGAGGTCCCTGTGTGCCTGCTTGAGTCTGGTCATGTCTGTCAGCAAACTGAGCTGTGCCTGGGGCTTTTCTAGGCGTTGGAGTGGCCTCTTTATCCTGGTGAGCTGCTGGAATGGCTCTTGTCACTGTTTTAGCCCGTGCCAGCTACTGCAAACCATTCCTAGACATGGGTCAGAAGTTAGGATGCTCCAGTCTTGGAGGCCATGGCAGTTTATTTTACTGGTACAGCGGAAGACTCAGTATCTTAGTGTACCTGACAATAGCTGGATGAGTGGAAATTGTGAAGATTTATTGACTTATACCCAAGTACACAGGAAGTCTTTGGGAGACTGCAGGCGTCAGCCTAATTGCCATGCCACTAAACCCTTTCCTTTGTGGGCAGCACAAGCTCCCAAACTATCTTCCTGCAGAGATCCACCGTGTGCCACCCTTCCTCTTTAGTTGCCATTGTTTTCCCTTCGGTTGGTGTGGGATTGCTGAAAGTGATTTCCACTCCTCCCTCTGCCACCTCTTCCTTTGTGTCTGTCTTTTTGCTCTACACAAGTTTGGTCATAGTCAGTGCTGAACTGGCAGGGACTGGGAACCCTGCCACTGGGTTTGTGCCAGGAAATCTGGAAAGGACCCACCCTGAGTATATACTGGATTAGGCTGAGTATTACATTTGCCTGACTTTTTTTTTTTTTTTTTTTTTTTTTTGAATGGCAATAAAGAGGAAAGATTTACAAGTCTGGAAGAGATTCAGAACTGAACAAGAACAGCAGGTGTCCAGATGTATTGTACCTCTGAAATGTTTATAATTAGCAAACTTGCTGAAGTAAGAATGAGTGGAAATTGGTGCCTCTGATGGTATTTACTTATCTACATGGTCATTCTTAAGCAATGACAGGCTTGGTCAGTAACTGTCCAACTTGTTCATATTTCCATATTTCTGTTTAACAGTAGAGGAAAACCAATGTAATTGAGAATGTATAAGACATGGTTTAATCCCCAGGTTTGAATCTAATTCTCATGGGCTTCTTAAAGAACAATAGCCAATATTATATGCTAATATGTACATGAACACCCACACAGATATATACATATTCATCTCTTGGCATAGGAAGGGTCAGACTACAGGTGATCCAGTGTTAGGTGGCAAGATATAAATTATCTGATAGTTTACAGAGTCTTCAAATAGGTAGAGAAAGGAGAGATGATCATGTAACATCTGCAAGCCAAATCCTAACTTAAAATCCTACTGAGTACTTTCTGCAGTTCAGCATAACATTTATACATAACAGCAACGCATTTATTTAATTTCCAGATTATTCTTTGGATGGAGAATTGTAACTGTAAGAAATGGGGAGTTCCTGCTTATGTGAGGATCTGTAAAAGAAACTGTAGTAGTCTTAAAAAGCCACAGAGAGAGGTGACAGATTTCAGCAAAGCAGGCTCCATTATCTCTGTTCATATATTTTCAGTAGTTATATGAAGAATCAGAGCTTAATTGAAATACCTAACATCTTGAGAAGTGATAATATGATAGTTTTAGTTCATTCAGTTCAGATTACCTCAGTGCCACAAAGTCCTGGTCAGTTCAGAGTAGCACTCATAAACGCAAACCGAAATGCAAAACACTGAAGGGTGGACAGGTGGATGACAGGAGAGGACTTTAACCTATCTTTGAGGGGTGTAAATGGGCTAAAGGTAGACAGAAATTGTGTATTTGATGATTCGAAGATTTTTGGGTTTTTTTTGCATTTCCAGCTGAAAATACAACTGCCACATCTGTTTTTCATTTTTTTACTATGCTTTTGTATTTTTAATTACACAACTGTGTGGTGAGTTACAAAGACGTTGACTTTTGTGTTAAAATGTTTTAAGTATGAAAAAGCATCCTGCATGAAAAAGATTCATCTTACATGATTCTGCTTTTATTAGTAGAAATAGGGAGGTTCAGAATAGAAAATGTTCCCAAATATCATTAAAGAACCCTCCTGAGATGATATAATTGAATTATTCTGTAATCATCCAAAATAAATGGCAGACCATTTAAGACAGGACAGGAAAATATATTGAGAAACGTGCTGCAGAAATCCATCCTATGATGGTAAATGAGACAATTAACCTGAGAGGTCTTTTCCCATCTATTGTTCTATGAATTTGTAAGGTTTGAAGTCTTGTAAAATGAGAACACTGGATGATTTGAACTGTGAATGATTTAAAAAAGAAAAAAACTGCCTCAGCCTGAAAAATGAGTGAGTCAGACTAGAAATCTAATAAAAGCTCTGAAAGGCTGGGGGTGCATTTCTGTTGCCACCAATTGTAATTCCTCACCCCAGGAGAATACGAGGACAAAAGATTGTGTTGTTAAATCCACTGACTGCTGTGAGTTTCATCCAATACATATGTTTATTAATTTATGCTTGCCTTCAATAACTAACAGGTTTCATGCCTGGTCTTTTCTGAACAGCAGATTTCATTTGGGAATTCCTGTTCCTCTTATATTGGAGTGTCCCCGCTCCTTTTTAACTTGGTGCTCCAGCCACATTTCTATCACTTACTGAAATCAGGATGCAGCTGAAATAGGAGAGAGATGACTGCCTTTGGCCTTAGATGGCTTGACAAGTGGCAGTGTGCTTGTCATGAGTCGTAGACCCAGTCTTCCACTCAGTAAAGTGGATGAACTCCTCTGTAGCCTTCCCCAGCTGGAGAAGTTCAACTCACATGATTTCCCCCTTACTAGTGTAGTAAAATAATTATTACTGGCCAGTTCCTGGGTTTTTATGCTAATGCACTATGAATGAGCATCTGTTTTCTTTGCATGAAGATATGCCCTGATGAGGTCTACATGGAGCTGAGGCAGCTTGCTGGCTGACTTTGGTCCCCTGCACCATGAAACACTGGCATGGCTCTTTGATTTCATATTGGAATTCTGCTGAATGCTTATTGCTCCCCTGGTATTCCTGCCTTCGTTGTGTGTTTGGTTGGTATTGTGGAAAGCATGTGTTCGTGTTTTAGTCAGCACAGCTGGTGAAATCCTGGAAACTTTTTCACAATATTAATTGCATTTCTCGTGGGAATTTAAATCAGCCATTTTGCACTTGGCTCAGCAGAAGATATGAATGGACCATTTCCATGAGTAGTACCATGAACCATCGGATATCTGGGGGGAGTCAGTCACTATTTCTCTTCCTATGGTCAATAAATCTGTAGGTAATGACTATTTTCCAGGCAACTTGAAAATATAAAGACAAAATAAAGATATAACCTCAGGCTCCTCTACCTACATTTAGGCTCATTAGTATCTGATTGATATGTGAAGTTACAAAACAGGAAGTGAGATTTGCTTGTAGCTCAGTAGTTTTGATACTTGGATCACATATCCTGGTCTCTTAATAAGAACCCAGGAACCTTACTTCACCAGATAACATGATAATAGACATGTAGCATCAAGACCCAAAAAGTAAAAAATTGTTAGACTAACAAGCCCCCTTATCCTGCATCCTTTAAATAGAATCACTCGTGTTAGTAGCATGATCTAACTTCTAAGTCATCACTGCACATACCATAGGGTATGGTGACAATTTACAGGAAAACTGTATGGGGGTTGGAATACTATATTCTTAACCCAGATTGTTTTGCATAACCTAAGTTATCCTGCTGAAGTACGTGGCATGCTTTATGAAGTTAAAGAAATTAATCCTTGGTTACCAAAGGCCAGGTCTGCCACCTTTTAAGAGATGCTACCTATAGTAGTTGTAGACAGATATGTAAGGAAGTAGTTAGTGGCCTGATCCAGAGTGAATCACTGTTCTCTTATCCAGACATAAAATGACAAGTTTTTAAGGGTTCATTTGAGAATCTCATTTCTCCCCCTTCTCTTCAAGCATTGTCATTCAGCTGTCACTTCCCCTTTTCTGTGAAAAGATGGGCAACTCTTACTGGGACACAGTACTGGCAACCTCTCTAAGTCTTGATTGCACATTTTGGCTACAACTTGAAATTCCCATGTGCTTCCATGAATTTTGGGAGGTTGAATGTCTTGCAATAACTTTTTTTTTTCCTTTTACTTGTTTATTGGATATTTTCCAGTATTTTCTGTGGGCAGGAGTGCCATATATACAGGGGTTTCTTTTTTATTGTTTTCTCTCTTTCCTGTTCTCTTCCCTACTCCCAGAAACATAGATATGTTTAATTTTAGATATTATATTATATATTTAGATATTTTAAATTGAAGCAATTTACCAGGCCAGGTTTGAAATCCCAGATTTCTGCCTTCTGAGCAGAGAGCTCTGATCATTAGGCTGAAGCCAGACTCCTTCTTGCTTGTTTTACCTCTGAGCAGCATTCCTTAGCAGTCCCACATCAGCGGAAAGGAAAAGGAGAATTATCTTCACACCTAATAACCAACAGCTCTGTGTTTAGTGTGCCTTAGGATGCAGGAACTAGGGATTCATCTTCCTTCTGCTTCCTCAGGTAGAGGACTGTAAATTTACCACAAAAAGTGGAATTTAATCTACTACCTCTCTTCAAGAGGCAGAGTAGACACAAAGGTACTTGCTTTGAAGCCCTGATCTGAGACCCTGATCTGAGTGCCTGTCTAGACATAGCCCCTTCCTTATCAGCTGTCTGTAGGTCCCTCCTTACTGTACATGTAATTATGTACAGATTGTATCTATTCACTCTTTATAATTAGTATATCTTTATGCAGGCTTTTAACTTACCCTCTGGAGGACTTGGGCAACATCCATTTAACCTTTCAGGATATATCTGCCACATTCCTTGACCTGCCAGGAAGCATCATCTTTTCTATGCAGAGAAGTTGCCATGCAGAATTTGAGAAAACCATGTTTGTCTGGGAAGTTTGGTCAGAACCACTGTGGAGGAATTCCCCATAGCTACTGGGTTCTGTGCAGCAAGGGAAGAGTGCAGAAAGGAATCGTGGACCCTGGAAACACTGGATTTGCTCTGTGCTTTGCTGTAGATATGGTGATTGCAGGAAGTCTGACAGACTCACTGTGTGTGTACTTTACTTTAACTTTGTGTTTGTACAGTAAAGATGTATCCTAAAAACATTGAGATTATCCCGTCCCTGCCACTGAGCATGCAAACACCTATTTTGCTCATGGAAATGGCAGACAAAAGGGGGGAGGCCTTGAGATAGGAGATGCAACTGTGTTTCTCATTCAGGACAATTTCTGCCCCTTTCTCACCCCCCCTTGAAGTTTTTCTTGTATGTATTTCCTATGTAAAAAAGGTTTTCTGACCATCTCATACACATATTCAAAGCTGTGAGGTACATGGCACGGTGTAAGTGGAATCCAGGAAGAATCAGTTGGACTTCCATAAAGCCACTTTTCAGAATTGTTCCTTTTCATTTTTGTGTAACAGTAACTGCAAAAGTTATGATGAAGTGTTTCCACAGCACAATGAATTTCATCCTATTTCCCCTTTTTTCCAGTTCTGGATAATGCATACAACCCATTGGTTACCTTCTTCAACATTTTTAATATGTAAAGAGCTCTGTAAATCCCTAGAACTGTTCTTGTAAAGCTGAGACCACTTTAAAGATTGTGCAGAGTTAAAATTAGTGATTATATTGTAGTTGGACCTGTGCATATCACAGGAATGGACTCGTGCTCTAACAATGTGCAGAGTTGAACTGGGTACAGTTTCTGGCCCAATGAAATCACAGCCCAGATGGACCAAAAATGGGCACTGTAACAGAATATAGAATCAGAGTTCACAAATGTTATGACTTAATTCAGGAGTAAGCACACTGTAGGAGGGATTTGAACAGGCAGGAATTGGTCAGCTGGAAAGGCAGAAGAAGCAACAGGTTGGGAAAGGGGAGGTTCAAGAAATCAGAAAATAAAATGGCAGAAGAAGGTTAACTCTGAGAAGCTACAGGGTTGAGGCTCTAGCAGAAACACTAAAAGGGGAGGTGGAGTAGAGTCATGGCAACACCTATCCAGACCAGGGAATTAATAGAAAATAGCAAAACCATTCGTAGATGTCATGAGTCTGTGATGGAAATGAGCTGCTGAACCAGCATTGGCTGCATCAATAGGTTTTAGTAGCTGATTGGACTGGGAGTCCTTTCTCCCTCCCAATCTCAAGTGTGCTCAAGATCCTCCACTGAAAGCAAAGGGTTCACACTTACACAGTTAAGGACCTTGGGACTCATCATCATTATATTCGAAAAAAATTTTTTACTGTAAGGGTGACAGAGCCCTGGAACAGGCTGCCCAGGGGGGTCATGGAGTCTCCTTCACTGGAGACATTCAAAACCCGCCTGGACATGTTCCTATGTGATGTACTCTAGGTGGCCCTGCTCTGGCAGGGGGGGTTGGACTAGATGATCTTTCGAGGTCCCTTCCAACCCCTAGGATTCTGTGATTCTGTGATTCTGTGATCCTTATTTCTTTCTCTCATTCCAGTGCTGTGTAGGAACTTGGGTTTCTATGATACAATGAAATACACCCAGTGTATTTCAAAGTAGCTTATTGTCTAGTGCATGATATGTTGGAAGAGATACATGCTCAGTAGTTTCAGAAAATGAGGCATGTATTCATTCTTTCTGAAGAACCACAGCTATAGATTTAGTAACAGAATTCCAGGATTATTAGGTAGTTACATGTATGTACAGTACTTTATTCTTTGCAATGTGCAGGTCATATCTTTGATTGCTCTGTTCACTTTGCCAAGATTTCTGCAATGCAAATAGGGAAACTGTCAGGCAAGAATATTTTTGAAGTTTGTTTTTCTTTCTCCTTTGAAGGTCAAACAGTCTTTCCTATATATAGCTACTATGGTGGTTGAGGATTAATCTGAGGATTTTTGAGATTATACTTCTGAAATGTGCCATGTTTTGAGAGGGATACCTTGTGCCAGTTCCTGTCTCAGGGTTATTCTTGCACTTTGGTAATAAAAATCATGAAGCCAAGCCTGCAGAAAGGAACATTCTCATTAAAGGAAGAGATTGGTGGATTGTCAGGTTTCTTGTGTGAACAGTATTGAAAACCCTCATTTGAGGTATTTGCCCTTGGAATATTTGTTAAGATGAAGAGCATTACAACTCTGAATCAACCAGCCTGAAAAGTCTAATCCTATGTTCAGAAAGGTATTGGTCTCTGTTCTCAACAGCAGGGGAAGGTAACCATGACATGGACAGCATCTGTGTTTTTTTGGATGCCAGGATCATGTTCCTATCCTCCTCTTTCACTCACTGGTGGCTGCCTCATTTAGCCATGACAAACTACTGTAGAGATTTGCATAGGCTCATAAACTTCTTATGTATTTCCCCCCCCCCTGCTTTTTTTTTTTTTTTTCTGCTTAAATAACATCTCTGTGTTGAGTTGTATGTTGTCCTTTCACAGTTTCTAGCTTTATCAACCTGATAAATTTCTGAAATGATAGTCATTACCAGAGTTCACAAGATTGACAGTGGTTCCATTATTTGAGGGCATCACTGGTACAAAATAGTCTTTGTAATTTTCCATTGCTCGCAGTATGGCAGAAATGTTTCCTACCATACACAAAATCTTTTTTTTTTTCAAAATGGAGGGTGAGTTAATTCCTGATCTCGAGTATAGAGTAATTAATATGTTTGTATATGAATGTGTATGATTTCCTTACTTGGAATTCTTAGTACTGAAAATAGTTCCATAAATAGTTTATTTCTGTTTCATTTTCATGCGTATGCATTGGGAAGCTAAATAAGAGTGCCAGAAACATTGTGTAAGTAGTAATTTTTGCCAGATGAGGACTGCTAATGGATTGAGGAAAACCTCTGAGAGAGTCTGGTTTTGGTGAAGCCTCTTGTTCGGTTGGAGGAGAGGAAGAAATTATTTTGATAAAGATGAGTTTTGTCTGCCCATGAATTTCCTTAGCACACTATATATTCCTGTATCACAGATTTTGGTGGGGTTTTATTTTATCCAAGCTTGTTCCTTCTTTGAATTTTGAGCTTTTTATGCTGTAACAGTTCTTTTCTCTGTTTTTCACAGACTGTTTTTGAGAGAAACTGTCAATCTGATGACTGTGCTGCTGATTTGAAACTTCAGGGTAAATTATTGCTGTCTAGGTGAGTGGGTGAACTTTTTTTTTTGTTCTTTTTTACATGCTGGTATGCCATTCCTTTTATATGAGATGGCATTGAAAAATCAAAATGCAAACACAGTCACTTTTTTAAAATCCAGATTGTATCATCTTTGGTATATAAATGTCTTCAGATGTACACAGAATCTGAACTCCTGTGTTAGTTGGTGCTGCATGTACAGGACAAGACACTTTCACCTTTCTGTTCATAACAGACAAAACAGGAGAGGAAAAAAAAAAAAAAACAAACCACAAAAAACATAGCAGAGAGGTGCAGATAAAACAGACACATGCCCAAATCAGGTACAAATGTGGACCATGTAATTTTTCAAAGATGATAAAATAGTGTTTATGACATAGTGAGAGTAAAACTGCCTGCAGAAGTGCAGTTTTGTTCAGAAAAAAATGTCATGTGGAAGGTGGAAGAAACTCCTCAGAGCACAGCAAATTATCTTCTTCAAATATTCTTTTTCTGTTTCTGAACTTGTAGTTTTGCTAACTCTTCTGAAATGCTGCTCAAATTCTCCTTGCAACTTGGGGAGAGATGTCTGGTTTCAGTTTCTTCTTGGATAATAAACCTCATCAAATAGACTAGAGGTGAAGTGCATGTTCTGTCCCTTGTGACGGGTGATCCCAGGAAAATGCCCATTGTTTTGCCAGGATGTAGTTATTCAATTTCGGGATAAATCAGTGAACTTTACACATGACTTTTGTTTCCTTTTTTTTTGTTTCCTTTTTTTGAGCATTTTTAGCACATTTTTAGAGACAGAAGTGCTGATGCAAGTTCTTTAATTGTGTGACGGAGGTTTTGCTGTTTGCTGGAAGTGCTTTCTGTGAAATGCTTTGCTTTCAGGTCAGAAAAGAGGGGAAGACACTCCCTTGCTTTAGGTGGGGGAGGGGGAAAGAAGACACAAGAGTCAGGAGTTATACATATGTTTTATGTAAGTCTACTTCATGCAGTAACTGTACTTTGAGACAAAACTGAACCGGAGTCAAGTCTGAGAAGTTAGGGACTTCTCCAGACACGACTGAGGTCCACAGGAATGTTTTGGGGCATTGGCTGGGAGTGGTGTTAGGTCTCAGGTTGCTGAGTCTGGGCTTTGACTGTGATTACTTTGGATATTTGACCTTTCTCTTGATCTTTGTGGTGAGCAAAACCTTTTAAGAGCTGGAAATGCATCTGTGCAAACTAGGGAAGCCAGTGAGGGATTTTGTCCTGCAGTTATGGAATAATCAATAAAAAGCAAGGGATGTGTCCTCAAAATTCATCTGTCATTGTAGAATAATCACAGCAGTAAGATCTGTATTTGTGATTGGAGCATTAGACTGTTTATTTTTATGACTGTTATTTATGTTATCTTGGCAATTTAAAAGCCACAATTGTCAAGAAAGCTTAGAATATTCAAATACAGTTTCTACGTTTGTAGAGCAAAACATTGAACAAGTGCTTTCCTATCTTCTTTATCTCTGAAGTCCTGTTTGAAATAAACAGGATGTTGTCAAACCCATCACAGAATGGGTTTTCTTTCGCTAAAGGGATGTGTAAGCCTCTGTTATTGAGAAGCATAACACAATGGGTATCTCTAAAGAAAATGGATTTGTTTATTGTTAATATTATTGCATGTAAATAAAAAAAAAGCTATGGATTTGGATTTTAGAGAATTGCTTTTCTTAAAGAACATGGCAACTTTTCCAGCCCCATGTGTTTGTGCTAAATCAGTGTTTTCCCACATTATTTCCGTTTATGCTATGTCTTGTGTACAAAGCTTTTTGTTTGTTCATTTGGTTTTGTTTAGTTGGTTTTTGGTTTTTTTTTTGTTTTTCACTTTATGTTTTGAAAGAGCAAAAAAAGTGATTCATATTAATACCTGCCCTAAACAATCGATTTCATTGTTAGCAAGGTTATGGCAGTGCTTTGTCTAAATAATCATGCCTAACTAAATTTGGTGGACTCATTATTGGAAATTACACAATTAATGACACATAAATACTTTGGATTGAACTAAACAGGATGTTTATGGTTAGACAGCACTAAATGCTGTCTCTCAGATCTAGGGCAGCTCTTTGAAGATGTCACTGGACGTGTGGATAGGGTGATCCAGTTAAGATTGTCTGCCTGGGCTCATGAGACTTTTACTGAGATTTGTCACCAAAGGTTCACAAAGAATGTTGCCTAGGTCTGAGGGGAATGGTGCTTGAGCACTACAACCTCAGTTAAAAGGTAGTCAACAAATATAAGGAGTAAACAGTTTGTCTTCCCTGTGACTCCACAAGTGCTTGTGCTGAGGCCAGGCATATTCAGCATATCCATGAAAGACTGGGAGAATAATCTTCTAAAAATGAACAGCAAGGTGCAAAAGTTTGCTAATCATTCTAAACTATTCAGAGCAATGAAAAGAACAAACAAAGAGGCTTTCATGAAGCGTGTTCTTAGTCTGTGGATATTACTGTTGGGGATATTGTAAATGCAGACAGTTTACATGATAGAGAAATAAAAATACATTTCTGGAAGCTGCAAGAAGGATATTAACAAAATAGCACTGTGCTTGCCTTGATCTTCCAGAGGCCTCTTTCTTTAAAACATGGATAAGGGCTCTCTGCTAGATGGGCCTACTTAGTCTGGCACTTTTCATTACACACTTCTCATTAATTTGTAGCATGTTAGAGACAAAAGCTGTGCAGAGAGGCATATATCGTAAGGTGTAGTTTTGTCCATCTCTGGCTGTAATATGCTCAAATGTGTGCTGGTTAGAGCATGCATGTGTGTAGCTCAGATTACATTAGTACCAAGTGAATTGCTTGCTTGAGATCACTGTTATGAGCTCAGTAACTACACAAGCTACTCCAGTTTAGAGTTCACCTGGGATGTATTTGAATCACTAGAATTACCCAGTTAAAAGACTGCACCCAGCTTTGAAGGTGACAAAACTGCAGACCAAACTACAAGGTAGCATGTAGAAACAACTACAGTGCTGTGTGCTGGTATTGCTGCCAATGGACTTTTTAGTGGTCAGCCAGGACTTGCTTGTAGGAGTCTGAATGCTTCTAGACTAAAACTATGGATGGCGATTTGAGAAGTAAGGAAAAAGGAGCCATGGAGCCTGCTGGGGACTTGGTAGAGGCAGCATGGGAGGAACTGAAGGAGCAGAAGAGAGATGTTTCATCTTTCCAGTCACGACTGTTTTCAAATCCATTTTTCTTAAAGAATAAACACATGAGGTTTTGACAGTGCAGAGCTGAGAGACTACTCATCACCTTCCCTTAAAAGACCCTCCAGTGTTAAATCTTGCATCTGTCACAGGCGATACCAAAATCTGTCCCTATCCTTGGGATAATGCCCTGTGTTGAGGGGAGAGGGGTACTTTTCTGAAGAAAGAGTCTTAAAACTGTCTTACTGTAAAGAAAGTATTTATGTATTGCGCACAGGTAGCTTTAATGATGCAACCTGAAGCCATAAGAGAAATATTTTTATGGCCATAGCTTTGGGACAGCAATAGGAAACCAGTTTTCCTTTCCATCAATCCAGTACTGAAAAGGAAAATGCAATTAAAGAGTGTTCTGTTAGCCATTCTTTTCAAATATTGTCTGATATTAAAAATGTATTTATTGCATATCATGCTTGACTTCAGTGCTTCACTCTGTTTTCTCAGCACAGCAAATGTCTTTTCCATCAGTTTTCTGTAGCAAATAGCACATTTTTATTGTGCCTCTCTGTAGCTACTTGCTTAGAAGCTGAGCTGCATCTGTTTCTTCAAGATGTACTGGGGGAAACTCTAAAGAAGGTGTACTCTAGAACATTAGACCTCCCTGGCCTTTAAAATTTGCTAATCCATTCTGATATTTTTATATGGGAGAAAAGTACTCTGGTCATTCAAGAACCTGAAAGTGCTGAGGGAGCTGGGTTGACGGCAGCATGGATTTTGTGTGATGTACCAAGGCAGTTTCAGTTCCAGATGCCTGTCCATCTGATTGGCACACTGCAAAGCCAGTGGTAGTTAACAAGTCCTGTTTAGGTTCCAATGAGAACGAAGTGAAAACTGTGGAGAAGAAATTTGTGTAACAGTGAGGGTGTTTGAAAAAATAGACTTTCTTCCAGCTATAATAAACAAACCATTTAAAAAGACCAGAGCAGAATGGGTGGTGGCTTCCTTATGAGATGCAGCTAGGAAGGAAATCCTGTATGGCTGTGTAAATATACTGACAGCCCGTGTGTCACAATGAATTGAGCAGCTTGACTGAAAACAAACAGTACAAGAAGAAAGATGATGTTGCAGCTTGTCATGTATCTGCTGTGTTTCAGCACAGCTTGTTATGTAAATCAGGTTGTAAGTACAGGACTATGAGCCCCCTTGGATAAAAAACGCTGTAATAAATATTATAACAACAGAAAATGCTGTAATAAATATTGCCATTCCTGAGAAGGTTCCAGGAGGAAGTGTCTTCTATATATTTGTCACTTGAGGTTACCCTTCATCTGTCATTAGAAACAGAATTATTCACCCGTTGGAATGCTTCTGAGTGTATGTTTGGCTGTTTGGAATAAGCAGCTTGCTTTTTATGTGTTGGTTTAGAGCATCCTTCACAGTTACTCTTCATTAGACACAGATTTATGTTGTTCCCCTACGGACTGGCTGGAGTTCCCGTATATGCTGCTGCAAATTATTTAGAATGGAAATGTAAAATGGGAAGCAAGTCATAGAAAGCCAAAGGAGTGACAGGTGCATTTTGCAGAAATCTTTTGATTTTTTTCAGATTGTGACATATTTTGAGTTGGAGTCAACGGTTTTAAAGTTCTCTTGTGAAATGGGATTTTTGAGAAATGCCCCTTTCCAGTTGAAAGGTCAAGTTTGTGACTTGGGCTGTTTCTGTTGGTCCCTCTGGAATTAGAGAATGGACAAAACCTCAGCGTATCAAAAATTTCATTGGGTTTGAAATGTTTCCATTTTAATGAAATGGTAATTTATGAAGAAAAAATATTTTCCAGTGTCTTCTGGTCAGCTCCACAGAAGATGCTTTTTTTTCCAAATAAATTCCTTCTGTGACTTACTGAAGGATTAACAGGTTTTCTGCCAACACTCCTTTTGTTTCTTTTTTGTCTTACACATGGCTCTGTATTTGATAGGCAAGTAAGTGATTTGATGTGGTGTTCTGGCATGTAATTTCAAAGTATCTAACACAAACCTTATTGAAAAGACAAGGGAAAATACGTACCACCACTCTGTGAACTCCTCAGCTCTTAAGCTTACAGCTCTGAAGTTTATAAACATATTATTTGTATTAGTGAAGAATGAATAATTTCACATAGGTGACTACCTATGAAACTGCAAAACTGTCTGTTTTGCATATGGTTTGTGCTAGATGCAAGGATAAATATGCTCATGGACTTATTAAGACCACCAGAAATTAGGCACCTGGATTTAAAAAAGCAGTTTCATATTGACTTATCATAGTTTTACAAAACCTGAGCTGAAGGACTCCAGGAATGGTAGATACAAACGTGTTATGACAGCTTTGTCCAATTTGCTCTTCACCAGCCCAAGATGTAATGATGCAGAACATAGTTAATGCAGTAAATAACAGTATCTTATGAAGGAGGAAGGAGCAATAATATAAAATTTTGATCAGAGAGTTCAAAACTTTGGGTGTATCTCATGAATATAGTACTGTTTTATAAAAAACAAAAAACAAATCAAACAACTAATAAAGGTTTTCACTCATCACAGACTTTTGCAAACCCATGGGGAAAAGCTGCAAGCCTGTTGGTTAATGTGGGGCGCAAAGCTGTCGCATAAATTTGACCAGGCTCACGCCTCAGCACTTATCTTCCTTTGATCACACAACGGGGATTTGTTTCCAGAGAGGCCTCACGTTTCATGGCATGCCCATTGTGGTTTTATGCCCCTGAACTGCATCTTAACAAAACAATCGTGATGAGGAAAAACAATATCCTTTCATTTGGAACTTAATTACATGCTCTGATAATATCTGTTTTTTTCCCCTCTCTCTTCATTCATAGCAGATGAAGAATTTGTTTTATCTTATTTTATCTTTCATTGAACAAACACTTCTTTCAAAAATATTTTTGACGTTCTGTTTACCCTAGACAGCCGACCCTAAATATCTGAGCTGCTCAGATGGAGCTAATTTTCTGCTTTATGAAAAACAACCAAAGTGAAGTGAGCAAATGCAATGGTTCAGCATTTCTAGTGCTAAGAAAGTGGTCTAGAGCTTTCAGTCAAAGCTTCATGTGTATAAACCTGTGTCTTACCAACACAGATATTCCCAATTCCCATGATACAAATACAAAGCCACGACTGGTCCCACTGCAGTTGTGTGCTGCTCACCGGTTACTTGGTTATACCCCAGTGCTGTCCTAACTCACAACCTTTTAAACTACCAGAGGAGTTATTTCCAGGGAGAAAAGAACAACAAAACATTAGAAAAATGGACACAAGAAGATTGCGGTTTTCTCAAAAACTCATACCAAGTATCACACTGTGATTTAAGTGATTTCATAAATGGTAATGTAGTATAATGTTATTTCAGAGTAATTTACTGCACTGTAAAGGGTGCAGTGAACAAAAATCCTGCTTATACCATGTCATGTATGTTAGTACATTTGTAGTTCTGTTCAGAATTTAGTCTTTATGGTGAATCCAAAAAGCAGAATTCTGATTTCTAATTTATGTTTACTTTTATTTGTCTTTTACCTACAGACAGGTTTTAGTATATTGAATGCTATATTTGTGAGGCACGTGGAAAATTTTGTTGTAGCTCATCTAACATTGCATTTGCAGTTTCCTGGAAGGGCTGCCCAGCAGAGCCCACAATTAATCAGGATGTAGTACAAGTTGCAGTGGGAGCACCATCCTGGGAACAAGCGAATGTTTTCCCTTGTTGAGGGTGAATGGGGATGAAGGAATGGTTTCTTGGTTTCCATCTGGTTAGTTGCACTCAGAGCTTCATAAATCTCCCCAAAAATAAATAAATAAGTCCAGTTGGATAGCAGTGGGCAGTCCTGTTTCTTTTGAACATATGGTGATCGAACCCATATGGATGGTAATAGAGCCATCAAGTGATGAGTGGTAACAAGCCTCAGTAGTCCAGATCTCATACAAGAGTACAGATTCCTAGTCTCTGTTTTCTAATAACAGGCCACTGATGATCAGACAGGGTTACTGTACAAGCCAGTCTTGTCACTTCTTAAATACCGGTTTTGTTTTGTAAGAATCACTGGGCTGTATCTACTGGAGTAGGATTTTGCTCTTTGTTTTTTAAACTAGACCCTGAAGAGATGTCCTTTCATATAATTTGAATTTATTGCTGAACTAATGTATAACTGGGCCCTTCTTGTGAACATCTCAATACATCAGTATTTTGTGGACCTAAGATAAAGTCACCATATTGTTTCTTGCTCTAGCAACCGAAGTATAAAGCTAACAAAACAAAAGCTTAACCTCAGGCAGAGCTGTCATACGTTATCTGCCTCTAGAGGTGAAAGTTCTTGATACTGTACAGACCACAATGAGAAGCAGATGCACCGTTGTTTTGTATTTGCAGAATCACAGAATGTTAGGGGTTGAAAGGGACCTCAAAGGATCACCTAGTCCAACCCCCTGCCAGAATACACCTTGGCTGATGCATACGTGCATGTGTATGTATATATACACACATACATATATATACATACTTTACTGTGGTGCAACTACATGAACTTTTTCTGTAGCGTGCCCTGCAATTAGAAAATCTGGTAAGGCTGAGGTTCTTCACAGGTCACTGGATAAATCATCTTGCTAGCTGTGCATGAGCTATCGAGGAAATGTGCTGAATGGGTATATGTTGCTTATCATGACTGACAATTAGACATAACTTACTCCTAATGTATAGCATTTGCTACTGCAAAACAAATTTCCTAAAGTAACTACCCTGTGCTGTTTCTAACGTTTCATCTCTTGATTAACTGCCTTTTATTGACCTCTGAAAGTGATTGCTGGGTAGGGCACTGGTCTTTTTCTACCTCATTGATGCTCAGCTGAGAGTGACATATTGCATCCCAGCAATGTAGGAATGGGACAAGCAATTGAAGCTGTCTGATAATAGATCTATTTCTGAAGACATAAATTATATGGTAAATGCATGGTTTGCATGATGACTTTGTTAATGATCCATTTCCTAGAAGCAGTGTGTTAGAAACTGCTCCTGATTCATCCTCAAATTTCAGGGCTGGACCTATGGTCAACAATCAGCTATTTTAACAGGACTTCTCAAGGATTTTAAGGAACAGGGAAAACAAAGAGGGTTTTCCACATAACTCTGATGCCTGCAACTTTGAGCTGTGTGTCTGGTACCACTTATCTTTTGCATTTCTTTCTGCCACTAGTAACTGGTTTTTATTTGTATTCCAGCCTTAGGATGCTGTCTTACACACGCGTGCAGGGATAACTTTGGCCCCGGGGGCACAGTACCGTTGATTTCAAGGACACTGCTTGTGGCTGTAAAAGATGTTGGCTTGTACATGTGTCTGCAAGGGTGAAAGATTAGATGAGAGCTTCTGTACATGTTGTGCCTCATCTTGCTGTCATGTGACAGTTTCATAAACCAGGGTATTTCCATCCAAACCAAAAGCTACTCCCTGGAGTGTGTGAAACACTGTATGAAAATAGAGGTGGCTCTTTCCTAATTGATTCTTTAGTTCTGTTTATAAAGGGTTGTGAACATCTGGGGACAATTGAAATTACTGATTTCATTACATAATAATGAAAGGTACCAGATTTCTGTAGGGTGATAAGATAAAGGGTATTTTTATGTGGATGTTGTGTCTGGCTCTGTGCTTTTCACTTAAAAGTTTGAAGACCTAAGTGGCTGAGAGTTATCTGTTGCGTAGTTATGGGGGACTTACATGGAGAAACTACATTTGGAGAAGACAATTTCCAGGTTTAACTATATAGTAACTAGCTGTAACTAGAAATCACTCCATTTTTTCAATACCATAGCAAAGAGCAAAAAGGATTTTCTAGAGTGTTTTTTTTTACCCTCTTAATGTTTATTATTCAAATACGTTCATTTAAAAAAAATGAAGTGTAGGAAAGATGGAAATTAATGCTATGTGTCATATTCCTTTATTAATATATATGTATGGGAACTGAAGCACTAGAGACAGCAACCCTGCTCCAGAAGGGTATTGGTGCAAGCAGTTCCACCTCCTTGGCCCTGAGCTCACTGCACTACGTGCTTTTTCATATGGGACATTTGGTCCCTTCCTGTGGGGAAACACTGGCACAGTGTTACTCAGGTTTCCTAGGGAGCAATATTGGTATGATATTACTCACAAAGTGTGCACTGCTGACACAGAAACCTCAGTTGACCACTCCTCAAATTATCCATTATGTTTTCCACATCACCTCATGGTATCTACTACTCAGAGCACTATGGAAAGTTTCCACTTGAAAAATAGAAATAGAAAGGATAATTAATGAAATGATCTGATGGGCTCAGAGATAGTTTACTATACCTGGCTTAGTGAATCTCAGGTAGGCTGTGGTCATCAACCACATGAAGTCTCTTAGCACCTTTGCATCTGTAGGCTTAAGGGGGGGAAGCAGCAGCTCAGCTAACACAGAGTAAGCCACGATCCCCAGTGTGTTTGGCCGAGACCTTAGTCTAGATTGGCTCTGAACTTTGCAGAGGGAAATGACCTTGATTGCACATGTGTTGGCAATACAGTGTAACCCAGTGGTGTAAAATCGAATAGCTTTTCTCCTTGTGGAGTTGTTTAACATTTTTACTCAGTTTGGATGTGTTTATGGGGCTGCTACTGCTCAGTTTCGCACTCAAACATCAGATGAATTCCCAGATGATCATCTGAGGGTTTCAGCCTTTCATTGGCCCTTGACGTTTAAGTATTTGCAAGGCTCCTCCCAACGTTCAATTGACTGTGGAGGCTGTGATAAAAACCCAACAGGAGAAGGGTTTTCAGGGTTGATGTAAAGAGACCATGGAGACAAAATTTATATTCAAGTATAAATAATGAAGGTAGAAATCTGTTCAGCTCTGTCACAGGACCAATGTTGTTGACTCATTTACACCTTTTACTGATTTAAAAGAAAAAGATAGGACTCCAAATTCACCTGGTGGAGATGGAGGACAGATTGAACTTTAGTTATTTAAAGCATTTTAACCCACTTGCAGTCTAACTGACCCCCAGCAAGAACCTCTGCTGTCCATTGTGCCATAATGGTGATTTATTCATATAGGTGCTGATACGTTGTAAGGAAAGAAAGGCTCCTAATATAGAAGGAAAAGTCAGTGACCCAGGCTAACATCATAAGCACGACCCCATTACATTCCTGGTCCAATGTATGATCTGTGCAGGCAGAGAGGAAGCACTAAATGCTTTTTCTTTTCTTTTCTTTTCTATTCTCTCTAGTGCAAGAAATAAATATGTCCCTCTGTACCTTTTGGAATGCAGATTACGTCTCCGATGGCCCATGTTAATAAAAACACCAGCATCTTGTTGGTGGGGAGGGAATGAAAATTTCAGACCTTTTCAGTTTGCCTTTCCCAGCTGATCTTTCTTCCCTCATTGACCATAGTGCAGTGGTGTGGCACAAGCAGTAACAAAGAACACTAAAGCATGCAGAAAAGATGATACTTGTTTTATCCTGGAATTAAGTTTCCTTTTCTTAATCACTTAAGAGGAAAATGTTAAATATTTCGATTTACATTTGATGTGTAGTACCACAGGCAGTGAATTTAAACCTGTGCAGAAATTTGGAGCCTGGTTTTCAGAATTGCTTGTTACCTGCATCTGAGTCATGTGACTGAAAGCTGCAAGTATTTAGCATGTCCAAATGTATTTCCTTTTCCATGCAAACATTGATAGGTTGACATCATTCATGCACCTGTACATGTCTGTACAAATGTGGTTGCCTATATATAATGTATATATACCTTTTCAGCGTACCCAGAACTTTTATTCAGTTCGTTATTTGTTGGTAGTGCCTGATGTAATAAGATGATGGGGTTCTGTGCAATGAAGTGATTATGTCTTGATATTTTTCCTCCCTTTTCTTTACTGAGATAGCTTTTATTTTTAGCCTCTTCTCCTGCATGTGAGCAAGGTGAGGATGTTGGCAGCTTTACAGTTCTCATCCAACAAAACAAACTGAAAATGATTGTTTGATTGCGTTTTTTAAATTGTTTAACATGCCTTGTTGAGATGAATGAAGGGGTGGCTTTAGTTTGTTTTCTTATTGCTGGCAGGTGATGACAGGTCTTTAGTTGCCGTATAGTGACATGACAGCTGGGCCACTTCACGTGCAGCGGGTGCTGGAGGAGGATGGCACCAGGCTGGCAGCAAAGCTGCTCCTACACCACAGCAAGCTGTCCACACCCCATGACGTTAGTCTCTCAAGCAGCAAACGGGGCCTGGGAGCTCCCCTGTGAACAGGGAGATTCCTAAAACTCTTCTCAGTGCAAGTGAACCTGATTTGTTCCAGATGTACACAAATTTAATGACTCAGAAAGCTGCTCTCTTAAAATAGGACTTACTGTACAATCTCATGTAGTCTCTCAGAGGAAGAACCGAAGTACTCTGCCAACCTAAAATCAGTGGGGTTTTTACTATGGAAGTGTGTTAATTTTGTGTAGGAGCAACTACAGTGTGCTCTTAGAAAGTGGGTTTTCTTTCTCTGCTGAGGAAAATGTTGTTATCATCATTTTGGTGTGATGCACTTTTAACAGAAGGGTAGTGCCTTTAGAAAGGAGTAACACAGCCTAATGGTGTTCATTTTGACATGATGTTTTGGTGGGTTTAGTTTTAAATAGGATTTCATTCTGAGTAATTTTTGTTATTCAGTAGGAAGGAGAGTATTCTCCATTCTCTTGACTTTAAGTTAAATCTCAAAGTGCTGCTACTATCAGATGATACTAAATGCATTGCATTTAGTATCATCTCTGCATAAGATAAATATTTTGTCGTGTTCCTTTGCTTACTGAAGTGATACCTCCAGATTTTGCTAATGGATTTGATAGATGCTGATTAAGTTTTGAAATGATTGCAAGAAGTGAGATTATTGAAAAGTTCATGAGAAATAATTCACAGCAATAAATGTTTGTTTTATTTCTTTGCTTCCACATATGCATTTTTGAGTATTAGAAAATCCCAGCAGATTATTTAGCATCTTCAGAATTTGTCTACTTTTCAGCAGTAAATGTTGAAGTTGGGGCCAAAAGGTTAAATGCTTCCAAGTACTTTCCTATAGTTGTGCCATTAATTTGGTATATAAGGAGCAACAGATCAAATGATTTGTATCTCTCAAACTACTTTTGCAGTCAATCCTGCACTGCATACACTTTTGCAACTGTTTATTTGCACAGATCATTGACTGTGAGAACAAACTATCATGTTTAGAAAGGAAAGTGACCAATTATCAGTAGAATTGGTTGGTGTCTGCTGTTGATTGTAAGCGTGAGAAGGCAGGAGCGTTTCCTGGAGACTTATGTTTGCCTCTTAAGGAACTGTCATTTAACTGTAAGCAATAATTTTGGGCTTAATAAATGCAAAACATCATAAATTGAGTACAAGAAACAAATATGGTATAAATATTGTCTGCATTACATGGAAAAGTTACACTCACAATCCATAACCATCAGCTTTAAAGCCTGAGTCTAGATCATTTTCCTCCACACTTCTCACTCACCAAAGCCCTTGGCTGCTTCAGTATGTACTTTCAGAAACCTACGTCTAGAAACTTTCATATTATCCTTTACAGTACTTTTAGTTTCTAGACCTGTAGATCTGTGCATCGATACTGTATTTGTTGTGACTCTAGCTTTTATTCCTACTTGTTACCTCATTTTCTGGACAACCTACTATGATTAAATATCAATTAATAAACGTGTGTGTGTGAATGTTTATGCTTGCCTCTGTGCATGTCTGTGTTTGTAAGCTGTGATGACATATTACAATAGTGTATTTATTCATAGAATCATACAATCATAGAATGTTTTGGGTTGGAAGGGACCATTAAAGGCCATGTAGTCCAACCCTCCTGCAGTGAGCAGGGACATCTGCAACTAGAGCAGGTTGCTCAGAGCCCCTGTGCAACCTGACCTGGAATGTTTCTAGGGATGGGCCTTCTACCACCTCTCTGGGCATCCTGGGCCTAGATTCTAAGAAGATTTTTCAGAGAGTTAATAGAATGTTAGAGTAAGTTTGAATTATTGAGAGACAAACTGCAATAGCTTGGGCATTTGAATATGGGCACAATTTCTTGCACTTCCTGCATTTCCCCTGTACAATTACTTCACAGTCTTTGACTATTGTATTCCTACTAAAATGATATTGATAATATCATATGAAATAGTTCCACATGAGGATCATGGGGTTTACTTACAGTCATAACAGGCAGTGTGAGAACTAGGACTCAGGAGCTGCTTATTCCCGGTACAAATCCCGTCGTCCCCCCACCCCCCACACACACACTATGCATTGGCTGTATGGCCCGCTCCTGAATTACCGACTGAGTTGTGATGCTTGTGGAGTGTCAGCAAGAAAGATGAACCAGAGTGTGAAAGTTGCCCAGAGTTAAACCGGTGTAACTATTTCTGCCTACAGCGTTGACTACAGAACTGCCTACCTGGCCCTGGGAGCAGTGAGGAACATCTCACTTAACATTTCCATCTCTAACATTGGGGATGATGCCTACGACACCAATGTTTTCTTCAATTTTTCTGGGGAGCTATTCTTCATCAAAATGTGGCAAAAGGTAAGAAAGACCAATCTTTCTGTGAGCAAGTCTCTTTAAGCCAATTTAACTGCAAGACAGGGGTGGCCTGGTCCACATTGAGGAGACATTTAGAAGTTATGTCCAGTTATAATGGGCTTGAACTTCTTCCAGGCTCTTTACGTTTTTTTCTTTTGAGGGTTTGATCTGTGTAAATTATACCCTTTTTTTTTCTGTGGAAGTCACAACATTGTCATTTGGGGTGTGCTAACAAAAAAAGTCCATTTGGTTGAGATATTAAGATATTAAGAGGTAGAGGGGAATGGGTAGAATGCCAAATGATGCTGAGTTACAAAGGATGCCTCTAGTTTGAGTGGTGCCACCCTGCACTCAGCAGCCCTGGTCATCTCCTGACCTGGACTCTTAGGTTTTCTCCTTGTTGAAACCAACGTACAAGGCTGCTCTTTGCTCACATCCTTGTGCAAGTTTGGGTTGTGGCCAGGGCACATCACTAGAGAAGAGCTTAAAAGTGCCTTTAATTTCACCTACATGGAGGCAGGTGAATATTTTGAGTTTTTGCCTCTTTACATTAAGGGAAATACATGTTTTCATTAGTATGTGTTCACTTAGAGATTGTTGAAATACAAACAGAATCTTTTTTTTTTTGCTTTTCAAACTGCTGGTTTCAAAATCTGTCAGAGTGTGAATAATGTGAAAATAATAGTGTAAAATGGGAGCTGTAACAACATTGTCTGTCTGTCCCTGCTTTTCACAGTGTTTGTCTCTCTGCTGGAGCTTTGCTTTACTTTGTAAGCTGTAAGAGCAACATTCAAACCAGTAGAGAACTGTTGCAGAGTATGGAGTTAACTCGGTCCATTGAATCAATGACATTTTGCCATTATTTGTCATGGTTTATGTTAAGATTTTGGTTATTATGAACCTCTTAAATTAACTCATTACAGAATAAACCAAAATATGGTAATTTCTCATGCGTGTTAATTCTCTTAGTGTTAGTTTTGACTGTTGTTTTTAATACAGTCTCAAACCTCAGAAAGTTGTCTTTGTGTTAGAGGCTTCCTTTTCAGACATTGTGCTGTGAGTATACAGTTTATCAAGAGGAAAAACCAGGGGATAAAATAGAAATGCCTTACGCCAGTATGCAACTTGGCCTTAATGGAAGTTTTATGGAAGACTTTCAAGGTCTGGCCCAGCTCCCATTGAAGTCAGTGGGAGTGTTTCCATTCCTTTGCAGTGGAAAAGAAACAAAGCTTGATGCATGTTCTTTTAAAAGGTTGTCGTGATGGGTTTTTTAACTTCTGTGCTTACATGTTTAATATTTTACACACATGGATTAACTGGAACACCAATTGCTTTAATTATTCTTCTTGGCCAATACTGTGAGGGAACAACATGAAGATGATGTGCTATTTCTCTTCGTATTTTACCTTGAGCCTGGGTCTACAGCAGACTTGAAACATCTGTGCTGAATGCTGCCTAGAAGGAGCAGTTACTGGAATCAGATGACACTGTTGTAGGTTTATCTCTCTACTTAGTGTTTCTGCTAATAGACACCAGCATTTCTCTTAAAAAAATAAAAAATAAAAAAAAGGGAAAAAAACAAATACAAAAAAAACCCTCATATCGAGGAAGCATGTAGGCTTTCTTCTTCCTCAGCCCTTACAACCAGGATCAGTGCATAGTCTGCTATTATTCTTGCTGTTCCACTGTTCTTATGATTGATTTGATAGGGTTTGGTGTTTTTTTTTCTAATAATTATTTTAGTAACAGTTTTGAAAAACAGAGTTACAGGGTTGTGTTGGGTTATTTTACTTCCTTTCAGTCAGCTTTTGCTTTAGGACAAAATAATAGATTGTTTGCCTCACTGTTTGTGCAGTTGGGAAACTGGATGACAAGTGCATAGCCTCAGTTGCAAAGTTACATTTTCCCTATGTATTCGAACAATGGGGTTTTTTTTTATTTTTTATAAAATCCATGTTTCATAAACTACTCCCGTCCCTTGACGTCTGTGCATGTACTTTAAATAGATTTTATTTCTGGTTGAATATTGCCCAGGCAAAAATCCAGAATGTAAAGCCAGAATTAAAATGACAGTTCTTAAGACTTTCCTTTGTGGAACAGTTTTGGAGTCAAAAGAGCTGCTTCTTGTGGGAAACTTTCAGCAGCAACTTCATTTGAATGAATAATGCTGAAGTGGAAGGGAATGGTCTCTTCCCAGTGGTTGCCTGATCTTTTTTTTGCAAGGTGACTCTGAGAACGATGATCATGTGGTGGTCTTCTGTAACCTGTCTCTAGAATCCTTTCAAGATGCTACGAGTCCCTTGTGTGTCTTCCCTGTCTCCCTGCTGGGAACATTTCTAGCAAATTCAGTGCAGTTTTGTTTGTTTCTGTCTATGGACTGGTTTACAATGAGATCTGACAGTGAAAAAGTTTTAATGATGGGTTTTTTTAAAGAGTTATTGAGACAAAATACTGCAACTTGTGTTCAAAAAGAAGTGGGGTGGCTTGGCTCAGGGATGATGATGGTAGCATTCCTTGATGTGTCTGAGTGGAGCTAACCCCTCTTTCCTTTCTGGAGACTGGGATTTCTTGTGATGTGGTGGATAGAGACTACTTAGAGGACAGTCATCCATTGGAGTAACATTCTCAGGGAAGTGGTGAATTCCCCATCATTGGACACTTTTAAGCTTTGACTGGACAGGGTGCTGGACTGTGTTGTCTAGACTGTCCTTTTGTCAAGAAAGGTTGGACCAGGTGATCCTTGAAGTCCCTTCCAGCCTGGTATTCTCTGATACCTGTCAAGGCTTTGCCACATCTCTGCAGGGTGAAAAAGCATTCACTGACTGATATTTAGGAGTCCCCACCTATTCAACTGTCTGGTTTTCCTGTTGTGCTACAGCCCATCCTTTCCATATCCGTGGACAAAGCCCAGAGTTTTCTGTCCATAGCTCCTGGCAGGCAGCGCTTCTCTCTCAAGGTATAGTATGTGTCATGGGCTTACTTCTCATTCCTACTATGCTCCCTGTAGTGCTTTTAATCTCTCACTGCTTCTGCTCTTTGAAGGGGCTGTCTTCACAAAAGGTCACTGTCCTTCTGCACTCAAGGCATCCCTTCACCATTTTTAATAACAGGGGGACTTTTCTGGGACTGGGTAACTAAAAAATACAAAACTTATAAATTTATATCTTAAAATACAAAATACAATTCAAAATTCCTGAAGACTTATATAGCTGTGGGTTTCATCTCCAGCATCTTAATGTGCATATTCTTTTCTTTTATGTTTACATTTACTACCTTAGAGTTGTGCCAGTTATTTTACCCCACTTACTGGGCATGACAACACTTTCATTATGAACTTTATATTTCCACTCCTAAATATTGTGGGGTTAAACTGTTTGAGTTGAGATGTTTAGAAGCCAATTTTTATTATTTATTGATTGATTGATTATTTTATTTAATCTTTAAGTTTATTGTCCTGCAATCTTATACCTTAGCTTCAGGAAGGCATCCTATTTCAGAGTCAAAAAAACTCTGCTTAACAGGGGTGATATCACTTTGCTATAGAAGAATAGAATGCTGCTGTGTGCTGAGCCTGGAAAAAGAATAAAAAGCTGTTGCTAGTAATTTCTACACCATTTCACATCTATTGGTTTTGCCTCCTGGCTTCCGGTGTTTTGCTGAAAATGTTTGTCAGCAGCAGGCACTTTGCTGACAGTTCATTAGCTGCTGTTCTGCCTGGAGAGGTATTTCCAGTACAGTTGCAGAAGACACTGCAACTTGCTGGCAGTGCCAGTTAATGTGGTGTAGGGCAGAGCCATATCTTTGTTAAATCAGCTCAGCTACAGCATGAGACTTTATAGGAATAGCATAAAAATAGCAGATATAACGTAATAATAGTAAAAACATCATCAGTAGCCCAATATGTATAGCATTAATCTCACTTCTCTGAAAGGTTTGGCAGGTATCTATCACCTAAGCCCACTTCAGCGCTAGTTACAGAGAGAGTAGGTCAGGAAATCCCATTGCTGGCTGTCATTTCCAGCAATGGATTGTTCTGAAGTTTCAGATAAGCTCCCAGCATCCTAAGCCAGCTGTGTGTAACATTCCTGCTGCTTCTCACATCAGCTTTTGCAAGCAACAGCTGAGTGAAGTGAGCGGGGCCAGGCCAGGGCAGAATGAACAGCAAGTTCATGGTTATCTCAGGCGCAATAATTTCCCGTGATTCCTTCATGAGCATGTACCTGAAACTTTGGTGCTGAGTGTGAATATTGCCATTAACTGGAGTGACGCTGCTTATGGGCTCTGGGGTTTTTCGTCTGATGAGTAATGTGGCACCGTCTTTTCTGGGTTAGCAAGGAGGTTATGCAGTTTAGAAATGAACTCTTCCTGCCTCACTCCCAGAGCGCTTGCTGGTGTCTCTTGAGTAGGATCGCCCAGAAGAGCCACAGACGCAGGCAGAGTTTAATTTTTTCCAAATTGGAAATTCCTTTGCATGGTTTCCCATACTGCTCATACTTTCTAAGAGTATTAAGGCTGGCCAGGGGCAGGATACTGTTAGGGCACAAAAGACAAGGACACATGCCCTCTTTTGAATCCAGCTGTGCCACTGGAAGAATATATAGTTCCTGGGTATTTGTTACGTCTCTTTTTCCAGCAGTTACTGCCCTGTCGGGTCATCTGGCAGACAAGTTAACATGATCGGTCTCAATTCACATCCAGCTGGTTAGCAGAAACCTTTTAAATTAGTGGTTTGATTTAATCCAGCTGATCTTTTGTGTGGAGTGAGTTGGACTTGCTCCTGTAAACCACTCTGCCAGAGGGTCAGAGGGGAGCGATGCCAAGTAGCATGGAAGCTGTGACCCCTTGCACTGATACAAGTGCATCTGGAAGATTGCCCAAGCCATACATCACTTACATGAGAGGATTTTAACCCTTTTGCCAGGAGAGCTTTTATAGCTTGGGCAAATGAGTAGCATGGCGGTAACCATGCCACATGCTGCCTCTCCATGTTTGCAATTCTAATGCTTAACTTTTCCTCCAGAGTGCTTCAAACTGTCTTACATCTCTGGAGTAAAAGTTTCCAATTTCTTAACTAGGAAGAAAAAATACTTGTAGTTCAAGCTATTTCACTTCATTGTTTAATTTTGCTTTTCTGTGAATGCTGAGTGAAAGCCTCAACTTTTGTGCTTCTCTAGGCATAAGGAAGGAGCAGCACCTTTTTCAGTCCAGGTGCTGTTACAACCATCTAATATCTCCCTGCTCTTAGCAGGTAGGAATTGAAAGCTAGACTTATGATCCATACTTTCCCCTTGGGATTCATGTATCACTCCCATGTTCAGGGAATGGGCGTTGGAGGCTGGGTTTAGTTGTGCAATTACTGCTGATTGGAGTCTTGTAAATTTTTCTCCTATACACTGATTTGTCATGTATAATTGAAAGAAGTCTTTTTTTTTTTTTTTTATTTTTCCCAACAAATTAACGTGATGAATAGAAGGAAAATCCCCTAAAGTCTTTTGGCAAAATCCCTATGAGAATAAATGATTCACAGTCAGTGATTTTGCAAGAGTTTAGATCTTGTTCTACACAGTATTGAAAGAGGCTATATGAGTTTGATTGTTAGATCCCATTTTCAGGAGAATCTTAACACTTAGGAATCTCGCTGAAGGTTGACAGTGTGTAAGGTTCCAAAAGCCTAAATTACTCCAGCATTGCAAAACCAAATGAAGCTAACTTCAGCTAGCTTTAAAATTCCAAGTTTTTGCTACTTGCAGGGAAACACTGAGTTGCAGTGGGGATCACCCCGCTCTTTTCCACTGAAAGCAGCAGAATCTTCAGGTTCAAGAAGACGGGACTTTTGATGATACGAGTACCTCAGATGAGGTTAGGCAGAGTAAAAATTTATTTTTCAGTACAAAAATGGGTATACATTTTTGTGAGGATTTAAGAAGGGAGAAGTTGTTTGTTTTTTAATACCTCGTGGTTAGTAATCTATTATCAAACATCTCTGGGTAACATAGGTGAGCAGATACATTGAGAAGTTTCATGCAGTCAGGTGGGACCATGCCATGGGTTATATGATGTGAAAAGTGCTAGTTCTGGAAGTTTGTAATCATGACTCTTAACCTGACTGTTTACATATATATACATAGTGGGTTTAAGGAATAGCCTGAGGTGCTTTGTGTGGCCCAGATTACTAAGGGAGGTTTTGTTTGACTGCCTAGCTCTGCTCTTCCCTTGGGACTGCAAGGGGAACGGTAAAGGGGCAGTAGCTGCCCACACCATTTTGGTCCCTGTGTAGTCCATAGCTCACCAGTGGAGCTGCTTCCCTTTGCCCATCTTCAGGAGCTGCGCAGAGACAGGAGCGTCTGCCACGGTCACATCAGTGCCAGCCATAGGAGAGGGCTTTGGAAAAGGGATTTGGCTGCTTTGGTTGCTGAGATCCAGCCACCCTGATCTAGGCTGTTACCTTGATAAACTGCATTGCTAGGAGAAGGGGAAAATCCCTTTGCAGAGTGTAGAGCCCAGTATACAGCAAGGTCAATGCACTTCATCTTGGATGTACTTATTTAAAGGCTATGCTGTCCCTACAGAAGGATTACCAGCGACTTCCCTATGTCCCAGTGCCTCACTTCATTAACATATTTTGCTCTTAAAGTCAGTAGAGAGACTTGCCAGTATTTGAGGTAAGAAAGCTATGGGACAGAGTTTGTCTTCTGTGTTCTTAGGATGAGGCTTAAAATTGTCTGAACTTTGACATACTCTGCAAAAGACTTGAAAAAGAATTGATTTGTACGGCTTTCGGTGGCTTTCATTACAGCAAGGAATGGGGGGTTGTTTTTGTTGTAACTCGAAGCTTAAAGTTTATTGAGTTTCTGGTAGGAAAGGTCAATTCTGTTCTTGCAGGAGTTTCTTTTGGTCATTTGTAAGATATGTGTCTCAGGATGGTGCCAAAAGATAAATGATATCCTGAGTGGAAAATCCAATAGAATTGTTAACATATATATGTGTGTGTATATTTACAGTATATATAAATATATATCTCTATTATATGTATAGAATCATAGAATTGTTTTGGTTGTAAGAGACCTTGAAGATCATCAACTCCAACCATTAACCCAGCATTGCCAGGTCACCAATAAACCACGTCCCTCAGCACCATGCCTGGCTTTTAAATACCTCCAGGGATGGGACTCCACCACTTCTCTGGGCAGCCTGTTCCAGGACTTGGCAACCCTTTCAGTGAAGAAATTTTTCCTAATACCCAACCTAAACCTCTCCTGGCGCAACTTGAGGCTGTTTCCTCTTGTCCTGTCGCTTGTTACATGGGAAGAGAGACTGACCCCCACCTCACTACAACCTCCTTTCAGGGATATGTGTATAATAAACATATATATATATATATTTACGTTGCTTAGTCCTGTGGGATCTTGTGGTTGTGGTGCTGTGTGGCTGGAAGTGGTGGCAATCACCCTGTTTTACCTAGTTCTTGGGAATTCTGTGATGCTGATAGGATCTATAAATTAAAATGAAACCCACTGTAATTATTAAGCACAGACTTTAAGCATAGCCTCTCTGAAGTTAACAGCAGTTTTGTCTGTAGAAAGAGTTAAACACCCAGCTGCACAGTAAAAGGGATGAGTAAGGGTGAGATGTGTTTCTATATGAAGGTCCAACGAGGGGCCTGAACTGCTTAAGAAATCTCAAGTTTTCCTTTCCTTGGGTTTAACACCCTGGGATTTTCTGGCTGTCTTGCAAACTCCCTGGTTTCTTCTAGTGTGAAGGGAAAGTCCCAGACTTTTTTTGTTTTCCTTTCTGTTACCTCTCCCTCTTTCTTGCTCATTCTTTGCTCTTTCCCTTCCTTCAAAAACATGGTGGAAAAGCTCTCAGGAGAGTCTTTTTGCTAGGGAAGTAGGTGAGGCAGGCTTCCTTCTTCCTCCCAGGGCAGCTGACAGTCAGTGACATAACCCTGGGTTCATATGGCATCAGCCTGCATTCCTATTACCAGAAGCAGGCACATTAACCCGCCTCTAAAGGAGGCCTTCTGGCCCCAAATCTTCTGGTTTTTTTTTCATAGAGGGAATTTCCTGTGCCCTTTCATCAAAACCAGAGGTGTTGAGCCAGGTAGGGAGGAAGAGTGTGAACCATTTCAGCTGGCTCGGCTGCAGGCTCCGGGGGTGAGCAGGGCACCCCCTGTCTGGGCTGTCTCAGCGGACCCCCCGCCCAGGCAGGCTGCAGGGGTTGCGGAGCCAGGCATGTTCCCAGCCGGCAGTGCTTTCGCAGCCTGCCTTTGGGAGGAGGCCAGAAAACCTGTGCTTGACTTTTGGCTGTAACCATCTGCCGAAGAGTAACACAACGATTTCCACTTAGCAAGGGAAAAAGGAGGAGTTTGCTAAGAAAGCTCTATAAAGTAAAGCCTCACAAGTGAACTGCTAAGCATTTATTATATTTTTTTTAGAAGAAAAAATATATATATTAAAAAACCAAAACAAAACAAAAAACAGTTTCACTATCCCAGTGCAGTAGGTAATAGATAATTCCTTTGCATTTCATCAGCATCCATAGGTTATGCAGCATTTATCATATTATCAGGCTGTTCTGTGAAGAAGGCCCAATACCCCTTGTCTTTGAGTTTCTGAAAGACCAAACCCCTCAGAGCTGTATGTGTTTGCAAAAGGTATTTCCTGGGGTTTCATATTTGGCCTCGTTTTTTAGGTTGAGGTAAGCTTTATTTAGTCAAGAAAAACAGCCAGTGTCAAACTCATTAATACTGTTATTACCTTGATATTATTCTTTATATTTGAAAATTTCCACCAGGGAGGGAGGGGTAAGGCTCGATATTGCTGGTTGTGTTTCCTCATCCAGCTTGGTTTTAATTTCTTATTAGTGAGGTTTTCTGTTAGCTTTTTCTTTGAACTATGTGTAGTTGATAACTTTTGAGTTTATTTCCTTTTGAGTTTATTTCCTGTACTCATTATTAAATTAAGAATTTCATTGTAAGACTAAGACCACATAGCTCTGTTACAGTTGAATACACCAATATTCAGTATAATTGGTAACTTACACACAGAAGGTTGTCTTACAGTATATGTTGGCATATGTTATCCATGCTTTCAGAAACACCACTAGGAAGTTTTTGGTTCATTTATTTGGTTTCTACTGCTTTTTTTCTTCTGCTTTTAATTTTAAGAGAATAATATTTTGAAGATACGTTTTTGTTATTATATAGTAATAATAAGCCATAGGCTATCTGTAATAATTAAAAAAACAATCCCTCTTAATATTGCCATGCAACCATGATTTAGTATTGTGAGTTATGTGTGTGTGAGCACATATATACATACATCTACATGTGAAGTGAGCTCCCAAAAGCTTCCCTGTCTTTGACTTTTCCCTAGGTTATTGGAGAGTATGGATTCATATCCTTGAGAATTCACTACTGTTATTAAGCTTATCATAATTTTCCTATGCACAGATTATGAGGGAATAATGAAGATAAAAATATATGTGTTCCTCTACAATTTATTTCTTTTTTAAGGAAGGAGTGATCAAATGCAACCCAGTGCTGACAAAATGCAACAGCATATGTAGGTTAGATATACATGTAATGGTATGAATAATGTAGGAACCTCCCAGTGTGTAATTGTGGACATGCTTCTTTTTGGCTCTCAAGAATAAATTTTATTTTCTGGATAATTGCATTGTGTCTGGACAGGCATTTAATTCTACAAAGTTTCTGTAGTTTTATAGAGAAAAGGTGGGGATTTTTCAGGGGGGGGAATAGCACAATCTAAATTACTGTGGAATTTAGTTGAATATGTGTCAGATATTTTGTGTAATAGTTTTTGTAGTTACTTTTAGAATATGTCCCTGTAGAGTCAGAAACCTGACTTGACTTTAGTAAAGTTCTTTTCCACAGGGTTTTAGTATAGTTTTGTGTGTGGAACTTGAAGGACGTGGTGAATACATGAAAGTTGCCTTTGGCTTAGTAGTATATTAGTGTATGTACTAGCCAGTGTAGTGTTTTCAAAAGGCATGTCTTCAAATTTTTATGAGCAAAGGTTTTCTCCTGATTGGCAAATTGATAGTGCATTACTAAGTAGTAGCAGGCACTGTTTTGTAATGCTTTGGCATGTGTGGATCTTGGAATTTTTTCCCATTATTCTCTTAAGTCTCCATTTTTCATTAAATATTTGGTCTAACTTCAAAAACTGTGGAATGCATGATTTGTAAGATTGGCAGTTGTGCACCAGATTAGCTTTTGCAGGTTTCTCTTTTAAAGTGAGACTCGATGAAACGTTGTGTTCAATCATTTTTAAGAGTCTCTTTTGCAAGTGGTGGTCTGTGTTGAATTTCCTGTAACAACTGGTTCACAGTCCGGTGGTCATCTACACATGGACCTATGACTTGAATCATTGGACCAGACCAGTAAAGGTACAAATTATAAAATAAGGTGCAGGTGCTGTGTAAAGATGGAGTTTGGATGAGAATTAGTCCATGTTTCCAGCTTGTATTGGGCTGCATTAATATCTTGGGGATGGTTCCTGACGCTGTGGCACTTGCAGCCAACACTTGGATTCTGCTGGAGAGGAGCATCCAGAGCAATGCTCCAAATGGAGAGGAGGTTGCTGAGTCCATTTCCATTTGCCTTGTGGATGGTGGGAGTTCAGCTGGCCAGCTTGCTTCACAGTTACTTTTTTTTCCTTTTGCTTGTCCAGTTTTAGGATACAAAAGGCTGTTGCCCACATCATGCCAAGAAATGACACTGTGCCTTTAGAAGGGAGAGCTCTACATCTGTTGGAATAAATGAAGCACCGTATTTCAAGTGATGGCAACAAAATATTTGTTTTCCAAGGTGTCTGAGACAGTAGCTGGGGAAAGCATCTAGTAATTCAGATGAGTGGATTTATTTAGGAGGGGCAATGAATTTTTTCTTCTCTCAGTGGTAGGAAGCAAAACAAAAGAGAGGAGTGCTTCACGCCATGCCTGGTCTGTGCAACCTTTGAACACTGGAAAAAAAAAAAAAAAGAATATGAAATGAACTGTGTGAATAAAATTCACATTAGAAGTGATGGTTGCCATCCTTTCCAATATTGAGCTGGAAAACTCATGCAAAAGTAAATGGTGTGTATAAAAAATCTACTGAAAAGACTCCACAAAAGTTAGTGTAACCTGCATGTGCTTGGCTTCTCAACTGTAGTATCTACTGATGGTAATAACCCGTGGGGTACAAAATACCTGCTGTAAAGTGGCTGTGTTTGGGTCATTTGCAGTGTGTTTGTGTTACGGATTTTGGCTCTAGAAAATAGTTTCTTCTACTTGGCTGCAAGGACAAAGTTACCTTTTTATTTTGCCTTGGGCCTTGCTAATGAATGAGACTATGTATGTGTGTGTGGATGTGTGAGTGTGTACATGGAAGAATGCAGCTGAATTTGTTCCAAAAAAATGCTACAATATGAATAGACTGAACACATAAATACTTCTGACAACACTGAGTCAACTCAGATGCTGTGTGCCCCTAATCCTTCTCCAGCTAACGCAGAGCAGTCAATTTTTTAATCAAAAATATTTTTTTGGTGAAGTTGATAGAATAGTCACAACTTCTGAAAGTTAAATGACTGGTGTTTCCAATTGTGTTAGCTCTTTGATCTAAGACAGGAGAGAGGAGAAAAAAAAAAAAATTAACTTTATTGTTACCCCCTTGGATAGTTTTGTGTCTGGTTTGGTTTCAATGCAGCAGCCACAAATCTGTCCATATGTATTTATAGGGCAAGGTATATAGCAACAGGAGCAATATGTGTTTTGGAAATACCTGCGAGGTCGAATTATCTGTGAAGGCACCTTACACAGTGTGATACCTTGACAGCTCTGATACAGTAATGATGTCCTTTCTTGCATTTCTCATCTGAAGTGCATAGGGAAGACGAATTAAAAATAATTAAGTTATGGTCATGAATGGAGCCAATAAATTAATCCCAGTTTGAAACCAGTATACTTTTGTCTGTCTGCCTGGAAAACAGTATGAACAGCAGATCTCAAGTGAGGTTTGATGTTAGCTTTTTTTCTTTCTTTGTTTTTTCCCCAGTGACTGTAAATAGTTTTGAAATGCTGCATGCAAAGAAGAGGAAGAACAAAGGAGCCTGTTTATTGTTTTAACCAGAGAGTTCCAAACAAGGAATTCTTTCTCTTTCTATTCCAAGCAATACTTACATTTTTCCACTATAGAAAGTACTTCTAATGTGAAAGGCACTTGTGGCTTACTAGAAGTTATGAGCTGGATTCCTTACTGAGGATTAAAAAGGATAGGTGAAAACTGGATCACTGGTTTTATTAAATGTGAATTCATACAGGCTTAGAAAGGCAGTAATTTTTTTTGTAATGATAGACATTCATTACATTAAACTATTCAGTAGTTAAGTCAAGATCGTGAAACTGTCTTGTATTCCAAGCTTGATGCTTCACTGCTTTGCATTTTTAGCAGTTTTTTAATTGTGGAGTGACAGTAACTGGCCCATCCTACAAGCAGCAGCTGTTTTATCCTTGCTTTTCTTGTTTCTCTAAAAAGGTGAAGTGACACAGCAAACAAGAAAGGACACTTTCAAGAGACAGGTGATTGTAATAGAGTCTTAAATGAAGTTTTCTTGTTAGAAGTACCTTGTCATTGCTTAGCATCCTTGAAAGGAAAGAAGGATGAAGGAGAAAGTCAATTTGCAAGGGGGAGAAACCAGAAGAGGATTCAAGTGCAAGGGGGGCTCCCTGCCATGGCCTGCTTAAGACAACTTTTGTTTAAATACTGCAAGGGAAAGGATTTTAGCTGAATCCTTCCTGTGAAAAGAGCACTCTTTCAGTAGTAAATGAATTAACGGACTCTGGGGCTGATCCTCCTCCAATGTTTCCCATATCATTCTGTGGAAGCAGGGAGGTCACATCCCAAAGCAGCCACCAGCCTGACACAAGTGTTAAAAAAAATGAGGAGCGTTAGCAGAAAGTGGATGAAGGAAGCTCTCAAGTCCTTGTGTGCTTCTCCAAAGCCTCAGATAGCAAAACACACAGAAAATGACACGAGGCTTCCTTGGGAAGTTTCCAATGTCTGCCGTCAAGGTAGCTGCTGGTCTCTTTCTTGCAGCTTTTCAGATCAGGTGGTTTCTTCCCAATGGGAGCTAGGAAGTGTTAGAAGCTTGTGGGAATGGGAGGGAAAAGGCAGTCTGAGCTTTCTGTGAAAATGTTTGGATAAACTTGTTTTCAGGAGTTAGAGAGGCCTTCAGGAGCCTGAGGTTATCGTGACTAGACCGCCAGCCCCCTGCTCTGAGAATAGAGATG
Organism: Chloroceryle aenea; assembly: GCA_013399075.1. Lineage (NCBI taxonomy): Eukaryota > Metazoa > Chordata > Aves > Coraciiformes > Cerylidae > Chloroceryle > Chloroceryle aenea. Next base: position 414,677 of record VWZY01003721.1, on the reverse strand, counting down.
CGAGTGCCAAGCCTGAGCTAACACATCTTCCCTGGGACATGGCGGTAGCTGCTGGGGCCAGAGCCCCAGTGTGAGTTCCCAGCATCAGCAGTGATGTCACTTCTCAGATGCTAATTGCTGCTGCAAGGAGGGTGAGGGTGGCCTCAGAAATGCAAACTTGGCATTAAGAGACAGATTCAAAAAAAGTACACATTTGCTCTGCTGAGAACTATTTTCCTCTGTGACTGCATTTGTACCACTGTCTGTGGAAAGAATATAAAAGGAAGAATAAGGCTCTCATCACTATTCCAGACCTATTGAAGACACCACAGGGAAAGTCTGGTGTCTCCAGCTGTTACTTGCCTGGACACCTCCCCTGTGGATGCTGGTCATCCACCACTGTAAAACAGGCTGCCATCCTGTACTCAGGAGACATTATCAGTTTATCCTTCATAACAACCTCCAACAACCTGCCCAAATTTAAAGGGCATTCTTTATGTTGTTAATAACACCCAGGTCACACCCAAGGGTGCTGCTGTGGATGAGCATTGTTGTGTGGGCAGGTGGAATTCTGACCTTTAAACTGCTTCTGCTCTGCTGGCAGAGTATGTGTAGCTGTACATTAACACATGTGGAAAAGGGTCATTGTCAGTCCTGACCAAATAGCATAGCTGAAATGTGTCCAACCTTGCAGTGAATGAGGGACAGCTGACTTAACAGCAGTATGGGGTCAGTGGATCTTGGTGATATTCCCTGGATTATTTCCTATATCTTGGAAGAAATTAAGTTCAGCAGCAGGGAAAAGAAAGATCTAGGTTGCGCAGTACAGTGAAAGCTGAAGTAAGTCTAACCGGTCTGGTAAAATGAGATTTAGTGTGGCATCAAAGGCATCAAAACTTACCAGAGTGGTGTCAAATCGCCCTTTCTCCTCATAGCTTCACCACCTGCCCTGCAGGTCCCTTAAAAGAAGGGAGAAGCAAAAACACAATTCCTTTTGTTGATGGGTTCTGAAACTTTTGGGGCTTAATCACTTATGTGAACTGAGCAATCAATTTCTGCTGCTTCTTCAGCCTGAGATGTTCTTTAAAAATCGCTGCACTAACTCCTCAGGAATTAATATAAACATTTATGAGAGAAAGAAAAATAAAAAAGTGTTGTGAATATCCAGTAAATAGAAAAGCTTTTGTCTTTTTCTCCTTTTTTACTCAAAGATTGCTGTGTTGCCTGGGATCAGTGAGCTCATGATCTATAAATAGGTCCCATGCAAGGAGGAGAGGGAAGAGGCGGGAGGCTCTAATTAATTATATAGAAATAGTTGTTTTCACAAAACAAGCAGCATATCCAAGATGTTTGAAGCCAGGCTCATGGGCTTGGGGGTGGGGTGTGCCTACAGCATTTACTAGTGAGATCATGGAATAGGACAGGAAATCTCTCCCTAATGCCAAATAAAGCTTGCTTTTTTTTTTTACCCCCTAGTTCTTATTATGAAACAACTGTTGAGGTTTCCCAACCCCCTTTTAAGCTTACGTTCTGATAATGAATCAAAGGATCACTTCTTTATCAGGATACAGGTCCAGACACCCTGCACCCCTGGATCTTTCTATGCACATGTGGCTGCATGCATGTCGGCGTGCTCAGGAGCGCAGTTTTGCTCGCTCGTGTAGACTCTGGGGTGACGAGAGTCTTTGCCAGTAAAACAGCAATTTGTGGAGCTGCAGAATTGATGATGTGCAATGTTTACATTTGCTGATTTGGTTTGTTAGAGGAGTATGTGTGTGTTGAAAAGTAAAAGGAAACCTTCAGTGCCTGTGACACCTTAAAAGCAGACCTTTGCAATGCACACAATTATTTTTTTATTCCATTTTATAATTTGATTGGTTAGCCAATATTCTTCAGTCATTGCATTCGAGATGTTACTTTTCATGCCAGTGTCTTGCAGAGTAAGTCCATATTGGGTCTAGATCTCCTTTTGTAATATTTTTCTAAGCAGGTCATGATTAAGAATAATTTTCACACTATTGTTGATATTGCTTCCGATTCACATTACTAATTGAATTCCACCATTTTGGAAATTATTTAGAACAGAAGAGACCTATGAAGCTCAGGCAACAGAGATGTTATGTTAAAAAAATAAATCCATCTTAATTTCTTTCTGTCATGAACATAATTTTCCTCCTTATGTGTGATTATGTCACACAAGTTGCTTTGGCGAGTGGAAAAAAGCATGCGGAAGAGTTTCTGAGCATAAGGTGTTTGCTTGAAGTTACCAAGTAAAACACGTTTCAAAAGAAATGGAATAAAACTCATAAGACTTTCACTCTGAGAGCAGAAACTTCCTGAAATGCACGTGAGATTTTTTTTCCTGCACCTTTGATTACTTTTATAGCTATGACCACTTGATCCAGACCATCTTCAAAGCTACTATCAGTACTAGAATGGGGTGGTTGTTTCCCCAGAATACATTGCACACTCACAGCTCACAAGAGGCCTTGTGGCCTTCCCAGGTGGCCTGGTGCCACAACCACATGACATAATGACCTCCTGAGAGGCTGGCCTCAGGGCAACTGTGCATCCCACCAGCACACGGACTGCTGGGAGCTGGGTGGCAATGGAAGTGGGCGATTGAATGCTTTGTGCATTTGTAATTCCTGAAGTAGGTGAGCAAAAAATGGAAAACCAAGCTCCAGAACAGCTGGCTTAGTTTGTGAGATACTGAAGTTTCCAAATGTGAATGCGTTGCTGATGCCATCAGCATTGGCTGTGGGCTGAAGGAGTTGGGGAATGTCTGTGTCTGGCAGAGTCCAACCCAGAAACACAGAGGAAAAATTAATGGTCTGTTCAGCTCACAGAGTTCTGCTGACAGAGACAAAGCAGACATCAGGCTGCTAGTTATATGGAGAAACCAAAGGCCCAAAGGGCTCTCAAGGATGAGAATCAGAGCAACTTTTAAGAGATATCTGAGGTAGATCAGACCGACCATTTTGATTGTTTGAGATGAGTTTTGCTTGAATTATTGTACAATACCAGAAGAGTTCCCAGTCAATAATACTGCTGATCCTCTTTGCGTTCTTGTATTTTTAAAATACCTAGCAAAGCTCCATTTTTGAGGAAAGCATGGTATCTGGAATTTTGTGTTAGGAAAACCAAGCTGTTATATGCATAAGAAGGGGGCTCCGAGATTAAATTACTCTGAGATGCACTTGCTCTCAGTTGTAGGGAAACTCAGCTGCAGCCAGTCTACCTATATGGAAAAAAGTCTCCAAGCTTTCATGAGCTCAGGCATACCTAATTGCTCTGTATATGTGGGTAGCTGTGACCCACATTCTTTGGTGACCTCTGTTGCTGTGAAAAGTACATACATCAGTATGCTCAGGGAGGGGCTATTAAATTAATTGACAAATCTTTATATCCTTGAAGTGTCAGTGAAGTCATTAAGAGGATTGTGAGGCAAGGAGAGATAAAGATGGGAACAAAATAAGATTTTTGCTCTCAAAACCCTATGGAAACCCACAAGCTGTTGATAGTACAACTAAAGGGCTTAGACCAAGATTATGAAGAGTGTTTTGAAGAAGCCACCTCAACATCACGAGAGAGGTAACCCTTTATTTTAGTTTCCTGACATGGGAGGTGTTTGTGCTACCCAGCTTTGACGGCTAAGTGCATAGGAAGCAGATTATCACCTGTGAGCAGACATATGTTCATTGATATCTCCCAAACTAAGAAGCTCTAAAAATGCAGGTCAGGTCTATATAATTGTCCTGTTGGGTGGAACAAAACATCCAGATGTTCATCTAAGCTCTCATTTGGGAAAGTGTCATGTCTCTCTTAACCAGAAATATGAATTACTGAGGTATAAGTATGTGCTTTATGTCGGATGAGAATAAAAAACTGTACGAATCTAGCAAAGCTGTGTTTTTTGACCGTGCCCGATGTATGCCTCTACCTTTGGTGCAGGTCAGAGAATTCATATTTCCAAATAACTAGAGGGGAGAGCTAGTTGTAAAACCTGTATACTGGAGAGTCTATTGCAGGTAGATGCATAGTATGTAACTTTTGAGACAGCACAGGGTGAAGTGGACACTGCAAGTAGCCCTCCTTTGTAATATTTTCTTAGCGTATTTGTTTTAGGACTTCTTGGATGAGGGTTCTGTTCCTGGTCCCCTGCGGTGTCAAGTGCAGTGATTCACAGGCGCATTATCGAAGAAAACCAGTAAGAACAAGAAAAGCAGTAACAAGTGTGCTCTGGCAACAAGTGCAGGGTTCCTCAGTATTCACTCTTGTTTTTCCTCTTTTATACCCTTTGGAAAACGTACAGCAGTATAAAAAACCTAACAAGTTAAATAAATTCTCAACATCTTCAAAACAGGACTGTTCTGCCAACATATTATTAAGGCTTCCAGAACATTTTCTCCTCTGTTCCACAGTATATGTGCTAGTAGCCAGGATTTGTAGGGGAGACTTTTTTTCCATTTAAACAACAAAAAATCTTTCATTTAAGTATAGCTAAGGAAAGAGAAATATAAACTGGTGCAAAATGTAGCTTGTGAGCTTAGAAAAGCAGAGAGATAGCAGGCCATAGATGAATGTTAGGATAGTTACACACCTTCTCCATGAGAATGCTGCTGAGTGCAAAATAACACAAGTGACCTATACTTCTTTATTCTTTTGCTGATAGTCATAATTAGTGGGAGGGTTGTCGGATAAAAGGCTGGTACTGAAGATTCTTGAAGGAGAGTTAGTGGGCTGGAGGAGATTGTTTAAGGAGATGATTGAGACAAGGAGCTTGCAATCTGTCACGGACAGAGATGAGGGATGGGAGCAAGTCGAGGAAGTGTGCTAGTGGTTCTGGGTTAGGGCCAGCATCAGTTCAGAGTAGTATTCTGCCTTTGGGGTAGAAAAGAATGACCCTAAGTGTGGGAAAAATAAAACCAGAATATGGTAATAATATGAACCTCAAGATCAGGCTCAGGAAGGTTGGAGAGTTTGGGTTGGACATAAGTGAAGCAGAGAAGGGTCAGAATTTATCAGCTGATTAATAAGTCATCGCATCAAGGCTATGCAAGACTCCCGGGGGGGAGTGGGGAGGGGGAACAAAACAAAACCAAAACATACAGGATTTGAAAGTGGTTAGTCAAAGTTAAGCTGAGCAATTTTCAATATCCTTCTTTGGGCTGTGCTATTTTGTGTATGGTGGCCATTTTTAGTCATCCACATTCAGGACGAGGGAGCTCCATTGGGAGCAATGTATTTCTTTGGTTATGTCAACATAAAGACTCTTCCCAGAGGCAGAATCTCCAACCTGGTTTTTATCCAGAGCTAGGCAATCTTTCTTCCACCAGCAGTTCTCTCTTACTATTTTCTTAAGACATCCTCTTTTCCTTCTTAAGTCTTAATATTGGCAGTTAGCAAGTTGGAAAGGATCCCTCAAGATCCAAGTAAAGAACATTTAAGAGATCTAAGAATGTTTGTTTCAGGAGGAAGGGGGACAAATAGCAGCTGTCTTTGAGCAGGGTTTGGTTCTAATAAGCATCATAAGGAATCTGGTCTTGTGCTTCAGGTGGTATTGGTCTCACATTTGTACCATGAGAATGTTGGGCCCATCAAATACTATTAAGGGAAGACAGGCTTTTTAAGTGCCAAAATAAATGCAGTGGAAGACTTACTTGGTATGACCTGTTCTAGGGCTGATAAGCTGTTTTCTTACTGATAGCCTTATGTGTCCTGAAAAACGTGTGGTTCTCTTGCACTCCTCCAGTCATGATCTCTGTGAGAGCAAAAGAGCAAAATCTGAAGTAATTCAGTGGTTTATATCCCCACATAATCAGCTAGGTGAAGCCAGCAAAGGGAGACTGCTCGTGAGTTACTCCAGGGTAAGATAATAATTCCATAATGCAGCATCCCATCTATCTGGTTAAAATGCTTTACTCATGTTGAAATACTCACTAAATACTTTCTAGACCAAGCAGAATGCAGTTCTTTAAGCATTCAGCTTGATGAGCTTGTTTGCTTGATTTAAAAAAAAAATTTACTCTCATCACCTTAGTTTCCACTGGCAGATATCTGAGTTGGGTCAGGCAGTAAGGACTTGACTGCATGTAGTTAGTGGGTTAGGGACAAGAATATGAGGAAACATTGCTCCTAGGCACATTCATTGTTGTTAGCCTGTAGTCAGATATACTTAGAGCTCTCACGCTCCACAACTGCCAGCTTCTGACGAGGCAGGTAGTGGCCAATGATGCCCACAAAGGAGACAGATGGTGTCTCCCAGTGTTGACCCCATGGTACACCAAGTGAATAGCTGAAACAGAAGAGAGATGGGAAGAACTAGGGAAGAGCATGACCAAGGCTGAAATTTCTCCTCTCAAGTCTGAAATTTATAAATAGCAACATTCCTAGATCACTGCTTCCAGGCACTATATTAACACGATCATTACCAGCTTCCTGCACTATTTAGTTGGAACCACAGATAATATTTACACTTCAAAACGCACATGTCCAGAAGTAAGGCCATTTTGTTACATCTCTGCTTATACCCCTAATCATGTACCCCAGGGATTATGTTTGACAGTGTTAGACTGCAGAATTTAGGTTCAGTTGTTGCTTCCCTGTGTGACTCTTATAATGGAGTTAATAACTGGACTGTTTCATTGCTCATGTTATAATTATCAGGAACTTTTCTTTCTGTGATAAAGAACTTTGAGAAACAGACTGTGAGCCAGCCTGAGCTTGGTGTTTCTCATACCCAGGTCTGCATTTATATGCTGTAATAGTACAACTATTTAGCTAATTAGTTGGCTGTTTATCTGATTGACTCTCCCAAGAATAAGAAATGCTGTGAAATATTTCAGGAGAACAGTGTTTTCCAGCTAAGGCTTCACACTGTCTTGTTGGAAGGGAAATTTCCAACCCCTTTGGCTATGTTTTCTAAGCAAACCAGAAAGTGCTATGGAAACTCCTGCAGTAAGCTGGGCTCTCAGCTGGGTTATATTGTCATAGAGAAGCACTGAACACTAAAAGCATTACTTAACATCAGCAAGAAGCAGCATCCAAAATTTCTGTAAACCCTAAATTACACTGTTTCTCTTCCCTGTTTGTTAGATACGACAGCACCAACCCCTCAGCCTGCTGGAATAGTGTGAAAATTGAATTTATGTAGTGCTTAGAGAGTGCCCACATCTTACAGAGCTGAACACCATAGGAAAACCCATGAAGAAACAATTTTCTTTCTCTCCAAAACAGTGCACTGAAAATGATGCCTGAAGACAGACAGTAAGCAGTGAAGGCAAAATAAAATGTTTGTTAACTGAGCTTCACCATCCTAATCACAGAGCAAGGCAAGGCATCCATGGGAAATACTATCTGAGTAGCCTGTGTAATTCAGAAATGTGAGGAAGGCTGAACCAGCATGATTGCAGGCAAACTTATTTCTCCTATTCATAACATTGAGCGTTTACAGAATCATAGAATATTTCAAGCTGGAAGGGATCCATGAGGATCATTGAGTCCAACTCCTTGCTGCTCCTCGGATGTTGATCTGAAACTAAGCCACAGGACTGAGACCATCATCCTGACAGGTTTGATGCCATTACCAGTAACCTGGGGAGCCTGTTCCAGTGACCAATCACCCTCTCAGTGAAAACATCTTCCTAACATTCTGTCTGACATTCAATAATGTTGTATTCATAGAAATCATTAAACTAGAGGGTATGCCAATGAAGCCAGAAGGTAATTCAAGTAAATCTTACTGCATCTATTAAACTGTTGCAAGTGGCAGCAACAAAACCAGACAATGCAACATCATCTGTCATTTCCCTAACAGGCCTTTCTAAAACGCCTGGTGTCTGCCAGCCTGCTGTCAGGGCTGCAAAGGCTGGCAGCTGCCAATGTGCAAAATGAAGTACTACCCTTCTTCCATTATCAAGATGAGACTTCTTTCTGTTATCCTGTTTTTTTGACATCTCCGAAGGGGTATGGCCCTGAGAAGGGGAGGAAGACTCTTGCCTCTGTCTGGTCACTGTCACCACCAGACAGCTATGTAAATAGAAATGCCTCTTGAATGAACAGAGACTGGGAGTTGGTGAGAGTTCATAGGTTGCCACAGTTAGACAGCAAGGGACAGTAGAACAACATAAACCCAAGAATGTTCCCAGAGGAAACAGCTGTGAAATTTTTCATTTGGTTATGCAGCTGCTCATAGTTTGTGTTCACTTGATCACTCACATAAAACTGAAGAACCTCCCAGATTGCTGAGAGGAAAAGTCGAGTGAAGAGGATGCTTCACCCATGAAGCCCTTGCTCCGTCATTTTGTGTTAAATGGAGGAGAAAATCTAATGCAGAGTACGAGGATGGCAGCTTTGTACAACTGAAGCTAGATACTTCCTTTGCTGGGCACTGCCATCTTTTGTATTTCTGGAAATAGAAGCCTACTGAAGATTGCAAGGAAACAAATCCATAAGGAAGCTGAATCTGGAGGCCACTGCTTGAGTAGTACTGGAGTAATAACACACCGTCAGGCATCTCCAAGCATGTATTGATTTTCTCCTTTGGTTATTTTCTTTTCTGGTCTGAAACCAGTGAAGTACTGTCTGAGTCAGATAAGAAAGGTAATGTTAGGTCTATAGTTTTCTATAAATGTGTGCCCTAATTTGAATCATGATTTTGAAGATAAAGGAGATCTTGTCTTTCAGATATCACAGGAAGCAGTTAAATGATAATGTATGCTGTCAGACTCGTAATTAAGATAATAGCAACATCTATAGAGCACTAATGTTCTTGGATCAGAACATGAAAGGCAGAGAGGAATTCCTGGAGAATCTTATAGCCTAAATTGATGGTTCAAACACTCTCCATTCAACAGAAGTTTTTTGGTTGTTGTAATGGAGTCATCAGTCAAGCAGGATAGGGCTGATCTAAGCCCTATTCTTTTTTCATTTGCGTCATTGACAGTGTTCATAGTCTGTCAGTGTGCATTCCTCTACTTAAGCCCACCATTGTATCACTACAGAAAGTCGGTATCTGTACCAATGTGGTTCATTCCATGGATCAGAGAAAGATATCAGAACAGTGAATGACACCAGGACTCGATTAATGTTTTCTCCAGCATCTGTGTATGGCAGGATTTGGGCACTGTCACCTAACAGAGCTCTCTGTGATACTGGTACCTGGAAGAACTACCTTGGGGAACCTGTATTCTGGACCATTTGAAAACTTTTAATAAACAGGAAACAAGCGATTATCAGAGTTATCCAAGAACTTGGGCTGTTCCCCTGATCTAATGTGTTTAGTCAGGCAGTATTTCCCTGTGGTCTGTCTCTCAGAGCAATGTTCTTCTGATGGTTGCGTTTTTCTCAGTGTTGGTCTGACTGACATGGCGTGAGGAAGTACAACTTTGAACTTTCAATGACCATTAGTTTTCTGGTAGGAAATGTTTAGTTTTCTGCAATACTTCATCACAATATTTCTTAGTAATCCTGTTTCTCTCCCCAAACATATAATCTCATGGTCTTTTTTATTTTCTTACAGGAGGAGCTGGGCATTGCCTGTGAGTTGCTGGAGTCAGACTTCCTCAAATGCAGTGTGGGATTTCCTTTCATGAGATCAAAATCTAGGGTAATGTTGTGATATTTGCATTTTCAGAGCGATGGTCTGTTCACCTCTTTGTCTGCAGGGAGTGGCCAGAAAGGCAACTGCTCTGTTAAATGGCTGTGTCCCATACATTATGTAACTTTCTAATCCAGGTACCCAAGTTTTTCACAGTTTCAGAGGGTAGCTGTCCTCCTTCCCATCAGATAAAGCCAAGGACAGTACCCTGTACACTACAATGCAACACTCTTGAAAAATGATGTAAGAGTAGCAACCACAGAAAACATCTATTTCATCTGCAGAAAACTGGAAAGGAGCTCTGTCTTATTTATGTTGCTTTACTCTGTTTTTATTTTTGTCTTCTCTCACATTAAAGTGCAACTGAATTTGTATGAATTGCAGTGAAAATGTCTTTATGACTTTTTCACATTATGGTCTCCTGGTAGCTTTTAAGGAGGGTGTTCTTTGATGAAGATAAACTCCCCCATAATGTTTAGAAGTGCAGCTGGGTTCTTTCTCTCACTAAACCGAGCTGTACAAATGACCAACCCAGAAAGGTGAGAAGATGAGCAATAACTTCAGGATGACCTGAACAAAATGAGTCTGAAATTTTTCAGAAAATTTCAGTTTCAAAGACTAATTCTTTCCATTTGAATTAAAATATCCTTTGACATGACATGAAAGTTTTTGTTTTATAGATTTTATTGACTTTAACATGCTCTTTTGAAATATTTAAAAATATTTTAGATGGAATGGAAAAACAAATGCAGTAGTAAAGTTTACATGGAATGTAAGAATTCCAGTGTTTTGCCTGAGAATGACATAGTTGGGTTATCCTCTGTGTTTTGTTTTTTTCAGCAAGCCATTGAAATTAACATGAATTTGGATACTGTTCCACTTGGCCAAAAACTGTTGTGGAGTTAGGCAGAGAAGTGTTGTGTTGGGAATTGTAATGCTACAGTCACCATCAAAGTAGATTCTCTTCAAAAGGAAAATTATTTTATCCATTACAATGGGTGGTCTGAATGCTAATTTAGCTTGTGCTGGTTGCCCCAAGTCTCTGTGAAGGCCTATGGTCTGATCCTTACTGTCCCAAAAGATCTATTCACTAACATGTAACATATAGACTAGTTCAAGGTAATCCCCTTACACCAGAAGACTCTTCCCCTGGCAGATGACATCCCCAAGAAATATCTTTGAATGGAAAGTCTACTAAAGGCCTTTTCACAAGGAAGGAAAGATTGAACTCTAGTACTTGAACAGAGACACAATCACTAAGGTTTAAAAGCTTTTCTACAGTACAGGAAGGTCTCTTACACATATCAAATTGCTCTACTATTGTAGAGCTAGGCCAGTAAAATATACGTGACATTTCAGAATAAATACATTTTGAAACAACATACGCTGTTTCTAAATACCGCTTTTTTTTTTGCGCAGTATGAGTTCAGTGTGATCTTTGACACAAGCCACTTGTCCGGGCAGGAAGAAATGCTCACCTTCCTTGTCACTGCCCAAAGGTAAGGGAACAGTTGTATGTCTTGATGACTTGGACACTCTCTGCCATGTGAAGAGTGCATTGAATATGACTGACAGTTATGTGATATTAATGGTAGACATGCGTCTGTGTGTAATAAATGAGGTTAAATTACCAAGGCTAACTACAGGTATTTTAATAATATAGAGAAACCATATGAAGCAGAGTCCTGAAAAATGAGGTAGGTTCATATTTAGGCTTTCTCTGCCAGGCAATTGCAATTCCGATGGAGCATTTTGTGTTCTCTGAGTCAGAAGGCCCTTGTGTTTCTGTGCCCATCCCTTTGGGCCCCATATTAAACCCAGCTCAGCTGTAGTTGACGATCAGCACCAGGCAGACCCATTTGTTCCAGCACTTGAATGAAATAAGCATGCTTGGATACAAACCAGAAAAGAGAAATGCTTTCATCAGATGGTCAGGAATCTCACTGACAGTTTCCAAAGTTGCATGTCTATTTTTTACCCCCCGCTCTGGATCTTTAGTGAGCTATGACAGACTGCGTGAAACAGCTGAATAGTGCACTTCCCCAAGGGCACTTGGGGCAGGCGTTGAAGTAGGGTGATGCCAAGTATGCATTCATAGGGGTTTTATCACGGGCAGATTAAAAGGTGTGCCACATGCTTTGTGCCTCCCAAGATTATACGCCTCAAAAAGGCAGACTCTCGGTGGCACCGCTGCATTAACCTGAGCCATGAATTGCTGCTCTGACATGCCGGGTGTGTAATTGGTTCCTGCTTCCACTTAATGTATGAGTGGGCCAACTTCATAACCTCCCAAGTATGTCAAAATCTGGATATCGAGCCTGAATTCTCCTCCCCAGTTTGATAACACCTCACCAACCATCTGGAGATGAGGGATGAGATGTAGTGGTTGATGAGTGACTGCTCTCATAAGGTGTAATCCTTCCCTGCAGTAACAGCTGTAGATGGGAACAAGATCCTGCAGCATGTAGGACTGGTATGAGAGATTGAAAGTGAGACCTCGCATCAGAGAGGCAAGACCATGTCTTGCATGTTGGAGAAGTTCATCATGTGTTCAGGTGACCCCATGATGTTTCTAGGTCAGGGAGATGCATCAGTGTCTGTTAGGTGAATGCCAGCTGATGCAAAGATGGGTCAGCACTACTTTAAATTTGCCCAGCCAGTGTTTTCAAGGCAGTGCTGCTAATTTCCATGCCTTGGATAGCACAGGGCTTTCCCCTGTAACCCCACTTCTCAGATTTCTATGCCCTGCGAGTTGGGTTAGTCAGTACCTTTAGATGGAGTAAAGAAGTAAATAGTGGTTTGTACACATAGTGTGAATGCTTAGAAGGGTTGAGATAAAGTTTCTCATTTCAGAAGGAGGGGCAGGAGGACAGTTATGTTTGTAAGGATTCTGCTGAACCCCTGAAGACAATAGTGCAAGCCCCAGTGCTGCTTAGCCTCATTTTCTCTGTGACTTGTGGGAAATTGCTTAATTCTTTCACTGTCAAATAAACGTAATAAAATCTTTCTACCACAAGAGTTTAAGGGAGCCCTGGGGTAAGCTTGGTGATAAGGAAATGCAGAGGAAGTGTCTGTGCTGTGGCCAGACTGCAATGAGAGGGGACATTGTTTCCACACAGAACTGGAACTAGTCTGGCAGAAATGGCTGGACGCAGAGAAGCTGTGCCACAATGTCATGGGAAAGTAAGTATTGACTTTCAAGTGGCCACTTAAGCTTGTCCCTTGATGCTGCAGTAGCTTAGCAGTAGCATCTGTAACAAGAGGCTGACTCAGTAGTGGGAGAGACCAGCTGGAGAGAGAACTAAACATTACATTACATTTACTCTTTTTGTTTTAAAAAGTAACAAACCCAAACTTTCTTTCCTGTTTCATGGCATGAACTGGTTTTTCTAGAGCTAATTCACTGAGCTATATTCACCTTTTCTGATGGTACCTTTGCTCCCTTTGAAACAGATAAGCACATACCCATGAAACCTGTATGGAATTCTACTTGCTTATTCTGCTTGCCACCGTGGTATCTTGGTTATTTGTGTTGGATGAGAAATGTCTCCATTTTGGACTCTTCTTTGAGTCTATTCAGAGGAAAAGCTTTTATTAAGCATTTTTTTCCTGGGACTGGAAATTTGTGGGTTTTTCCATCTGGGCCATACTTTTATTAGCAGACGTGGCCAATGTGTGTGTCAATGGCAGAAAGCTGAGCTATATCTATGAGCGTATGTAGCCAGCAGGCTCTGTTTTTCTAATCTGAGCAACTCATCATCTGCATCGTATCACTTGGGATGTTACTGCCTACTGTTGCCTCAGTGATACTGTCCTCAAATAAATAGGATCATATCTCTTGTTTTGTGAGTGTGCTTTGTGAGTAAATCCAATGAACTGCAAGGCAAAAGTGATTCCAGAGTCACCGCTCTTGAAATTGGAAATATATATAACATAACTTTCAATATTGCTCTTCTGAGCTGTTGCCCACCAAGCAGACTCACTTCAGAATTAAAATAATTACAAGTTTGCAGGTGCAAACGTGCATTTCAGGACCCTTTCCCAGACTCCACAGGTAAGCATTCACACTGAAATAAACTGACTCAAATGAGGGGTGATTTCTCACTTTTCTCTTCCCTGCTGCTTTTGACCAGTTGAAGCAACTGCCTTTGAAAATATAAACTAGGAGTGTTTTCATTTTGGTAATTAAGTGCAGGAAGACGAGATGGAACTGCTGAGAGGTTACGGCCAGTTCAGTATGAGGGTCTTGCCCAAAAGGCTGCCTGTAGTGGCACCAGGTATGATGCTGTGGTACATTGAAAGTGCAGTTTCATTTACTGAGTCAAGACCTTTGATGGGGTGGGTGTATGTCAGTTTGGGAGAAAATGAACCCTTACACTGGAGCTAAACGTTCTTGTTTCTTTCCGCTGTGTATGACGGCTTCTGCAGTGCTGTTCGCACTGCTGTTTGAACTCACACCTTGCTCCAAGATAAGTTTTCTGGTGTAAGCCTGATCACGTGACAGCCACAGAGGAGCAGCCACAAAACACGTGCTTTATCTGTGTGCCCTCTCTGAAAGTGGGTAAACAAATGTAGCTCTTAATCTTTAAAAGGCTTCTTAGGAGAGCCGACATCACTCAAATAGACAAGCTTGGAGTACAAGGCAGAGAGATGGTAGCTGTGAAACAGTGTGATATATTGCAAAGGCTGGTGATTTACAGCATGTTTGTTTTTCCTTTCTGGCACAGTGGAAACCTAGAACACACTGAATCTCTGCGTGATAATACTCTAACCCTGTCAGTGCCCCTGATGCATGAAGTGGACTCATCTATCAATGGGTAAGTAACAGTCACCAATCACCAAATGAAAACACCAAAAAAAAAAAAAAAAAAAAAAAAAAAGAAAAAGAAAAATTAAATTCTAACAATGACATCTGAGTCTCTACCAGTGAAAAATAGAATTCTTCTCTTTGTTTACATGTAGCCAGACTGTTGCTTTTCCCTATTTCCCAGACTCTGGAAATGCAGACAACCTCATTCATTATGTGGAAATTTTATTTTCATTCCTTTCATTCCAACACTGTACCTCTTTCTCCTTTCTGGCAAATGCTGATTAGTTACCATCACATTTATAGCAGGTATTTTGGTGATCATATTTAAATTCATGTTATTCCATAGATATGATGGACTTTAAAATAAAAAAAGAAAAGTAAATGCCATCTTGTTCCTTAGGACATGTCTTCAAGGGTAAGGTTGAAAATTACCAGGCCAAAGGTTAAGGTCAAAAGTTCTGGGATTTTAAGGGGCTAGCTGTTTGCCTTTCTATTTAGTTTTGCAATCAGAATTCACTTCTGCTTCTGTTCTTTTTCCCACTTCCTCTGCTCCCTAGTCTGTGAGGCGTCTGAATACCAACTGGGCAACATCACTCACCCTTTGACTGAAATACTTTCTATAACACATAGCCATTGTCCTCCTCCTGGGGCTTCACATGTGTGAGTTCCTGCCTTTGTACTCAGGGGTCTTCCCTTCCACTTCTGCATTACAGTCTTAAGTCTAGCATGAGAGCTTTCTGGAAAGTCCCAACAGACAGACCGTCCTCTAGCATAGACAGTGCTTGAGTTGAAATTGGGCCTTGATTTGGTCACTGGAAGTGAATTAACATCCATGGAGACTGAGAAAGTTGACATTCATTGCTAAACTAGGGAAGCAAATACTCACCAGCAGTGTCCCCAAGAGGTCAGTGTCTGTATTAGCCACCATTTATGGCATCCCCCAGGGAATATGTATTGTCTAAATGATAAGTGGAGGTTGTCATTAGTAGAAGTCAAAGATTCCCTTAACCAGCATGCAATGTGTGTAGGAACAAAGTTACCTACAATGATACGTTATTTGGCTGAAAAACTGCGTAAACTCGGATTTGTGGCCAAGTCTGGGTTTTACCACATGAAGCCGTTTTCCCCTCTTCTTGCATACAAATAAAATCACTTCATTACTGCCACAATAGTCAGAACGGGTAGAAGATATGCTTGAGCCTGCTCAGAGAAGTGAAGAGCACTGTCATGCCTCACAAAATGACTAGCAAGGACAAAAATCGCCTCTGTTGAGAGTACTGTCTCAGCAGTGTGCTGTGGCTGTTTTTGAATGCTTTCATTGTTACAGATAGTGTAGAAATTTAACCCTGTGTCCCTTGCTGCTTCTTGATGCTTTGAAACAAGATGTATTTTTGTACAGATTTACAGATAGGAATGCTTTAATCTGTGTCTTTAGATGTCTGTCACCTAGAGTATATGGCATGCCAAAAAAACTTATAAAAATCAGTCTCATTTCTTTCTCTTCAGAATGTACTTTTTTAAAGCACAAGATCTCTGAATTTATAAGCCCCACCCGACTGACTATTTGGATTTTTTTTTTATTTTTTTTTTTTCCTCATCGACAAGGCTTAATTAACTCAAGTTCACAGACACATCCAACTACAACTGAAAAGTTGGGTTAATTGGAGGGAGCAATGTTCCCAGGCATAGTAATGTTACTAATACTATTTTTTTTGGACAGTGTCTTTTTAAAGCTTATTATTATTAGCTACCCTGAATTTGAGCCTATGAGAGCAAACTTCGTCCCTTGTCATAAATAGCCCAGAAGGACTTATACCATGTTTGGGAGGAGCCTTCTAGCACAATGCCTTAAATAGGAGTAATCTGTTTCTCGCTGTTTCCTCTAGCATAGGATACAGGCAGGAAAAAAGGAAATGTACCTAAATGGGCTTAAAATCCTGTCTGAAAAACCTCTGACCCAATAGGGCAGCCTGGAAAGGAAGTAGAGCTTTAGGCAGTCCCTCACCAAGGTTTGTCTGAAATTGCACCAGGACCCTTTCCAGTCAGTGAAGCAGTCTGAGATTAGAAGGAGGCATGAATGATGCTTAAAGCACTCCTGGTTCACTTCTGCAAGTTTTCCAGGTACTGTGTTGTGATTCCAAAGTCTTTCCTGATAAAACCCTAGTGCATTTTCGTTTGTGATGAGAGTGGTTGAGGAGACTTGGTCTGTGCCACTGTAGTTGTCAACAAGTCATATCCTCCTCTACTCTTCCTTTTAACCATCTGCTAATCATAAAGGTAGGGAAGCCCAGATAATTAATGAAGTGTTTATTCCTGGAATGTTGTGCAAATGGTAGATAAAATTGAAATGTTACTTTAGAGAGTATGTAACTGAAATTCCTATTAGTAACTGTTTCTTCAGATTAACTTGGTAGTGCAGTTATTTCCTGTGTTACACAATCTATAGGACTTGCACAAATCATCCGTGGCAGGGGCCCCTGGAGAAGAGGGTTTGTGATAGAAAAGGAGGAAAAGAGACAAGTAATCAAAAGAAGTCTGCTTCAATGATGGGGTGTTAACCTGGGTCAGTTGAGATGTTGCTTGTGTAGTCTTAACACTGTCAAGAGTAAATCAAATCACAAAGAACAGATTAATGCAAAATGGTTCCATAGAATTTCACATGATCAGAAAGCAAGGGGTGCAAATCAAATTGCCACAGATATATTTAATTTTGGTGACAAACACAGCTTACTAACTCTGTGTCTTGATCTTTCAGAGAAGTCTTCCCTACTTCATTTTTCTATGGTGATTCTGTGGAAGCATCCAACTTTGTTCAGTTGGAAAACCACGAATGCCTCTTCCAGTCTCTCAACTTCACACTGCAGGTAAAACTGATTTTGACTGCTTTCCTGCCTAACAGCAAGTTCTGGTTTTGTATCTCTTTTATTCTGAGTGTGGTATGGGCTTTGGTGCGTGTTTCTGAATCGCAGTATGCTGTGCAATGCATTCTTGATTGGTTTGTCATATTTACAGTGTGCAGGGATGGTGTCGTTCCTTATCTGAATATATTATAACAAGAATTGCAAATAGGGCTTCTCACTTTTTTAGGATTGAAGCTGCTGCCATTTGTTTCTCTTTTACTTCTCATCACGTGCTGAGTAAGGAGCTCTAGCTACTCAGGTGCCACATCTTGGATGCAGTTTCAGGTTCAAAAGTGAGGACTGTGGTTTTTTTTATTGGCATGGTCATTGAGCAGAGGGGTGAGCAGCATTTATCCATGAGAACAAACACATACCTGTGCCAGGGTTTCACACTTGCCAAATACCCCCTGGTATGAAAATGTTTATAGCATTACTGATGAGAGTACAGCCCATGGAAGAGGCTGTAACACACAAAGGCAGGTGGGAGAAAGTTTCATTAAATGTCTCATACCATCTCTAATGTTGATCTAATGTCTAATCTAATTAATGTCTACAAATACTCAAGGATTGGGCAACAAGAAGGCAGGGACAACTCTTTTCACTTGTGCATTGTAATAGGACGAGGGGTTATGGATTCAAGCTAGAGTACAGGAAGTTCCACCTCAACATGAGGAAGAATTTCATATTGCAAAGGTTGTAGAGCATTGGAATAGGCTTTCCAGAGAGGTCATGGAGTCTCCTTCTCTGGAGACTTTCAAGACCTGTCTGGATGCATTTCTGCACAACGTGCTGTAGTTTTGTCCTGCTCTAGCAGCGGGGTTGGACTCAATGATTTTAGAGGTCTCTTCCAACCCCTAACGTTCTGTGATTCTGTGATCTCAGTGTTATTCAAGTACTACTATAGATTACACTTCACATGGCAATTAGGCATGTTCCTGATGCGGAAAAATATATGAATGATTTATTGCAACAAACTCCTGTGATGTGGCCAAAACAAATTTGTCTCGCTGCTGTGACTTTGTCTATTTACAAGCACTCTGAATCATTTTTGACCGCTAGATGGAACTAGGGAATGATAAATCATGCAGAGGTGGGGGAATCATTTCGTGTGAAAAATAGTCTTTTGCCTTTTTTCCCCTTTCTCTTCTCCTAGGCATGAATGCCACTCCGCTCGTAATGAATAACACATGTCTGCCTCCGCGGACAGACTGTGGTCCAGAGCAATTAAGCCCCCACTGTCATGCAGTGCCCTTAGCTATTTACTGAAAATGAGTGAAAGCAGGATTTCAGGACATGAAAGCTTTTGTGAACCAGGCTATTAATTCTTGTGATTCTGATTTCATTCTTGAGGGTTTATAGGTCTTCCCCTCTTGCTCCCCTGCCATAGCCAGTTACTGGTTAAAAACAGATAAAGAACACATCTACTGATGCTTTAACTGAATGAATATTTTCAGTAAAGCAAAGTGAGAACAGGTAAGGGAGAGAGAATCTATATATTGCCAGAGCCACCATTTGTCTTACCCCATCCTCTTGTTTCTCATTCACAAGTTGCAATAGTAAGGTGGGTTTTTTCTATATGTAAGTAGAAAATTAAACTGTAACAAGTCACAGATCTGCTCTCCAGGAACATGGTAAACTTCGTAACTTATGTGTGTCGGAAGGAAAGGGTAGAGTTTCATAACGGGCAAAGCATGGTTAGTATCACTGTTTGCTTAATTGTTTTTAATGATTTGTCTGCCATTTATTAAACTTCTCCAGATGGAGAAAAGTAATAGTTTCTTAACCAAGAAAAAGAAGTGATTTACAAAAATATGGGGCTTTAAAGTGGTTTTTATATGTGAAAATCTGTACCACACCCAGTGTTAATAAGGAAACAGATCTATGCATTGTTTTCTTTGGGTAACAAAATTTACAACAAAAATGTCTTTTCTGCATTGACTCTTATATCTGTTGTCAGTGAGATAATCAAGTTTTCTTAAATGTTTAGCATGAAACATTATGTTTGTATGTTGTGCAGCATTTATCATGCTCCATTGTAGAGGGATTTCTCACCCTGCCTGGAGCCTCGGGGTTTTTGTAAGGATTTAACATTGTGAACTGATTCTTTTTATCAGTCGGGCAATTTGTCAAATACAAATGGCATCTGAAGAATGAAAACCTGTTGGGTTTAATATTTGTACTTTACACAATTAACAGCTAATCACTACATCTTTTGACAGTACCCACTCGGTTCAGATAAATATTCTAATGGGCTTCTTGTTTTTACTGTATGCACTTATATATGTGTTGTTAGAAACAACCAAGAAATATTTTTCCTAATAAGACATGAAAATGTATTTTCATTGAAATATTTCCATGGAGAGTTTCTTTTCAGCAAAACCCCATTTTGGAATTTTTCACTGGATACATTTCAGTGGTGGACTGGAAATTCTTTTGAGTTTTTGTTGCAAATTTGTGGGGGATTTGGTAGAAAGCCAATGTTTTCCACGGAGAGTTTCATTTAATTGGAAACCCCAGAACCTGAATGGAAGTTGTTCACATGCATTTCCTGGCAACTCACTCAGCAAACCCGCAGTCCAGTAGTCGCAATCATCATTGCTTTGGCTTCTGCTCCATAAGGAAAACATATGCAGAATATAATGCAGTGGTTACCAGATGAAAATGAGAATGTTAACTGAGAGAGCAGTATTTCTTACAGTCTTCTGGATGGTACTACCAAAACACTCAGTGCTAGCAGTGTCTCTGTACGTAAGGTGGAAGTCTCATGCTACTTGTATTGGTAACTGGTAATTATCCTGCAAAACTGCTTCTCACTTGAAATATGAGCTGTGCCTAAACACTGTTAGATAAGCTTAACCCTTGACTTTATCCTGATATTTACAAAAGAAATCTGAAGACATTGAAATTCATGTAGTATTTGAGTTTTAGCAAATTTACCTATGCGCCCAGCTCTGGTTCTACAGTAGTTTCCCATTAATTAGCAGTCCTATAAGTAATTTTATTTTTATTTACTTTTTACACATTTATGTGTATTTTTCTCTTATAGGTTTACAATGCTGGACCAAGCACTCTCCCTGGAGCTTTTCTTGACATTTCATTTCCAAACCGCCTCTCTGCCACTGGAGCTGAAATATTTCATATTCAGCAGATGATGGTGAGTAGATTATGATGTGTTCTGAGCTCAGAGAGGCACTGAGAGATATGGGTGACTGAAACAAAATACAAGTGGTAGAACTAGATGAATCAGTTCTTTGTTAGACAATAAAAGGTTCGTTGTATCTGTGGCCAGATCATCATAAGTAGCTGAGCCTCTCCTGCAGCTCTTGTCTGCTGTCTCTCACCTAGGGCAGTCGGTTGTGTGTTCCTAGTTTCCTAGAATGCAGTGGAAAACTAGGTCAGGCTAATCCTGAAGGAAATGTGGAGAACACTTCCCTGAGTTACACCTCCAAGGAGGATTGAGTCTTAATCAGTCCTTCCTGATTAAATGGTGTATGTAATATCAGCAGGGTGTGTTACCAAGCCAACTCTCATCCCCCATTTCTGTGGTTATCTGCAAAAATACTAGCTAGGTCTGAATGCATTCTGAAATTCTATTTTTCTAAAGTTCATCTGCTCTATTTGAGTGCTCTTTTAATAACTGTAAGTAACAGAGAAATTTATTCTTTCATCATGTTTTTCAAAAGATAATTTTATGTCAACTACAAAGAAAATACAAATAAATTGTGGTAAAGGAGACAGATTCTTAGATTACATTTCTAATAATTATTTATTACTTTCAAAGTTTTTGTTAAACCACTAAAATACCATCATTTATTCTGTGGTGGCCAAGAGAGGGAAACCTCAGAACTGCTGAAATTCAGAGTAAACTGTCTGGGTGAGATGGAACTTTGGGCTACTTAAGAAGTAGATTTATGGTTTCTTTGTTGTTAGCTACTTTTCAACTCTTCCGGCTGGAAAGTACCATCCCTCATACACCAGTAACTGTGTCACTGAATCTGTGTAAATACAGAGCCAGTAAGACCCTTCTAAGCAGGTTACCAAGATTTGTGCTGTTGAATGATATGAGATAAATACATGTATGGCCTACAGATGGGCATTAAAGACAGAATCACTGAGAAACAGATTTGGAATATTGTATGAGGCACCAGTATTTTATAGGCTGAGTCAATTCTCCAACTAGACTGAACTAATTCTCCAGCCTAAGTCTCATTTTCCATGGGATTGAATTTTAATGTTTTATTTAGGCCAGCCTTGTATGCAGATCATCATCTTCCCTTCATCACATTGCCTATCAAAGGATTGCCACCCATTTCCTTGGCCCTTCCTTGGTCTCTGTGTTCTGTGGGAGTGTGTGTCTGTTTGTGTTTGCAGCAGCAGCAGAGAGGTCGGAGTCTCCTTAGCAGGTTTCGTCCATATGTGTGTTGTTGTCTCCTCTAAAGTCATTGATCCTATATAATTCTATTTAGCCAAGGGAGATGAATAATAGAAAATTCAGCCCATCTAATTTAGGGTGTGATGAATTCCTTCTAGGCATTGCTCATTTTTCTGTGTTGTCTCATCCAGAAATCTGGGCAAATTGTCTTAAACAAGATGCTTGTTTGGCATGCCTGTATAAGCTGAGGTGTATGCTACCCACCAACTGGGCGAGGCCTGATTTCCAGGCATAGTTTGCCATCATTTCTACACAACATCCTAAGTTACACTGATGAGGATGGAATGGACTATATGGTTTCGAATAGCTGTTAGAAAAACACAGCAAAAACCTCAGATCTTGTGCTTATGGTGTTTTTAATTGCTGTTGTACCTCTGATGGCTTACTCAAAGGAGGTCCATCTGGATGGCATGGTCTTGGACACTGTGCTGATAAATACTTGCAGGGTTTGTATCCCTTTTCCCCAACAACAGGTTGCATTTCCTGCCACATTATTTGATGTCTTTCTTCTACTTTAAAATTTGTCTTTGTGGAATTTTCAAACTGTTGCTGTTAGACCTATTTGTATTGCAGGCTGAAAAGCAAATAAGTCTAGATAGTAAGCAAACAGGGTTTTCAGATGTCTGTATGATAGCATAGGGTATGATAGCATATGGGTCATTTTGACCCTAGGTTTTGGGTATATGGTCAGCAGGAGCTGACTTTTTGAGCACCTCTGACATATTAATAAATGTTATCCAAGTAACTTCTGTCTGGGCTAGTGGTTATCCCTGCTTTACAGATAAATAATTGAAACACCAAATGGTTTGCCTGAGGTCATACAGGAAATTTGTGTCAAGAGCCAGGCACTGAACCCATGTCTCCCAGCTCTTACTATTGCAACAGGAAAAGCATCCTACTCTCCTTCCTCCTGCCCCTCTCCCACTGAGTTTTTATTGACTGAAAACTAAAATCATGGAGCTTTTCATCTTTCCACAGACCAAATATACTTAAACAAACAAGCAACCCCCCTAAAAGGAGCAGATTGGAATGAACTTTGGAAAATGGGCTAGAACAGCTGTTTGTCAAGAGCATTTTTGTAAGCATACTCATTAAATATTTCAACCTTTTGCTGTTTCTGAACATTCTAGAATATCGACTGCAATAAAGGTGATGGTATCCCTTCAGATAGTGCAGGTGTTTCTGTAATTATACCTTTATAATCCAGGTGTTCTAGGTGTCAGCATTGACAGACCTTTTGTAATAGCTGTCATTAATATGGAGAATTGGGTTTTGTCATTTATCTGTTATCAAAACTGTTGATACAGCATTAGGGATTTGACTGCATCATGGTTTTAAGCTAGTAATTGTTTTGCCACTACTCTAGTATATTGTGCAGCAGTTAAATTTATGAGTGAAAATGCGCAGTAAAAGTACTAGTTTGTGTCCCAAATGCACATACACCACACAAGAGAGGAGCTTATTCCTTCATATTGTGTTGACTGATCTAGTCTTTCAGGCACATAAAATAATAAAAGGAGGAGAGTCACATATGGCCCACTGGAATGGTCTGTATCTCTGGGAAGTGTTAATAGGAATTATTATCTCGCTGCTCTTAGAGGAAATGACAGCCCTCATGCTTCCCCTGTTCCTGTTGCTCTAAGCTTTTGGCTTTATTGCAGAAACTGCTTTAAGATTTTTCTTCCAGAGAAATTCAGGTCACAGAGTTGTTTTGACATTTGGAGTTCTGCCTTAGAGATGTTCAGATTCTCTTCAAGGGATCTTGGGAGTTTCTGCAGCATTTCTCCCAACAAAACTCCAAATATATAAAGGAAAAAAGTCAACAGTAAAAGCCAGAAATAAAAGAAAATGGATAATTAAAAGAAAACCAGAAAAAAAAAACCCCAAACAAGTGAGCTTCCTTCCCATCAGAAATTTTAAAGCAAAATGAAATGCTAGAAATTTTATGAGTCATTAACTAGGGAATTTCACCATTGATACTGATTTTACATAGTAGATACTCAAATTCTTCTGTGGTAAATGCTGTTTTGGAAGCAGATATCTTGTTTGGTTTTATGTATTTTTGTATTTGCTTTCTGGAAGAGGTTTCAAGCCAGGTTAAGAACATAATAGAATGAAATACCTCAGCTTGTTGGTAGAAGTGTTGTGATAGGAACAGCATAGGTGATGACATAGAAGAGCTTCACCCAAGTACAGTCGGGTAGAGTTAGTGTTAACAGAAATGCGTATTCTCCAGTCTTCAAGCTGTTGATTATCTATTCTTCCACAAAGGAAAACAATGCTCATTATACTTGTGTGTGTTTTGGTTTTGAACTGAAAGATTAGTAATTTCCTTTGGGTATCCAGCTAATTTGGAGGGCAAAAGAAGCGCTACTTGACTTGCCAGCCAAGGAGCTGCTTTCCAGGGCATCCAAAAATATTTTCACAGTGGGATTTCCTACCAAATTAACCAGGGTATTTCCTGAAGCTGTTGATAAATTAGCAATGTGTCCGGGATTACTCTGATGCTGGCTTTAAGGAACTGGATCAGATTGTTGCCTTCCTATTTATTTTATTTCCAGTGAAGGTAAACACAATTATGAGGGATGAGGAACTAACAGCTGGAAACTGAGTTTGTCTGTTTTTGCTGGAAGCCAGCAGCAGTGCAAGCAGATGATCCTCACCCATCTTCTGGAGGGACCAAGCTCTACAGACCTGCCATATTATTTAGACAATTGTCACCAGAATCAAAGATGCTCTGGTTGTTAACCAGTGCCATGTGAGCTTCTAGGGTTTTGGAAGGAGCTATTGCTGCTTCTATTGCATGCCTCATGCAGGCCAGCAAGCATTGTTAGAGCCTGTTTAGGTGAATCAATACCAAGTATATAATTGCTGAGATAAGAATCTTCTTGGAAAGTGAGATGCACATGTTGTAGACAGTCTTTTCAAAGGGTTTGCAGTCTAGGCAATGAAATAAAAGGGAATTTGGAGGAAGGAGGGAGAAGGAAAGAAATACTGTCCTCAATCTTCTGGTGAAAACCTCCCTCCCTGCATCTAACTTCTGATATCTAAGTGTAGTAATTACTGGTGTAGTAATTGCTAGTAATAGAATGTTTTTTAACTAGTATGTTCTATTACTCTAGTAATTAAGAGAGAGAGAGAGAGAGAGAGAGAGAGAAAGGTATAAAAACAACTGTGGAGAAGCACTTGCTGGTCTCTGCTGACAATACAAAAGGCGTCTAGTCTCCCTGAGTATCTCTAAGCCTAGACTTTGAGTATTATCTCTAGAGTTTGAAAAATGGGTTAACCATCAGAAGTCTCTTCCCATTAACCTTGAGTGTAACAGTTAGCTCAAGGCTCTAGTTCCTGGTGCAGGGTTCCCATTACTTTTTTGGTTAGGGAGCAAAACAAAAAGTCCTTCTGTTGGAAGGACAAACGGAAGTCTTCCCATTGTCCTTTTATACTTGTCATATTCACTTTTTCTTTTGTCTGAATGGGTGAGACCTGCATTGTGCCTTTATGAAAGCTGGGTATCAGTAAAACTTAAAAAATAAAGAGAAGCTGAACTGGAAATGAATTAACAGCATGGAGGAGTTGAAGAGAATTCCTTTTCCAAATCACATTTTAAGTTAGCAGCTGCTTGAGCATGGGACTGTAGAATAGCTTGTCATGTTCAATAAGGAAAACTGTTGATATAAACATTATTCTCTTCCTGTGAATGTTAAAACAGAGAAAGTAAAATGGAGTCGGTCCCAGAGCCACAAGTCTCTGCTGGCTGATGACAGGTTACATTTTTAAGTCCAGTTTTATGTAGGACTCATGTCATTATATTTCCTGGCATTTGCATGTCTAGGAAGATGTTAAGGGGAAGAGTAAAAGCTTTCTGTCTTGTTCTGTGAAAGGTCCCAGACTGCCTGAGTTTTTTGTCACTTGCACAATGAAAAAGACGTCTCTGCAATTTTAAAACAAATGCAATTTTTGCTTATTTTCTGTGGGTTGTTGTCCTCCAACATAAGAATAAGATGCTTTAGCCACTGTACTACTGATGTCTAAAACAGTAAGCAAAGGAGGACTGTCAAAGCTCTCTGAAGTGCTGATAGTGCATGAGTGCTCCTTGAAGCATATGTTGACATTGTCAGGCTTACTATTGCATGCTCCACATACAGAGACAAACCTGGATGTCATTATCACTATGTACAAAAAACCACTTGTTTGTTGGCAGCCACTTTAAAATTGTTTAGCTTCTGCCTTTTGAAGTTTCAGGTCTTGGCTCTGAAAGCGTATATACAAAGGCCTAGCATGTGAAGATATAAATATTTGCTGATAATATTTGATGTAGCAAAATTTTTTTCCAGCAGCAATTTAGGCTGCTGGTTGACACTGTTGATACAAGAATTGTATAGAAACTTACAGAAAGATTTATTTTAGGCCTTTGTATTAGTCACCCTCCCCCACAGTCTCTTCATTTCAGTGATTGTCATACACATGCTGATGTACGCATATTTTGGCAGTGTAACCAAAGGCATAGCTAGATTGCTGGAGGAAATGATTTATTCCAGGGAGTGTATTGTACAGAAACTTGCTGACCTTCCTGCCTCTTTCACTTTAATTGCTTCATTAAATAGCTGTTCCAAGACATTTTGCTTAGGCAGATGGAGGTGTTCCACCCACCCCCTGTCCAGAGCATCTCTGTGATGGCAACTGGTTGTGGCTTTTCCTGGGAGCCCTGTCATCTGAAGGAGAAACTGCTGCATCTGCCCAGTCCAAAGGGGAGGCACGCACTGTGGTCCAGCATGGCACAGTTACATCTAGACATGGGAAGCCAGACCTCAAAGTAGCTCAGAAAGAGCTCTCATAAACATCTTCTGAATGTCAGAATGATAAACTGGAGCTTTTTCAGTGAAGAGGATCTTAGCTCTCCTTTAAATTTTCATTGTTACACAGGAAAGGGTGCCTCGCCATAAAATTGAGTTCTTTCCTGAGTTGGGAACTTAAAATAAATCTAAAGGGGAAAAAAAAGTCATGGCATTTTTGCTTTACATGAACCATCTGTATCACTATAAAAAAATGTGCCTTGGTTAGAGTTCACTGAATTTACAGTGTTCAAAATAATCTTTTCATACATTGATGTATATTGCCTTAAGGATACAGCAAAACTAAGACAGTTTTCCGTGATTTAGTTTTGGATTTTTGGCTGAAACCAGATTTCAACAAAATTCTGACATTTTCTGTTTGTTTTGACCAAACCTAACAATGAAAGTGCTGTAGTATTTGCATAAACATTGAAGTTTTGTTTTTTTTGAAGATGCTAAAGAGAGTGTTTATGGAAAATATATTTTGAATGTAGAAAAATAGTTTTCTCTTCCAAGAGAGACTCCTACAATGAAAATTAAGGCCATCGAAACATGGAAAAATGCACTACGACCTACATATTAAATCACACTGTGGCAACACTTGAGATGTTCACTTCTGGCCTGCTTCTGAACTGAAGTAGTGAATTTTGTCGAATTGCTTATTGAAATTTTCCAACACTCTCTCCCCCCAAAACTCATGACCTGTCAATATGATGCAAGTCTGATTAATATCTTGGGTCAACTAAAAGCATTGCTACTTTATGAATTACCTGTTTTCTTGGCTTCATATGTGAAGTTACAATTTTGAAAAAGTGACTGATTTGCCTTTTTATAAAAGTGAATTTCTGATAAATAAAGAATTCTTAAGAAGTGAATTGGTATATACATTAGCTTTTATCAGAATCGTGAAGGAATCAGTTTTGCTGAGGTATGGAAAAAAATATACAGTAAGTATAAGCTTCCCAGCCAGAGAAGGAAGCTCCTCCTAGTGAATGAACTTCTGAATGAGGAAAGTCTACAAATGAGTTATTTTAAAATATTTTTTGTAGAAATTGCATCCTTTCAACCATTTTACCATTGGTGAAGCTGTTCCTCCTAAAAAACAATGAAGGAGGAAATTCAGGAAAGAACTGATTGATTAATTCTTTTAACATACGTGCTTCTTTTAAAATCTGATTCATAAACTACCCTTTTTCTTCTATAGATAGTGTACAAGATGTGTGGTTTAAATGTAAATTTGTACACCAAGGAAAGAAGAGTTAAAAACAATGGTAACTGCATGTATAAACTCTATCTCCCATGTGATGGAAGAAGGGTTTACTCCCCTCAAGAGGGACTTTTTTAATGAGGATTACTTATTTAATCTTCATGTGTCTACAACAGACTAGCAAAATCATCCTGTTGAAGGTTGTAACTTCAAGAGGGACTTTTTTAATGAGGATTACTTATTTAATCTTCATGTGTCTACAACAGATTAGCAAAATCATCCTGTTGAAGGTTGTAACTTCTCTCTGCTGCATCTAAAGAGAGCTTAGCTCCTAGAGCAGATCCTAGATACCTTTTTGATACATTTAAAAATCTGCTTTAGTGATATATCCCACCAAAGCTGTTTGAGCCCTACAGGGAATGTATTTATCTGCACACCCGTCAGAACTTTTCATCCAAACATCAACATGAGGAAAGTCCAACAATTAGGTAAAGAAAAAACATGGGCTTTTTTGTGTTTTATGTACCATAGGAAAGGCTCTAGAAAGTGATGTGCTGGAGACAGGTAGGGCCTAGATGAAGGAGCACTGAACTCCAAGTGATCTCACAGGCTTTTGAAATAGAGATGCACTTACCTGCCACCTCCTATGTTGATTAACTATGTCACAGTTCATCACAGGGAGAGGAAATGTATCTGTCAGTGACTCACTTGGATTTCATCTGTTGAAGGCTGATATATAAGGAGCCCATGAATGTTGAGGTAAACTGGTTTCGATGTAAAGTGGTGCTCATTCATTCTTAGGCNGCCCAGGGGGGTCGTGGAGTCTCCTTCACTGGAGACATTCAAAACCCGCCTGGACATGTTCCTATGTGATGTACTCTAGGTGGCCCTGCTCTAGCAGGGGGGGTTGGACTAGATGATCTTTCGAGGTCCCTTCCAACCCCTAGGATTCTGTGATTCTGTGTGATTCTGTGATAGGCCTGAACCTTCTGTGAACCTCACAGTTAAATCATATAAGTGTTTGGTCTTTCTCCTTGCTGTGTACATGTGGCAGTGCCCTCTGTCTAAGAAAGAAGCCACTCTTTTGTAAGTCAGGAACTTTAAATCAGAAGGTCTTTGCTTTTAACTGGTTAGGCAGCACTAGTTCTTGAGAGTAGTACTTTTGGGGATTGCTGCTAAGGACATGCAAAGTGGTTGCAGGGTCAAGACTGGGCAAATGTTGCAGGATTTATGCTAATCTAACCTGGTTAACAGGTCATTTAATTAAACTGCAGGGTTAAGCACATCAGAAAAATATCTACAGGCATTGCAATCATGTTAGCACAGATTTATGGTAAATGTGCACCTGATGTTCTCCTTTCATCTGGAGGAGCAGAAGTCAGAGGTACTGTGGAGTTCCCTACACTGATTTAATGTTTTATCATCTCCACTTTGCTGTTTAAATCTTGCCTCTCCTCATGGTCCTGTTAGTTTACCTATTGGATCTGTGAAATACTGGTTTTCTTTATCAGCATTGCTGGTTTTATTTGAAATCTCTCAAGGGTTGTGTAGAATGGGTTAATTTTTAAAATTCTTTTCTGTTGTTTCAGTGGCTCTTAAATTTATTGCCAGAATCAACAAAACTGCTCTGATTCAAACATGTTTCATTATCTGTGAATATTAAACATTTTTGGCATATGGAGCAAGTACTCAGATAACATATTTACATAAGTTATTTGTCTACTGTTGAAAGTCTGACCTTGTCTGGAATTTCTTGTCAGTACCCTTTTTTTTTCTCAGTGTGACATGTTAGATTAACCATTCCTATCACTTCATCTCTGTTCACCTACTAAAGGGTGAATCAGTATTTTGCACCAGGACACACATATACATGTGTATATATGTGATGGGATGAATGCTCTATGGCTAGCAACAAGGACAAACAAAAGTGCATCTGTTATTTATTATCCACTTTGCAAATTTGAACTGCTGATGAGGCATGCATACATAAATAAAACAGAAAACAAACAAACAAACAAACAAGCCCCCCCAAAAAAAAACAATGGAACAAACAAACAATCAAAAACACAAAAAACCCCGAACAAACAAAAAACAAACAAACAAAATACAAACAAAAAAACAAAACTAAAGAAACCCAAACTAGTAAGAAAGGAGACATATGTAAAAGAACTATCTGGCAGCAATTTCAAGAAGACTACAGCCAAACTGTCCTTTGGAGCCAGCAAACCCCAGGGCTGATGAGAAAGGCATCCATTCGGAGCTGAAAAATGTTAACAATTTTGTGAAACAACTGACCTGTGCTCAGACATTGAGTGCGTTTCCTGCAGCTAAATTTGCTGTTTGAAATATCTTGTGTCTCATGACATTTTCTCTGAGCTTGCCCTTATGCTTTCTCCGTGATCGGATGTGGGTTTGGTTCCATCACATGTACTCACGGCTGGATTCCACCTTCATGCTTGCTTTGTGTCAGCTTAATTCTGCTGGTTTCCAGGCTCCGACTAATAACTGGTGATGATTTAGTTCAAGAGGCTTATTGGAAGAGACTAGAAACTTCCAGTTTTAATACCATATTAAATTCTTTTGCATTAGTGGAATTCTCTTGTTGTCTATAAGGACTAAGCTGAAGATACACATTTGCTCGCCTGTTTATCTTGTAAAATGCCAATCATTCAATATGGGATCAGCCCTCGGCTTCTTGTATGCAGCAGTGCAGCAGGGAGATTGTGTTTAATGCCTTGTTGGAAGCAATGGCTAGTTTCCTCTTGTTTTTCATCCTTATTCTTCCCAGAGACTCTCCTATCACGTGTACATACTTAGCCCCGTGCCAACTGCTAATTTCTCTTTTCCTGCGATTGGTCCTCAGCTGACTTTCCCAGCCCCATGTTTGGAAATTGTATTTTATTTCTGTCTCCCAGGTTGTTATCCTGCCCAAGATAGGAGGCTCTGAAAAAATGGAGGTTCTTACCTTTGATGCCTGTTAAACAGGCTGAGGTTAAGTCTAGAAAAGGCCGCTGGCTTTCATTCCACCTGTGAAGTTTATGTTACAGGTAATATGCCCTGAACCCTTAAAACTTTTGCTGACAAGCCCAAACTATTTCTTAAAGGCTTGCTAGAAATTGCTGTGTTCTGAGAGTAACTACAGAGGAGCAGAAATGATGTTACAAGTAGCCTGAAGGTGAGTGACAGAGCTGATAGTAGGAGGGGAATGTGCCAAGGCAGCAGGTGTATTCTTTCTCCTAGAAACTCTCAGGTTCCTAAACCCGTGGCTGACCTGGATTAAAAGTGCAAGTGTTTCATTGGAAGCCTTGGGTTATCCTCTCTGTTCCCAGGGCAACACATGGTGATCGTCCCCCTTGCACTGGTACCACCTTGCTGGAGTGCCAAGCCCAGCGAAGTATTCTCATAAATTGCTCAGATGCAGGGAAAGTCAGAGAGAGTGATCCCTGTGTAGATAATAAATCCAACATGATGTTCCCATACAGCATGGGATGCATGCTGTCTCTGCTCAAGATTGTTTCATTTTGTTTCCCAGAAAGTACTTATCTGTTTTAAGTCCTGTATAAAATCATTTGTGGTCTGCTGCACTGGCAATACAGTTAGACCTCCTGTACTAAAAGTGTACCAAAAAAAAAAACATCCTGCATTTTTTTAAGATGTTGTATGTGGAGCATACATGATATATTTTATATACAACCATTTCACTCTTCAGTGTCTTCCTGCAACTTTTTATTAAGGGTGGTGTAATCCAGTATGATTAAAAATCACTGTACTTTATGGGTTTGCCCCTGCCTCATAAGACTTCTCAAATATTCAGAGTTCACTAAAGTCATCCTGTGTGAATTTCTTCCGTGTTGCAGATACAGCATTTTTAAAGGATGAAGTAATGCACATGCTTTCTCCAGTGGTTACTTGTCTTTGAGAAGCTTCGTGGTTTGTCCTGATGACAGAAAGTTGGCAAAGTAAACCCATTGTATAGGCTGTTGGATTTAAATGTTGTCTCTCTAGCATGTTTATGGGCTCTTTAAGGGGACAACTACTTCCAGTAAATTAACAGAGCTAGAGACTAACTTGTCTCTGAATGTGTGGCCATTTATGAGTAGGGGTAGGCAGCATAAGGGACAAGCATTCTGCTTTTCTGCAGGATGATAGCTTAGTAATTTAGTAAAATTGTAGGTGGCTATTCTGGCATCCAGCAATATTTAAGAAGGCAGGTGGGCGAGATCTGAATGGGGGCTGTGCTGGCTTTAATCACTCATATTCCACAGTGGGAATACCAAAGTTTGGGGGATTTTTTTAACCTTTTTTTTTACATTAGGGCTGAGCAGTTTGACTTTGAACTTGAGATAAAAAATAGAAAAAAAATAATATGCGTGATTCCTTGATAGGTGTGTTTCAGTCTATGATGAGATGATGCTAGAGAATGGGAACATCCATAAATATGGACGGCCTGGTAAAAAGAAACCGTTGTCAGTAAAAACTTGTGTGAGAAAATTTTACTTCTGTTATTGATGTTGATTTGCCTCACGTGAAAATTGAAGGCATTATTCAAGATGGGCAAAATGTGCTTCTTTGTAATTAAAACAATGACAAATCCTAATAAATATATCAAGTTATATATTCTTCATGGAAAATTTTTTTGAAAATCTTCAGCTTTCTATTAGAAAACCATTCCCTTTACATTTTTTTTTTAGTTTAAAATTGGAAATCTGAAAATTTAATTTCTTTGAAAAAAAATTCTTATGATTATTATTAGAAAGGTTTTCTAGGAGTGACAGGTAATATTTTGTTCAGTGTTACAAAAATTTTACGCTGTTACCCTGAAAAACATTCATTATGTTTGTGATAGTCTAGACAATATATGTGAAAGTGTAGACTATTGTATATAGAGGAGAAGGAAAAGTAGAAAATCATTTAAGACCTTTGAAATTACTTTCATGCCATTTTTTTTCTGCAACATGAGCTGTTTAAAATGGTAGGTTAGATTAAATATATATATCACTTCTAGTTATGGGGGAATTTTGTATGGTCATGACAGATGATACCTTTTTTGTTTCAGAGGTGTGTTTTTCTGTACATATATAACCATTCTAGTTTGTAAGAAACAATGTAAGTTCCAGAAGTCCTGCTTATAGGATTTAATGAAGTATCCACAGTCATGGGTGGAAAAAAAAAATGAAAACTTGTTCTTAGCAAGCATGCATAAAGTGTATTTTGTGAACCTTTGGTGTTGTCACCCTTTGCAGAAGTTCTGCTGGGCTGAAGACCAAGGCGTACCCCTTAGAGTGCTTCTTCACTGGCTTGTTTGTTCAGTCCAGAAGTGAGCTTTTAAAGCCAAGTCCCTAGCACACACCACACAGGGAGCTGTGATTCACATCATGGCATGCACAAGCTGAATTCCTTTTGGGGCAAAAGGAGCACTCAAAGAGTGCACTGAACACTCCTTTTTGGCTGCAGCGCATCAGACCACAGGATCAGACTCAAAGTAAGTTAGAAGAGTATGTAGTGTGGGTATCGGGTGCTGAGGATGCCATGCAGTTAGCATGGTTTGCCTTTTTGTTTGGCCCACATTAGGTCATTGCGTACACTTTGCATCTGTCTGGGTATGGATTTTTGGTACACTTTTAGTACAGGAGGTCTAACTGTATTGCCAGTGCAGCAGACCACAAATGATTTTATACAGGACTTAAAACAGATAAGTACTTTCTGGGAAACAAAATGAAACAATCTTGAGCAGAGACAACCTGACACAGCTTCTCGGAAGTTGCTTCCTGGGAGGCTGCAGGTCTGCCCCTGCTTTTGGTACCTCAATTAGAACAAGGATTTTGTTTCCCAAGATGCAGTTTTAAAGTAGTATTTAAAAGAGTCTCTCTTCTGTCTCTGTTCCCTCTACCCCAATTTTATTGTTTGTTTGTGTTAGGAGTTAGACATTGACTTTTCTCTGTGGCTTCTCTATAGTCCCTGTACTGAGTACAAAGACAACACATATCTCTTTCCACATCCTCTGCCCTGCTCCAAAAGCCTCCTTCAGCTATTTCTGTGAGATGTTAGGTCTCCAGTCCTGGGAAGATCACTTTGGGGGTAGTCCTTTTCTGTTTATAGTCTGCTTGAGACTACATGGAAATTTCTGAAAAGCTCTAGTATGTCACATACCCTGAAACACCAAGACTTTGTCAAAGATCCTGTCTGCCTACTCTGTTTCAAAGACCTGTGCAGTTCTTGCATCTATAAATCATAGGCCTTTGCTCGTGAAAGCCTTTACTCTGTGTACCAGATTATGATGCTGGTCCCAAGGAGAAAAACACGTGGCTTAGGTAGTTCCGCATTTGATTAAGAAGAAACTCACACAAAACCTTACCCTGATTTGTATTTCAGAGGTGTAGTTCAGTCTCAGCGTGATGCAGGCATGAGCTTTTTGCTAAGATCTTATTTAGCCAGTTGATTTCCTAGAGATGAATTTTTCATTGAAAACAAAGTTTGATGAAAAGTTACCATATTTTTGTCTGACTGGTTGACTGAAACTTCCTTTTATGCATGTAAAAACTGAGGAAATAGGAAATGGCGTGAAGTGTCTGACAGTCAGTCACTCTAACAACACAAAAAAGTCTAAAACCGACAAGCTGTGGACAGTCCTGTGGAAGGGCTGGATTTCCTTCTACAACAGCATGACCCACCCATTTAAAAGCTTTTTATTAGTTTTTTCTTCGTTTTGTGGCTCTGTTGTTTGTATGAATGGTAAAAGAAAGTGAGTGCTGCTCAGCTGCTTTTTCACCCTTTCCTGCCTCTGAGCCATCAGCATACACTGGGAGATCACAGATACACAGGCGATTAGGACCTAATTTCTGCCTGGTTGAATTCCCCCAAAATATGCAAGACAAGTATTAGTGTCTATTGCCTTCTAGAAAGTGGCATCTGCCTTTGGCTACTAAAACAGGCTGTAGTTGACCTGCTGGACTGTTCCATAGCAGCACAGGTGACAGGAGGTGCTCAGTCCTTGCACATATCTTTTCTAATATGGGCTGAGACACTGAATTTTGTAGCTGCCTCACGTAGAATTGCTGCATAGTTGGCAGAGAGGAAAGGGTATTTCAAGTTCAGACTTAGTCCTGCGGAGGTGCCTTCCTCTGTTTCAGCTAAAGTGTTCTAAAAAGGTTGAGATGCAGCCAAGCTTCAGTTTCAGAACAGATAATCATTTAGAAAAGAAAGGACCGGGTTTATGTTTCTTCATGCCAGATAATTCCTTTTAGTCTTGTGAGATATCTGTGCTTTGGTTTATTCTTACACCATATTTGTACAGGATGTAGAGCAGGACTATTTGGAGAGTATGCCAAAAGCTGGGATACTGCAGAAGCTCATACTGTCCTTTCTGTATCTCTGGGATGAATCTAATGACATCTGTCCAAGTGTCTGGTAATTAAAACTTCCAGGAAGAAAGAGGAAGTACTGAATAGATCTTGACTTTTTGCTGTTTGTCGTTTAACATAAACCTTCTGGTTGATTTGGATCTAATTTCTATGTGAAAGTTCAAAGAAAATAAATGTCAGTGGTCTTTGTGAATCTCTTGCCTACAGTAAATAGTGAAAACTCATTCCAGGTGATCTGGACAAATGGAGAACATCATAGTCTTATTTTTCAGTTGATCCCAAGGAGACTGTAAACTGTCAGAGTTACCTGTACCTTTAGCTGTTGGGAAAATGTAGGGACAGATTAGGTAAAGAAAGGTTATGAATATGGACTTAAAAGAACACATTATGAAGAGCCTATGGGCCAGTGAAGCAGAAAAGGTTTATCTTACCAGGAGACATAGACATCATTTGTCTGGGAAGTAGCATTTAAGATCTAGATTGACCTTTAGGTTTTATTTCTTCTTTTGCAATATCTTGGCTAACTCAGCTATAAACTGATTAATGCAGAATCCAACTCGGTGCATGCAATTATGTCATAACAACTTTTTTTTCTTCCTCTTTTAAGGATTTGTGATTTGAATAAGGTACAAGTTTTCATGCTTTGAGAATAAAGGATGTAGGAAGGTCAACAGCAGGAGCTGTAAGAATGTCAGTTGGTTTGTGGGAAAATCTCCCTCTTAAAATTGTTACGGATGGCAGCAGGAAGAATTTACTGATCTTTGTTGTCATAGTTTGTATTACATTCAAATAGATTTTCTTCAGTGAATATTCATAAACTGCAAAAAGTGAGAAGGTTTTTTTCGAGCAAGGTTTTCTTGACTGAATATCATTTTATCAAAGCTTGGTACGTTTCACTTGCTTCAGGAATCTACTTTTCTTCACAGGTGAATAAGCTAATGATCTAAAAAATTATTTTTGTATTATTTATGCTGGAGGTAAAAGGACGTATTTAGTGTTCAGGCTTGTGGATTTACACAAAGGTTTCATTTATCTTGTTGGTTCTGATAGAAACTGTGAAACAGCCAAATTGGCCAAAGCACCAAATAATATGGTTATGAAAAAGGTAATACCAAGGGTAACACTATTGACTTTAAATGCTATGTGGTGATTTAGATCTTCTGATGAGATTTTTCTCCATTGTCTCATCTCCATATATGTAGAACACAAGACGCCTACATGTGAGCTAGGTTACATGCATTTGTATCCTATCCAGTCAAGGGAGACAAGCATTTCCAGAGCATGATTTGTCTGGCTTAGTTTAGATATTTTCTTTAGGATTATTTGACTCCCAAAGCACTTATTTCTCTCTTTTGACTATTAATGGAAATCCAGAAACCCAGCTGAGATGCAGGTGTACTTTTATGGACAGGCTAATCCCACCTTCTTGTATCATTTAGTTTTTATTCAGCCTAATAATTGTGATTTATAATTGTGCTTGCAGGTTGGTCAGGACAAAGGAAGTTGTTCTTTTCACAGAAACCCCAGCCCATGTGTTGTTCCTCAAGGGAATGAAAATATTTTCCACACGATATTTGCTTTTTTCACAAAGTCTGGCAGAAAAGTATTGGTAAGAAAGTCCACTCATGGAAAACTTGAACATACAGTTTATCTTACAAAAGATTTTTTCATGGTTTAGCATGAAGAACTCAAGCAAATAGTTTGTTATAAAGGAGCTGTTTGGTGCATGTATACTAATTCTGATGTTGTGTTGAGGGGATATTCCATGATTTTATTCATTATTTTCAAATAGAAATAGGAAGTTTCAGGAAGTGCAGTGGGGAGGGAGGTACCTGACATGGCAACGCCATGACCACAGCCCTTGCTCCCTTGCCCGTGACATATGGAGCAGTAGTGCACTGCATCGCGTGGATGCTGGACCCACGTAGGGTCTGATGCGGAGCTGTGGCCCTGCCTCCCCCATCCTTGGGTGCTCGCCTGGATCAGCAGCTCTTCAGGGGGCTGAATTTTACCTGCCTTGCTCTCATGCAGGTCTCCGTATCTAGCTGTCTTCAGGTCTTGAAAGTTGCTGCTATTTCAATGCAGCAGTGCTGTGCTTTAGCAGTTTACTAGGTAACTTAGCCAGTGTGTTTGCTGTCACACAGTTTGTCACTGAATTGCCTAACAGCTTTTTCCATATTTCCTGTAGGACTGTGAAAGACCAGGCAGGTCCTGCTCAATTATACGCTGCAACTTAAGCTCACTAGCTAAAGCAGAGTCCTGTGATATAAGTATCTACACGCTGCTGAATACCGAGATACTGAAGAAGGTATGTGCTTCCTTTGTAGTTTGTCTTAAATAGCAGTTTAAGTATGCTTATGTGCACCCATGGACTCAAAACTTGCATTCCTTCTTCTCTTTACTACTGTGCTATGAAAAACCCCATGGTGTCAAAGAAAACAGATCTATTTATCATCAGTGTGTATGGAGGTGTTAATCCTAGTCTTACCCATTACCCATTAAGATAGAAATAAATTAAGTTCAAAAATTTATACATTGAGAAACAACAAATGAGGGCCCTAACTGTATGTGTAGTGTTACAGCTAGAGACTTCTGAAAGCTGAATTGATTCCTGAAATGTTCATTCTGAAAAGTGGGGAGTAAGTTCATGTAAACTGTGACCAACCATCTATCATTCCTTGCATAGAAACAAAGATGTGGCAGGTTTTTATGGTTTATTTTTATTTTTTTACTTCAAATGTTTATTATTCAAAGAAGATACATCATGGCCATATTAATGCTGAGCTTGACATTTGTGACAAGAAACAAATGGTTGCAAGTTAATTCATGTCTTCTCTGAAGCCTCTGAATGAGACAGCAAATTTTTCCAGTTTCTAGTGATTTACTGAATCTTGCCCTGTTTTCCTTTCTTTACAAAAATGCTGACTGTGTGATTGTGGCAAGCTGCTTTAAGATTATGAGGGTATATGATAATCAAAGGAGAAAGCGGAAACATGAGCGTACAAAATTAAACCTGTCTTTAATAGCTGCTAGATCAAAAGTGTTGAAGAGAGCCCTTGCTAGAAAGCAGTTGCTAAACTGATAGCCCTTAGCTTTTCCAGCTGAAACCAGCCAGTCTGCTAATGATTGTTCACAGTTGAAAACAGGACAGGGGCAAAGCCAGAAGTTTCAGGTATTTGTTAAATGCTTGCAGAAATACTGAAATATGTAATCAAGTAACTTGAGTGCACAGAAAACCTGCTTTTTGGAAATTCAGTCCTGGGAATAGCCAAGATTCATCTCCTCTGCTGGGTTGTTTCCAAGATGACCATTAGCAAGACTCCTTTGAAAGACATGCACACTCCTTGAACATGCCTTTGTGTCAGTACCACCAATGCGTGCCACGTCCTACTTAGCACCTCCCTGAGGTGAACAGCATACAAAATACTGATGTATGTGTTAAAAGGGCAGCTTATTGGAATGTGCCTCTTAAAATGCAGATGTAAAATACAGAATAAAATTATATTAATAAGGGGAGGTGTACATTGAATATTTAAGATATTTGGAGTGCGGAAATTAAAATAAGTAGTTTTCACCTTGGTATACTTAAGTTTATTCTAGGTTTCATATGTGTTTTGTTTCTCTTCCTTTGAAAAATACTCAGGAACTTTTCTTTGGTGGTTAATATAGAGCCTGCCAGTGTTGATTGGCAATGTTCTGTCTTTTGCTTTTGCAGTAAATGTGGGAAACATGAACAGGCCAAATTCACATTATGTGTTTAAAGTCATAGAATCATAGAAATGTCTGGGTTGGAAGGGACCTCTAGAGGTCACTTAGTCCAACCCCCCTGCTGAGAGCAGGGATATCCTCAACTAGAGCAGGTTGCTCAGAGCTCCGTCAAGTCTCACCTTGAATGTCTCCAGGGATGGGGCCTCAACCTCCTCCCTGGGCAACCTCTTCCAGTGCTCCACCACTCTCATGGTAAAGTGCTCCTTCCTTACATCCAATCTAAAGCCACTCCTTTCTAATTTAAAACCACTGCCCCTCATCCTTTCACTCCAGGCCTTTGTAAACTCTCCAGTCTCTTTATAAGCCCCCTTCAGGTATTGGAAGGTGGCTATTAGGTCTCCCTGGAGCCTCCTCAAAGCTGAAAAATCCCAGCTCCCTCAGCCTGTCCTCACAGGAGAGGTGCTCCAGCCCCCTGATCATCCTTGTGGCCTCCTCTGGACATGCTCCATCAGATCCACGTCCTTCCTGTGCTGAGGGCTCCAAAGCTGGA
>VWZY01003721.1:359210-375207 GCA_013399075.1 Chloroceryle aenea | reverse complement strand
AAGGCCTTGCAGAAGTCCAGACAGATCGTGTTCACAGGTCGCCCCTTGTTCACTGATGCAGTCACTCTGCCATAGAAAGCCACTAGGTTTGTCAGGCAGGATTTCCCCTTAGTGAAGCCATGCTGGCTGTCCTTGATCACCTCCCTGTTCTCCATGAGCCTTATCAGGCCTTCTAGGAGAATCTGCTCCATGATATTCCCAGGCACAGAGGCTGACAGGTCAGTAGTTCCCAGGGTCCTCCTTTCTACCCTTTTTGAAGATAGGGGTAACAGGTCCCTTCTTCCAGTCACGAGGGACTTCACCTGACTGCCAGGACTTCTCAGATATTATTGAGAGTGTCTTGGTGACTGCATCTGCCAGTTCACTCAGAACTCTAGGATGCATCTCGTCAGGTCCCATAGACTTAAGTATGTTCAGGTTCCTCAGGAGGTTATGAGCCTGATTTTCACATACAGTGGGAGTGACTTCACCATCTTGATTCCTGCCTCGTAGTTTTTCGACTTGAAAGGTGTTGGGAGACAGGTTACTAGTGAAGATTAAGGGAAAAAAAAATCACTGAGAACCTCAGCCTTCTCTTCATCCATTGTCACTAGCTCCCTGTTCTTGTTCTTCAAGGTGGGTATGCTTTCTTTCATTTTCCTTTTTTCTTTGATGTACCTGAAAAGCCCTTCTTGTTGTTTTTTGGGTCCCTTGCCAAGTTCAGCTCCAGCTGTGGCTTGGTCTTCCTGACCTCATGCCTACACCATTGGGCAGCATCTCTGTATTCTTCTCAGAATACCTGTCCCTTACTTTTCAGCTTGACCAGCAGGTCATGACTCAGCCATGCTGGTCTTTCCCTTTCTTGCTTGATTTCTTACACTTGGGGTTTGAGAGCTCTTGTATTCTGTGAAAACTGTTTTTTAAGATCTGCCAGGTTTGTTCTGCTCCATTGTCCCTGAGGCTCATTTCCCAGGGAGTCCTATTAATTAACTCCTTGAAGAGCTGGAAGTTTGCCTTTCTGAAATTCAGGGTCCTGACTATGCTCCTTGACTGATTTGTGACCCTTAGTAGTGCAAATGCCACCAGTGCGTGGTCACTGCTGCCCAGCCTGCCTGCAATCTTGAGATCCTTGACCAGCTCACCTGCATCGGTGACCAGTAGACCCAGTACTGCATTCCTTCTGGTAGGGCTGTCTATTTCTTGTCCCAGGAAGTTACCATCAAGGCACTCCAGGAGCCTCCTTGACTGCCTACTGCTGGCCATGTTACTTTTCCAGCAAATGTCAGGGTGATTGAAGTCCCCCAGCAGGACAAGAGCCTGTGAGTGTGATACCTGCTGTAGCTGGAGTAGCTGTGCTACCACTCCCTTGAACAGTTGTCCCACGGCCCTGAAGTCTCTCTTGACATCCCTCAGCTTTCTTCTTTTCAAGGTCATTTCTGCCTATCTGGACGGTCAGTAATAATAAATAATCTGTAGGCTGTACCAGGGTAGGAAGCTTTCTTACCACGTCTTTAACTCTGGCCCTGGGCACACAGCAGTCCAACATATCTGATTTTGTTTTAAACTTAGATAATATGCTCATTTTTGTCTGTTAAAAGCATAAGGTATATTTTTTTCAAAACAGGGTTTTAACCAGGATGGTACTTAACTCTCAACCCAACCTCCACTAAGCATTGTCTTGAGGTGTTTATTACACTGGCATATGTTTGATTTTTCTTTTGTGTGTTTTGTTTTGGTTTTGGTTGGTTAGGGTTTTGTTTTTTTTTTCTTTTGGGTTTTTTGATAGGTTTGTTTGGGCTTTTTCATTTGTTTGGGGGGGGGATAGAGGGTGGACAGGTGAGGGTGGGGTGTGTTTTTTGCTGTTTTGGTGGGTTTTTTTTCCTTTTATTTTTTTTTTCTTTTTATCACCTTCAAATCCAATTATTATTCTTTTTGCCTCTCAGGACAGCTCATCAGTCATCCAGTTCGTCACAAGGGCAAGGGTGCGGGTGAACCCTGACCTCAGAGTTGTGGAGGTGCCCAATGGGAGCCCAGAAGAAAAACCAGTAAGTAAATAAACCTGAAGAGAAAGGTTTCCTGATCCCCATGGGCTGGAGATCATTGAGACCTCCAGCATACTGGAATTTGGGGCTGGGCTTGAGCTGGGCTAGCCCATGAGAGTGTCCAGACTTTGTCTGGTTAAACTAGCAGCGATGTGAACTGTGCTTCTGTGGTTTTGCCCTCTGTGATAACCATGCCATCACAGTGAATGATGTTATGTGGAGCAGGAGGATCTGTGTTGTACTAGCCAAAATTATAATACCCTTGAGGTATTTGTGCCAAAATTAGGTTTAGCTGCCTGTTCTATGGTTAACATCTGCTTTAATCTAATTCTTATTTTTCCTTCAAAACCTAGTAGAGACTTGAAACCCCAGAAAAGTCTTTTTGGATGTGCCAGTATGAAATATTTAGAAGTGTTAATGGTATTTTGGGAGCTGTCAAAACAGGCAAAGAGGTTTAAACTTTCAGAGATTCCTGTAACTGCTCCGTTGTGCTGAGCTGGTGGAATTCATATATGACCTGATACTACATTTTATGTTGATCTGCATGTGGCTGGATTGAAAATCAAAGGGGAAACACTGAATTTCAAGGTGAATTCACTGTATAGCTTGGGCTGTAAGTAAACTGTACAGGACCATGTTTACAATGTACTGGAAGAGGAGGTGGTGATGGCTTTGGTTTCCTAATACTAAGTTGCCTAATACTTAAACATGAATATTAAACAGGGGACCACACGTAGAATCAGTTTTCTTCTTTGCATGGTGAAGTTTTAAAGCTTCTTACTTCTCTGTCATGTGAGGGTCAGAGGTAATCTGACTACTTTCAATTTTTCCTCATGCTATATATTTTTGGAGTATGGTCTGGCTCCCATCTCTCAGTTACCCTTTTTATCCCCAGTGATTTTATCCCCAGTGATTTATCACCAGCCCAAGCACCCATTCTCTCATTGGCTTAATTTCAGTGACTACTACTGAGGTTTGAATATGAGGGCATTGAGCTCAACATATTTGTGAAAAACACTGACATCCCCAATTAAAGCACTCATCTCAGAGATACAGTATTTAAAAGCCTACAGGAAAAGGAATATTTGAACCCGCATCTACTTACTACCTTCAGTCTAGAAGCACAGACACTACTACAGTGACCATCTTTTCCACTATCCTGTCTACAACCCTAGACTTAACTTTCTGTATTATTAGACCTGCCAGGAAAATAAATTCTTTTATATGTCAGAACCCCATTTTTTTTCCTTCTGTTTTATTTTCTTTGTCAGGTTTCTGGGACATTCTAAAGAGCATTAAAAAATAGGCTTGGCAGCTAAAATGAAAAACATATCTAGCCTTCCCTGGGAATGTGCTTTATAAGTGACCTGCAGCTCTGATTGTTAATATGTTGCTTGATCTTCCCTTTAGTTCTGCAGCTTGCCCAGCGGAAATCTTACAATTTTAGGGCAAAAATTCATTAATAATTGAAGTAATACCTGACTGTGATACCCACACCTCCACTGAAACGGAAGAAGCCAGGATCTTTCTGCCAAGTATTTTGATCTGGAAAGGGTTTCAGAATATCTCAGAATGATAGTCAGAATGCAAAGTGTGTGGGATTCCTACTATTTAACTACTTCAAAATTTAGAAACGCTTTTATCTAGGAGTTCGAGCTTTGCTGTATTTCATTGTTATCTAATGCTTGGAGGAAAAAAAGAAAAGAAAACCAAAACAAAATCCCACACAAACACTGTCCTTTTCCTGCTCTTTTCATCAAACCTTGAGTTGTCCCTGTTAAGTGCACTGTGTGTGGTGGGAAGCTATATCCATCTTCAAGTGAGAGCTTACTGCTAGTTCCTGGGAAGCCCTAACTGTCAAGGAGCATGCTTGACATTTTGTAACCATGTTAGAACAATTTGTAATTTCAAGTCTTTTCTAATACAAGTGCCATTCACTTTCTGCTTTATGCTATTTCCATGTGTCTGTTGGCTTCGCTGTTGCTGGATGTTTTGCACTGGGTCATGTTCAGTGAAAAATTTGAGACATGTGGTTTGGCTCAAGGTACCCATTTTCCCCCCCTTCTGTTTTCTTGCAGAAGGGAATAGTACTTGTTGCAAGCCACAGCTATTCAGCTGAAAATAGAGACAGGAGAGATAAAATGTCTTTGTTCATACATCTCCCTTCCTTTCAAATCTCATCCCATATCCGTTTGAACAGCAGTTCCTTCTGCACAGTTGTGCGTGGACTTCCTTTGAGTCTGTTGCTCCAAGTGTTCCCTAACAATTGAAGACATTTTCTTAGACACTTTGGTAAATTTGAAAAGGCTTTTTTTTGCTTTCTACAGCTAAACGTAGACTTACTGGCACACTTAAATGGTTCTTCAGAGCTAGGTGCTCTTACTTCATGGGGCACTTTTGCAATCTAGTGTACAATATCAGAGTGCAAGTTATCTGTAAGGAAGAAAACAGGAAAAGGAAGACTGATATTTTTGATGCTAGTGTGAGAAGCACCAGTGGTGTCAGGACCACCCATATAAATACCAGTTTTGTCAGAAACTCTAGTAGGCAATTTTTAAGGAAGATGCAAAAGCTTATGTAAATAACTGTAAGTTGGGTAGCAGGCTTTCTTTGAAATGAACCCATTGCAAAAAAGAATATGCATTTATGCAATTTTGAGTGATTTCTCTGCATTTGGATATGGGTGTATGGGATTTGGAACAATATATTTTTTGTCTACGCTTATAATGATCTGTTTGAACTTTTATAGTGGGCAAATCACATGAAGAAGGTGAGTAGAGCTTGAATTTGGCTCTGTGATGACAGTTGTATTAACATGAGTGTATATTGGCTGAAAGTGATGGTGTGGTATTTTCAAGAGGCATACTTCTATTTCTTGAACATATGGGTTTTCATGAAGGTTTGGCTCCCTTCTTCTCTGCATGTGAGGCAAAACCGACAATAAGCTCCATGAGACCACAGTGGTCAAATACCAGATCTAAGCATTCACATCCTGTGCTTGCTGCTTATGTGCAGGAGGAGAAGTGCTCTTATGGAGCAAAAGGACTTCCTTCTGAGTGCCTATGTAGAGGGCAGAATAGGCTGGATTTCACTATGTCAAGACAAGCTGAATGCCTCTGAGTCTTCCTGTCTTAGAAGTACAGGAACTCAAAGCTGAATATGTAAAATAAAAATGCATGTGGCTCCTTAAATTGCCCTGCAGAGCTGAAGGCTACCGTCTAGCTGTCTGATGCTGTCAGCTCAGCACAGGTATGCTTCACCAAGCCTTTGAACCATTCCCTCCTCCTGGGTGAGGTTCACCATTCTCTCATTTTCGGCCCAGTCATCCCAGGTTTAATTCAACACAGGCACCCTACATAGATTT
This sequence comes from Chloroceryle aenea, assembly GCA_013399075.1. Taxonomy (NCBI): domain Eukaryota; kingdom Metazoa; phylum Chordata; class Aves; order Coraciiformes; family Cerylidae; genus Chloroceryle; species Chloroceryle aenea. The sequence goes on along the minus strand of VWZY01003721.1, from coordinate 369,822 downwards.
TTGTCTTTTTCTTTGGGATTTAGGGTATGTTTATGTCTGCAATGATAAAGAAATCTATTTCAGCAAAAAAAACACCACCAAAAAAGTTTCTGGTTGTAAAGACCTACAAGGTGGTTTGGGAACATCTTTATATGCATATCTTTATATGCAGAGAAATTAAAATGCATGTTCATATACCTAAGCTTTAGACATCTGTCTGTGGTACAGAGGACTCCTGGGTTTGGCCTCTTCTCCATGTCTGCATTGGAAGAGCAGCCTGTGGTACTAGAAAAAGCTCATGATGTCCCAGTCCTTTATAATGCATGTGGGAATACCTCTTGCACGCAGCAACACACCACCACCCCCTCTTGCCTTCTACTAACACTCGGCATTTTAAGGCACCTATTCTCTTCAAATTACCCTTGAGATGGGCACAACATTGAGGTTTGGTTGGAGCCAGGTACGTGCTTCCTGCAGCAGCTTTGCAGCCTCCTTTCCAGGGGGTTATTTGCTTCCTTATTGTATTCACTGTGTTTTCCTTTTCATTTCATTGTTTTACCTTTCCATCTGTTACTGTAACAATCCCTTTCTAAATTTTATTTTCTTTACAGTGCAGACTGGCAGATAGAAAGATCCACTTGGGTAAAGGAACAGAACAATATGCAACAGCAATAAAATACAGTTAATTTCCCAGGGATAGAGATAAGCAGGTATAATCATAGAATCCTTCTGATTGGAAGACACCTTTATGATCATCAAATGCAACTGCTGACCCAGCAATGCCAGGTCACCACTAAACCACATCCCTCAACACCGTATCTACCCCTCCTTTAAATCCCTCCAGGGATGGTGACTGTACCACTTCTCTGAGCAGCCTGTTCCAGGGCTTCGCAGCCCTTTTGGTGAATAAATTTTTCCTGATGTCCAACCTAAGCATCCCCTGGCACAGCTCGAGGTGGAACTTGAGGCTCTTTCTGCTTGCCCTGTGGCTTGTTACCTGGGAGAAGAGACTGACAGTCTCCTTTCAGTGAGTTATTGAGAGGGAGAAGGTCTCCCCTGAGCCTCGTTCTCTCCAAGCTACACAACCCCACTTCCCTCAGCCACTCCTCACAAGGCTTGTGCTTTAGACCCTTAACCAGCTTTGTTGCCCTTCTTTGGACACACTCTAGCACCTCAATGTCCATCTTCTAGTGAGGGCACAAAACCAAACCCAGTATTCAACATGCAGCCTCACCACTGCCAAGTACAGAAGTAGCAAGGATACCTTGAGTTTGTATTTTTCAAGAACTTCCAAGGTTTTTCTTAGGACATGTAAATAAATAATCAAAATGGATAAATAGACATATATGTACAGATGTATAGGAGAACGGTGTCTTTTACTGCCCTCAGTTCCCCCCAGGTACAATGACACTTGAACGGACAAGTCAGCCAGCAGTGCAGTGTGCTTTGAAACACCAGAAGTGTTCTGGGTGATAATACAGAAATAAAATAGCCCATGCCTTCTGTGGTACTGGGGTTCATGATACAAGTACATGAAGTTCATTTAGTACCCATAAACAAAAAGAAATTAAAATTTTGCAATATGTATTTTTAACCAGATTTTGCTGAAGTATGTTTCTTGTCTTTCTGAGACCCAGTGCACCAGCATGTGCTTATTCTGCAAAGGGCTTCAGCACAGTATGAACTTAAAATATTGGTAAAATAACTTTTTAACTTCTTTCCTACACACTTTACTGAAACAGGGTGTTTAAAAGCACTAAAAAATATACAAAATTCTAATTCTTTCTGTTTGTTTACTAAGACTATCAGAATATAGCAAGTGTTTGGCACAGGTAGAAGCTGAACTGGTAGATGCCTTTGTCCATGTGGGTTCAACTTTTCAGACATCAGTGGAAGGTTGCGTATCTTGTGTTATTTTAACAAAATTGCTTCATGTAAGGCCTGATGGATGTGTGAGCTATGTACAACTAAATGGCAAGCTGTGCTTCCTCCCAGGATTCCCCATTCTTAGATCCCGCAAGTGCAGTGTTAAATGCAAAAGGTAATATGAAACTAAAACTCCTCATACATTGTCAGGACAACTGTGTTTTTCACGACCTTTCTGGCATTTCATAAGAGTCTGAAAACAAGCCTGTAATCCACTTCATATTTTATGACTGTTACAGGTTCTTGCCCTGAACCAGATGACTGCCACTACCCCACCGCCCTCTCTGAGATGTTTTCCCAACTCATACCCCTTATCTTCTGCATCAGTCACTCTTTATCACTCTTGTCTCCTCTGTGGGTCAGGGCTGTGGGAGGTGTGCTGGGCCGTGGGCTGTCTTGTGATCCCCAAAGTGTTGGCTGCCCTGTAGGGGCTATGCTGCCAGGGTGGATGGGATGAGGAGTTCAAGGTTCACTCAAAGTTGGCTTTCAGAGGCTGTGTGATGGCCAGCAGATCAAGTGGCAGGCAGTGGATGGCACACTTCTCTTTACTAACATCCTCAAAGCCCTCCCATCCTCTCTGCACTGGGATGACTTGCCTCCCTGGCCTCCACCACTGGCTTCTTGCTGATACTCCTGAAGTGTGATGTATACTGACTGTCAGCTCAGTCTGGTTTGATTGGGGTTTGGCTTTGAATGTTTTTTTTGTCATTGAGTGCTTCTCAATGCATATTAATGCAGGCAGATTTGAAGGACTTGAGAGGGATAAGGACATCCCTGCTCCTCTCCAAACCTCAAAACTATGAACAAAGGCTTTTTATGCTTGTTTGTTGATTCCAGACTGCTAGAAGAAACAGGATAGATAAGAAGGTGCTATTGCTCTCTATCCTTACGGCTTGAGCTGTGACCATAAAAGCTATAGCCAAGCTATTCTAGCCAGGGTGCTCTTGCTGTAGAGCTGATGTACGATTTGATCACTGCAGCTATTCCTGTCTCTGTCTTTTGGCAGCATGAAGGACGTAGAAGTCTGTTGTGCTGAAGGTTGTGTTACATGAACATTACTCCCTTAGTAGTGGAGAAAAGGCACCACCTCATTTTTGCATCCAGGGACTGTTTGAAAGGTCTCTTCACTAAAGTTGGCAATACTTTAAATGTTAGGATTTTTTTCTTTTAGAGTCAGAAAGGAAAATAACATCTTATCATCTAAGAAATAGTCATCCGACTTGTATCCACAAAATGGATGCTAACCATAGCCTTTCATGAGAAATGGACTGCCACATCAGATCATCTTTCCAAGCTGTCTCAGAAATATGAAAAAAACACAAGATTTGTGTTTGATCTCCCTGTCCAGTATTTCCCTTACACTCATCTTGGCTATGAAGGGAAACTCTGAAGCTTAGGAAATTTTCTCTGTTCAGCAAGATGTCTTTAGAAGTCTGACAAAGGCTGAAATGCTGGAATTATTTTTCTCAAGTGAAGAACTGGTCCCTGTTCCAGAGCTATTTTGAGCATTGTGATACTGGTTATGGGAATATGTTTGGATAAGGCTATCTATGTATAATTTAATTTCTGACCATTTCTTATCTTTTCATGTCTCAAATGCCTGATAATATCTCATCAATAGGAAAAAACAGTGTGTGAATCATCTACGTTCATATTCCTCCTCCAGAAAAGAAGTGGTTTTAATCAGCAGTAGCCTGTGAAATTGAAATGAAGGATCTTTGCGTACTTCTTTACGGGAGTACTGTAACAAAATATAGCCTTACTCACCTGCTTTCTCTCATCTGTGCCTGTAATTTTTGTGTGTGTTTGCTGAGGGGCTGCGTATGCTTACAGGAACAGGGAAATGTTTGTTAGTGGGTTCTTGAGAGACTGTCCTTGAAGCACTTGAAGCAGGACTGTTGCCCACACTGGTGCAGGATCCCCATCACTTTGTCTGAGGCTTGGAAACCTGCAAGGATGAAGAACCCTCCTGTTCCAGGGGTAGCATCCATGGGAGCATCACCTCCCTGCTGCAGCCTTTTTCTGAATGCGCAGCCATACAGGTTGTATGGTGTCACATTCCTTTTGCTATCTCTTAAATGACACTGAACAGTGTCACCAGTGAGTAGAGCTATTTCATGGGTCTTCCATGGGCCTCCTAAAGATGAGTATCTTATGGTTGCATAATTGTATCTAACTCAACTCCTGGATTTTCAATCACTTTTACCATATGTTTTGGTTTTGGTTTTGTGGGTTTTTTTGGTTGGTTTGGGTTTTGTTTGTTTTGGTTGGTTGGTTTTGGGGGGAGGGGGTGTTAAAGATTGAAAAATTCATATCTTCAAAAGGGTTTTGACATTTTTATGCAAAGATGATGAAAATGGCTTGTGAAGAAGGAATGAAAACTCACTACTTTGCCTTCCAAAATAAACCAAAACAAAGCCAGACAAAGCAAACATATTACCTTTGAAAAAAATCCCCGTTGCCTCTCCACATTTGCTGGATATTAAACTGCAAAATGTAACATTGAAATAGCCCTCACTGAGGAAAACTGGTTTTGAGTTTTCCACTGAGGAACTATCTTTGATTGAAATAAGAGACTGGAAATTCACATGGTATATGCAAGTGGTATAATTTGCTCCTGTTTTCTTCTTAAGGTAGATGGTTAAGGGAAGCTCTTTTAGGATATATTTCCCTGCCATACAGGCTATGCAGAAAAAAGAGAAAAGCAGGGGACTTCTCTGTGTTCCCAGAAGAATGCCTGGCTGCATGAGCCCTTCCCTCTCACACGTGTCTTGTAAGATGATTTGTATTCAGTAGGGCTATATGTGAGTTGTCCTGTTTTGTGTGGTTAAAAAAATAATTTAACGAGCTCTGCATACATGACTTTCATGTGAAGCATCGGGGTGTTTGGCAGGGCTGGGAACATGCTGAGTAAAACCACATGAGATGACATGGCAGTGCCTGCCAATCCAAGGGATGGAGTTCTTCATGCAAACCTTTGTGCACCTTTGGTGGCCCAGCACGAGAACAAGCTCAGTGTCTGGGGCGGGGGGTTGTCCAGGTAAGAGTTGTTTCAGAGTGGAAGCTGATATCCTTTGGATCCAATGCATGGCTACTCAAATTCCACTCGAAAGCTTTAAATCCCTTGCAAAAAAAGAGATAGAAAGCACGAAATTAAGGACGCATTCCATATTTGTTTGACAGATGAAATATGATCAGTGAGGCCACCATGCAATGTGTTTAATAAGATGAGTACAAGAGAAAACAATACAACTTCCAATCACAAAAAGATCTTTTTCTAATTGCTTTGTAGGTGGTCTTTGAGGCTTTGCACAATCTGGAGCCTCGTGGGTATGTTGTCGGATGGATCATTGCCATCAGTTTGCTGGTGGGAATTCTCATCTTCCTGTTGCTGGCTGTGCTCCTATGGAAGGTAAGGTGACTGATGCAACAAAATACCAAGGCTAGTATCAGGAAAAAAAAGCTTGAATTATCCTTGCATTTGACATCCATTTGCTTTAGAAGCTAAATAATTGTCCACTCCATTACAGAAGCCTTTGGCCAGAAAAAAATATTTAAATATTTAGGCTTTTGTGAGGGAGAAGGAGACTAATGATGTAAAGACGAAGTGGAAAAGTGGATTATTTATGTTTTTTGAGCATGGTTATTAAAGGTTGAAACCTCTGATACCATTTCAGGACAAAGGAGGATCACTTTTAGAAACCCACTGTTATCTCACACTTAGATACTTGGTACATCCCAACGGTTTTCTTATGACTAAGGCTCGCTGATTTCAGTAGGGTTTCCTGAAAATCAGGTTAACTTTGCTTGACCAGCTAAAAGATTGGGTGCATGCCTAGCAACAGTCAGTAGCTACTGTTTGCCAGAGGCAAACACCTGGGGGAGAGGAGTATCCCACAATAAAATCTTCAGATCCCTCAGAGAAGGAGTTCAAGATCAGTAAAATGCATTACCCCGAAGCACTGGGACCTGTTAAAAACCAGCCTTCGCACCATCTCTGATAAGATACAATTCTTGTACCCCGGCACTATGACATGGTAAAACTGGGCTGATGCTGACACATAGCAGCAGACATCTGGTGTGGTAAATATGAAGGCTAAGGAGCTTCAAGTGTTTTCATTCCTCAGTTCCCTGTTACCAATCCATAAATTTCAAAGGCCATGGTCAAGGTCAGAGACTGTCTTTAAGAGAAGTAAATCTCAAATACACACATGGGAACAAGTCCAACCCTATTTTGCTTCCCGGCAGAGGTCCAGAAGCCTGATTCGCACTGTTTAGCAGCATGTGCACTGCAGGCTCTGCTTGCCGGCTGTGCCGGGACAGGAGGTCGCAGCCCCGATGTGCTGCGAAAGGACAGATCGCTGCAGGGTGCAAGGCTGTAAAATGGATTTACAAGCCTAGGCCAACAACTGGCCGTGCAATTCTTATTATAAATTATACAGATGTATTTATAGCTGTGTTATAGATTATACATCTACTTCAGAAGTTGTATAAATTTTAGAGGGGTTATAGATTTAAAGTATTTTTATGGTCAGGTTTGAAGATTTTTAAGCGTATACTGTCAAGGACAAAATTGACTGTGCTTTCTGTTTGGAAAACAATGTTTGACCACAAGCTAGAATATCTCATTAATCCTGTTTTTCTGGCGTGTGGGGAATGCTTTTGATTTTTGTGGCAGAAAGGGGGGGGGGAACTTGTGCAGTTAAGATGGNGTGTGTGAGACGGAGTTGGGGGGGAGGGAACTTGTGCAGTTAAGATGGCATAATAACCATGAGAATGGAAAAATGTGAGATAGGAAGAGACCCAGGATTTATGTCCCAGTGACACACAGTTTTGAAAAAGAGTTACTGCTGCTGATATCTGTATGACTGATTTCATATGGCTTGTTTCCTAAAGGTAACAAAAAGGCACTAGATGAACTGTTTGAAAATGTGCAAGTTAAGAGGAATAGCACCTTTCACTGTGAGTCTCCAGGAGAATCTGACACAAGTTCAATTCTTGGTCTCTGCTAGAATTAATACAAGTCCTTTGCTTCCTGGCTTAATCTGGAGCCTTGAGCTCTTTCACATTGTATAGGGATTGTTCAAGTACACATGAAGAAGCTGCGGTTTTGTTGCATGAAAGCCTTAAGTGAAGTTCTGAGGGACAGAAACAAATAGTTATGACTAATACCAGGTTTATATAGGCATTTCTGCATGCGGATGTTAAAGTGCCAAGGCAAAGCAAGGTGAGGTGCCTTGCCCAGAGTCCTGTGACAGAGATGGCAGTAAAGCCAGGCTTTGTCAGCTGCACTCCAGTGCTTTATCCACAGAGCTGCATGATTGCTAAAGGAATCAATAATGTAAGGTTTTGTTTCGGAGAAAAGTGATTAAAATTATGGAGCTGCTAGTGTCAGCCAGTATTTTCATCTAAATCTTAGTCTGGAACATAAATATACATAAGTAATACTTTGCACTCACTAGTTGCTGTATTTATTAAAATTACTGCCAATATTAAAGTTGTTTGAGATAAAACTGACATGGGAAAGTTGCAGTCCTACAGAGGAATCTTAACTGTTTGATTGTAAATATCTGTTAGGCAAAATTGGCCAAGTATATCCTATGGTTTTTCCTAAATTTTGTGTGTGAAGAAGTCAAAAAAAAGCCATATACTAGAAGTTGTTTATTATTTAACTGTGGAATGAAAGAATAAGTTTTAATTAGATGGAGGAGTTCGGGGCACCTTAGAACCTCTGGTTAGAACTAGAAGCAACCCAAGTTTTCAGGCTAGAGTAGAAACTAAATTATATTTTTATTAAAAAGTGAATTAGTGCTAAAGTGTGGTGTTGGAAGGCAGCTGTTTACACAAAAGAGAGCAGGAGCTGGAGCAAAGTCATTACAAGGCAACTGAGCAGTGGCAGCCTCGCAAGGCTTGCTGCCGGTGACTGTGTCTCAGACCATTGTGGAAGATACACTCTCACTGTCTGCACAACTTCATGGTGCAACACAACGGACAAGTCCTCAAACAAGCAGTATTTTACAGATGAAGTAACCAGCTCCTTATAGTTGCAGGAAAATATTAGAATGCATGTAAATATTTCACATTGCACGTTGATACAATTAATGGCATTAGCAGGAGTGAGATCCTGGTGATATTCCAGCCCAAAATCCTATTTTGAATCAGAATAAAATTACCATCTTTGTAGATCTAAAATTGACAGTTCAGAGGGTTCATGTCAATGGAAGTGATACTAAGCACCTGGTTGGTTAAGCACCTTCAAATAAAAGCTTATTTATTCACATGCAACACCACAGCCATGCTTATACACACATAACAAGCTTTTTAGCATGAGCTAGATAGTTTCTGACCGGCTTTGCTTCTCTGTTTATTTTAGTATTTCATGCAGACACACGTTTCCTCTGGTTTAAGAGTGGGTGAGCAGTTATTCCCTGACTTTCCCAAGATGCCATGTGTGTAGGGCAGACCTGCAAGAGTTGCCCCATTTTTTCCTCTTTGGGTGGATAGCCTGGATTTACCCTGATGCCTGTGGCTGTTTGTATCTTGTTCACGCACTCTGGATACCTTTGTGCAGGCATCTATAGGGTACATGCTCCTGCTCTTGGTGGTTCCTCTACAGCGCAACTTGCTCTCCCTACTCGCATCTCGCCTGTGGTCTCCCATGGGCAAGAGGAGCAGGAGAGGCTCTCATGCTGTTGACCACAGCAATACATCTTGCTTTTTACTGCGGAGAGTAGCTGCCCTTCTTTGGTGGCCTCCAGATGCTTGTGGAGAGTGGAGCAGGAGAGGAGGTTGTTTTGCTTCAGGCCAACTACCCATGTGCTAGAAGAGCCCATGGTTTCACAAGCACTGGCAGCAGTTCAGGAGGGGAAGGCAGTTACAGCTGGATTATTTTGGGTTGTGTTGTCCTGCATATGCTTCCTTTAGCTGTCAGGACACCAGGGACAAGGTTCCCTTTGTGCATAGTGGATTTATGCATGTGTTAAACCAGGGGAGAATTGGCATATGCCGTGCATATGAAAAAATGAAGCAAGATATATTTATAACCCAATATTCTATTAATAATAGCACTGCTACATTTGAACTGGCTTGAGTTGTGAATTAATCCATATCATTTTAGATGAAGTGCACAGAAAGAAAAAAATGGTTTGTGCCCAGAGTATATCAAAGAGGGAACCTGTAAGCGAATACCAGACTGGACATTTGAGCAGCCGAGTGATCTATGGAGCCAGTTGTGGAAGTTATTTGTAAAACAAAGATTTTATATTCATTGCAGTAACATTATTTTGTTTCTTTATGGCATGTTTATCACAGGAGATGGACTTTTATTTACACTTAATTGTCTAGACATTAAGCTTCTTCCTGAACTGAGCCTGTCCCTGTGGCATACAATCTCTGACTTGTCTACAGTGCGGTTTCTAGCACTGTTTTATAACTTTTGGATTCCTGGGCTAACAAATTGCACTCTGGATCTCCCTTATGTGATAGGACATCCTTCTTCAATGCTGTCAAAACTTCAGGGTTTAGAGCAGAGATGCAAGCAGAATAGCACCCACATATGTTATTTTTTGACTAGTCAGAGGATTCCTCCTCTTCAATACACACTAGACAAAATGCTTTTGCCCTTTGTCTTAAAAAGAGAGATTGAAGATTTTTTAAGTTGTTAGGAGAAATTCTGTGAAGACAGTTCTGTCTACTGAGCTGAGTTAGTACAAGCTTTCAAATGGCTTTTTCAAATGGGGAGCACAAATCCTACGGAGTACTGGACTTGCAGAATCCTCATTTAAGCAGAGGCTGTAGGCATGGATGCAGCTGTTTGCTAGCACTGCTTTAAGGGACAAACTTTATAATATGAGGCTTTCTTTATGAATTATGAAGCTCTTTATAAAAAAGGCAGACAAATCCAAGCAGGTTTTTCAAAGCTGCATTTGGGCTTCTTGCTTGGAGAAGCCTTACGACTTTTTATCTACAACTGCTCAAGTGTCTTTCAAAGAACATTTGTAATCCCATATGTGTAGGAGTTGCCGTCGCCTCACATATTGTTTCAGCATTCAGAAAATATCTGAAGCTAACCAAGACTAAAGCTAACCTGCAGTTCACCTATGTAGCAAAACCTACTGTTTTCCCCTTTTTCAAAGGAGACACTTTCCCTTACTTAGGGCCTCAAACATTAAGTCTTCTTACAGTGGGCCAACACATACAACTCACCATATTCCAGCAGAGGAAAAGAACAAAAACTAACTCTTTGCCAGTGGTCGCTCTGTATCCTGTGTTCCAAGCTCAAAAAAAGTTTCTCTCACTTCTATCTAGAGCTCAGGCAGGTGGCAGAGGCTGACTGCCTTTTCCTGGACAGTCATCATACTGACCCCCTTTCCTGGTGACCAGGTTTTAGAGTTTTGCAAGGAAATAAAAGTGCTTGCCTTTTTTTTTTTTTCCCTTCCCTTCCTTCCAGAGAGACACATAGGCACATATAGTTATGGCACAAAACCTCCTTGGATTTCAGCATAGGGGAGAAGTCTGCCTTTTCAATGTGCATAATATATATTTTTTCTCTATATATATCTATCTATAATCTATTTTTATATATATAATTTTTCCAGGAAGACACTTTTCAACTAAAAAAAGCCTCACAGGTAGGTGTAACCCACCCATTAGCACAGCCGTATGGCTTCAAACGTTGGGTTTAATCGTGGGGCCAGAGAAACCTGTT
>VWZY01003721.1:224288-359184 GCA_013399075.1 Chloroceryle aenea | reverse complement strand
GAAACTGAGTGGTGTTTCATATCTCTGATGAAAGTTGTGCCTAGTCAGTTCATGTGCTTCTTCATTTCTGTACAAATAATTCCAAGAGCTAGCCATTATTTACTATGGTGATGGTTTAAAATTTAGAGTCATAATTGATGTTCAGATAAACAAGGCAGCTGGCTCAACTTGCTGTGAGAGTATTTACTATGGGCTAGGGATGGGAAGGGTGGATTTCACAGCTCACAAAGGTATTCCCTATGGAGATGTAGATGGATGCATCAGCTCCCTCAGACCTTGTTAAGTCAAGTCTATGGTTCGCATTTTTCTTTCTTTCTTTTTTTTTTTTTTTTATTACACCATCTCTTCTCAGTTTAAATCCTTGTCAACACTTGTTTCTCACAGTTTCTTCCAAGACCCTGTCCAGTACTGTCCTCTGATTTTTCAGCTTCACTCACTTAGAAAAGTATGATCCCTACCTGTAGGAGCTACATAGCCCATACCTGTCCAGTCTGTCCATCAAAACTGCAAAAACTGTGATTTGATGTCTGTTCTCCCAAATTCCACTTTCTGTAGTCCTCAGTGAGGGGCATTCTGTAGAGTTTTTCTGATTAACTTTTCATTTTGTTGCTTTTGTTACCCACTTACCTAGCTGCCTCAAGTTATTACTTGCTGTGTCTTACATAAGCTTCTCAGGGGTACTGCTTTTTTTTTTGACGCAGATTCTGTGTTCAGTAGGCCTAGAATTAGGCTTTTTCAGTATTATCCTTTTACAAATAATAAAAATGCAGTCAGGTGATAATTAACTTCCGTGATTCAAAACCAAATCTGTGTTATGTCCCAAACATGGATAGATCTTCATTAAGTATAGCAGCTAGAAAACCTTGAGGATGTAATGGGGCAGTCAGAGTGCTTGGTTGTGTGTACAAATAGTGATGTTTTCACTAGGCAGAAGTTAGGTGGATGATTTGAAGTCTATTTTCTTAATAAAACACAGTTTTGACTGTTCCTTATGTTTCCTGGGCCAAAGTGAGCATCACAAAATGTTTGTAGACCTTTGACTTCCTGAAACCAGAGGGATTTTTATTCCAACAGTGACTCAAATGTTGGGTTTTCTACAGCAGATAATTTGGGTGCTTTGCTGAGCTTCTTGAATTCTGACAATGTCAGAGGAAGGTTGAGTTTGGGCATGTTTTATTTCTTCTTGCGCAAGTAAACGGTTAAGGCCGCTGTTGTAGCCAAAACACTGCCTTCCCCAATGAGTTTGCTGGCTGCCATGCCATATTTGTTCACCACTCTCAAGAGCAAGGTTGGCAACATTTCAGTGGTGGTGTGTGTCCAGTACTTGTGAAATACCTTTGTTATCTTTCTGGATAAAATGAGCTATGTAATTGTACAACAGCAATGTTGTGGCTGAGCATTCTCTCTGGTCCCAGTGTCCTCTAAATGGGAGCTGTGCATGCCAGGGCACTTGGAGAACATCACAGCCATGGCAGCTATGTCGCTCTCATCTTGGCACTGTGTGAACAAATTGAATCCACTGGCAAGAGAGAGTTTGGGTTGTGGTTCAGAACGTCTTTCTGAAAAGAAGAAAGATAGCCATCATTTTCAGCAGCCCAAAACAGAAAAAGAGTATGTGTGTAGACTGAAAAAATTAAAATAAATCCCTAAGGTTCCAAGGTTCCCCACTGCCGAAACATAATGTGTATTTTTTGGAGGTAGTTACCATCCTTCAGCCCCAAATGCCAATATCAGGGAAAATGTGACTTGCATAGTCTGAATTGTCTCTTTAGGCTTGGTGTCACAGTGGGAAATGCTGCATTCTCACTGACAGCAGCCATAGCCTTTTCCTCATGATTCGGCTAAACCCATGAAAGTAACTTACTCTGATAATTATGGATGCAGTACAACTTTCATTCAAATATTCTTGGCAGGTCAAATATATCAAAATATTACTGTAAAGCTACTTTTTATTGATTCCAGAAATAGTCTTGAATGTTTAGTCTCTGGTTTTCAAACAAAGCCGGAAATATTTCAGTAGTTTTTCTTTTTTTTTCTTTGGAGAGGAAATGGAAAATCTGGATTGAGATATGTCTTAAATTAATTGTACTTACAGGAATGATATATCCAATTACTGTGCTATTCCCTGCTGAGACTTAAGAAATCAGTAATTTGTCCAGACATAGCTAGAGTAGACATTGTGTTCTTTCAAATTTTTGAGACTGATAATCAGAGATGAACTTTGGATGATGGCTGTGTTCATTCTATGACTTTTAAAAAACTAAACTACCTAGTAAAATTTTGCAATAGAAAAAAAAAAAGTATTTTAACTATTTGGAAGTATTTACAAGTTTTGGCTAATTCACTTTTTGATTACACTTAAAAGTATACTGATAACATCCATTGTTCAAGTTACTGTACATGGTGACCATCCTGAAAGAAGTTCATGCTTTCATTAAACTCAAGTTATCTGAACTCAGCACTGTAAGATCTTTAGTCAATGGACTTCTCTTTGTTTCTAGTTACTTACTACTTACCTACTAAGTCCATAACAAAATGCATATGCGCAAATGAATTAAATGCTAGGTGAACGAATCTGGTCTGAGTCAAACTAGATCTTACCTACATGGCAAAGACTAGAACTACCAGTTTCATTCACTGACATTAGCAGGGAGGACCACTGAAGCCAACTGAACAACTTCTGGGAGAAAAAGTTCATGAGGACTGGTTAAAGAAACACATTATTGATGACTGGGCTTCATGTTGAGAGTTGGGTGACCTCTATCATCAGTGACAACAGCAAGGCATGTTATAGTTAAAAAAGCAACGTTTTAAATTAGGTTGTCTGTACCAGTGCCCATCTCTGTGTGCCATTATCTCTTTTGTGCACCTCCATGCATCTTTTTCCACTCATGCTGCTAGTCTGAATGTGTGTCTGCTTTGAAGGTACTTTGCCTTAGTGACTGTTTTTTGAAAATTTCACCTTGGAGATAGATACAATGCATTTGGTTAAATTAATAATTTACTTAATGATCACTTGAGCTTTTGAATTTATGTTTTATGTTTGAATTCATTTATGTTTGAGTTTATGAATTGACTGGCTGTTCTTAGCAAAAAAAAGAGAGCACTTAATAGTTTTTCTTACTATTTCAATATTACAAAGTAACTGCTGTGTCTTTAAAAGCTATACTTGTTTTAGTACTACAGCATGTAAAATAAAATTCCTTCTAAAATCTGTGTAGGACTACAGATCTTCACCCCATGTACCAACAGTAGTATCTTGAGTCAGTTAGGTAGGCTATATGAAAGAAACTTAAAGGTTAAGTGAAGTTTTGTGTACACTGATAATGGGCACATTACCATAGCAGTGTCCATCTGTAGCAATACATTGAGAGCAGGTACAGATATTGATATGATGATGTTTGAAGCATATGCATTAATTTTCATGTATATGTTTCATTGAACAAGTGAGGATCTATGGTTAAATGATCAAACCAGAGCACTCGAGTCCTCATGAGCTTGCCTTAGCCAAGCTGTCATCCTTCCTCCTTAATATACACTTTAAATACAGGCATGACATGTGGCTGCTTTCCAAACATGACTTTTCCTCACAGGGGGTCCAGGCTGTAGCAGTTTGTCAGTCCTCTTTGGAAAAGCTGGTACACGATATCTGTTCATGACTCCTCTGTACTGTGGCAAGGGTCCTTTAATTGGGTTTGGAGCTGGCAGCTTGCCAGAATTATCCAGGGGCATGAAAATTCAAGTACAAGGTATTTTTTTTCCTGCCTTCTTGACAGTAGTAAAGTGAGATGCACTTAAGCAGTGATCAATCTCTACATGGGGAAACACCCCCAGCTTCCAGTCTCAGCAGCACTGCTTTGCAGACATTAGGGGTGTTGTTGCTCTGACAACTGATGACATCTTGCTTGGGGAGTGGTTCCTGGCCCCCTGTGATTAGCTGTGTATCTTTGTAGCTGTGGTATTGTTTATGAGCAGGGAGAAGTGCCCAAGGAACTCACACTCAAAAAAGACAAGGGGCAGAGTAAGTTAATTCTGAAGGGCCACGGGGTGCATGGCTTGGGACCACAGCCTAGATTAAAGAGATGTGTCAGTAAAAGGTTAACGATATAAGTTCAGACTATTCATCAGGTATGGCTGGATAGTATGTATAGTAGACAAAGAAATTGTGTAATAGAGGAAAGGCAGCTTGTGATTAAGGCACTGAACCCAAAGTATCTTGTCAAAGCCTAGTTTAATGGGAGATTTCATGAGTGGTTCTTAAATTTTAATTTCTTAGTAACACCTATATCAGTGCTTATTTTGCTCTCTGTTATTTTTCCTTGTTATTTTATACTATGGTCAGTAACTTCCATTAGAAGACATTTGTCAGAGAGCCATGCTGGTAAAAATCAATACGTTTTGTATGCAGCTTAGTACCTCAATGTACGCTAGAGAAACTTAATTAAAAATTGTACAGAAAGTGGAAAAAGTCTCTCATATAGTTTTGGATTCTACTTGAGAATTGTTGCTCACAAATATACTCTGTTCCTAGCTCAGTTACAGTCTCAAAACACTACTGTAAATCAAGAGATTTATTTATTTATTTATTTACAGCTGTGTGTGACTTATCAATTTTTTCTTCTTTCTTAATGGATGATGTTAATGACTTTAAAAAAATACAAAAAGTAACCATTCTACAATCCACAATTCAAACTGTATCTTTTTATTTGATTGGGAGACTAAGACTTGCTGGGCATGATGAAAATGCTTTAGACATTTACTCAACAGTGAATATAAGAAAAGTAGTGATACTGCTTGCCCTCTGATCAGCTATGTTTTTTCCCAACTGCAGACTGAATTTTATTTTGTACTATTATCACTCTTCAAGCATACTTATAATTGGCACCCTAGAGAGAGAGCCACAGAATGCTACTGCAGGAAATGCTGCCTAACTGTTTGTACATCTGGAATTTAGAAAAGTATAAAGTCCAGTAATTCAGTGATCAGCCTTTGGATGTACAGAAAATAGCAACAGAAAAAAAAAAACCAAACCAACAACAACCCCACAGCAAAACAAAAAGTCATTTATTGTGATGTTAATTCAGCACTTTGAAATCACTTTGAAGTTTTTGGTTTGTATGAGTGCTTGAAGAATGCAATTTTATGTGAATGTTGTTAGATACGACTTTTCTGTGATTTTTAAAGGGATTTCAACCTGGCATGACAGATAAAGGGAGTTGTGTGTGCTAGTGAAAGAGACTTTAAATATTCAGGATTCAATAGACGACTTGACAGTGCTGTCACATGGCAAGAAGTAACTTCACAATAACGTGTAATTCCCCAGATTGCAAGTAACACAGATTTTCTGTTGCTTTATTGTTCACTTTCTCCAGGAATATGCTTTCTGCTCAGCATACACTGTAGATGGCAGTAAGGTTATGCTAGAAAAGGGTACATGGGCTGGAATAACTAAATTAAAGGCTGTGTGTAAAACCTTCGGATGGTTTCAGGTTTTGAATCCAAGCCACCGATTTACAGCAGCTCTAATACTTACTTGAAGCACCTCCATAAAGGTGCTTCAAGTTATTGTTTGTCACTTCTGGTAAAGACCAGGCCAGCTTTTTCTTTCCATTTTGTTTGGGTTTGCGTGAATTTGTTTGGATATGTTTGAAAGCAAGCAGACATCTTTGCAGTTTATCATGGCAGATGTGAAACACGACGGTTTGTGGATTCACAGACACTTCAGACTCTCTCCTTTCCCTATCATAGACCATAAATCCATTATGACTTATGTTGGTAGCCCCAGGATTTTGGGACTACGTCTGTCTTCCCAAAGTTTTCAGGGGCCCTCTTTCTCCTCTGTGTTTACACACAGAAGAAATGAGGTAGGACATGATGTCCTTGCTGTAGCAGTTCACCCCTGGTGACACCTGCCAGCATGCATGGTGCATGCTAAGCAGTGTCCCACTCCTGGGACCTTTCTTTTAGCCACATTGACCCAAAAGGCTCATAAATCAAGAGGCTTCTTCAGTCATCCCCAAATAATTTTCAGCCAACTCTGAAATGCGAGCTGTAGTTTGCCTTTCTCATTTCCTTCATTGTCTTTGGTGGCTGATGCGTCTTCTTCCATTACAAGCCTTCAACTTCCCACAATACTCTCTCCTTGTCTCCTCTAAATGTGTTCTTCTGATGCTCTTCCTCTCATGAGTGCCTTCCCCAGGCAGAGGTATACTCATTAAAATATTGTCAGCAGTCCTTTCCTTAGAAGTGGTGGTGTGTGCTCACAGACTGCATGATACAGTCACCGCTCTGGACTTGGGTTTTCCTTCACCATGTGTATAAGTCTGTAGATGTACACACAAATGTATGTCTGTAGATGGAAACCAAATTTTAGGAGCATTGCGTAATATTAGAGACTCATTACCCTGTATGCAACACTCTATGGTAAATTCACTTGTTATCTCCAGTTTGCCACAGGCACTTATCAGCCCTCACCATAGGGGTTAATATTGCTGTCATTTTTAATGAAATCAATTTATTGTAAGGCAATGGATATGTGGATTGTGTGGTTTATTGTCAGACAATGACTATGTTGTGATTACTTCATGGCCACCCTTTCAGGTAATGGTAGGGACTGTCACATTAGGTGGGAATACACAGTCTTAACACTAAGGTTCAGTGTACTATAACAAAGCACATAGTTGCCTTTCAGGGATGGGAAATATATCTAATCCCTGACCGCTATTTATAAAAAAATAAAATACTTAAGGTCCAGTTTCTCTTTTTGCTTGCATGTAAATTAAGTCCCCTACATAATTTTAAATTATCCACTTTATTTACAGCAAGTAAACATACATGGATTTGTAGTGGAATCATCTCTAGATGAAGGATTTCATGTTTCCTTAATATTTATTACAGTCTTCAATTCCCTTTTTTACCCTTCTGGAAAGTTATACAAAAGCTTTCTGTATCCAACAACAAAATAGTAAACCACCAAAACTATCATAACCAACTTTTAAAGATAATTCCTGAAGCAGATGTTCACAAACAGACAATTTTTATTAACATAACAGTGGGAAGGAGTTTGCTTTTGTTTGTTTGGCCCTTGAGGAAATTAAAAAGTCTTTCTATAATTTGGATTATAACTTCAAGAGAGGATTTTATTGTACCAAGGATGTGGTTGCATGAAGGATGGAAACCTTAAGGGTTTAAAACCTGTTTTTAAAAGCTACACATTTAAGTTCTTTTATTAATCTTAGGAAACAAAGACTTGTGGCAATTTTCTTCTCTAATGTGCAGAGCATGTAGGTCTGTTATAATAACTGAAAATACAAAAATGGCTCCCACTTCTTCAACACAGTGACTGCCTGAGCACGTGTGAGGAGGATCTGCAGATTCCTATGACTAAAATAAGTACATGTTGTTAATCACCTACTAGGGCAGAACAGCGGAGTAGTAGCATCGTAACAATGTTTTCTTTGGATTTTGTTGGTTGGGGTTTTTGGTTGGTTGGTTGGTTGCTTGCTTGCTTGCTTGTTTTGTTTGTTTGTTTTTCCATTATCAATAAAACAATTTACTTACATTTTAAACTGTGAAAATCTAGGGAAACTTTTACTACTGGCTTCGAGTCTCTGTTGAGACAAAGTATGTTGGCATGAATGGTGACATTTCACTGGGATTTTATGATGATGCTATCTTGATGTCTCCTCAAAAATACATCCTTTGCACTCATACAGCTCGTAGGTACAAGTACAAAAACTACTATTAATGATTTTCCTGCTAAAGAATGTACTTGGTCTGACTTCCACAGCAAGTTTGTAGAATGGGGAACTAGAGAAAATCTTTAATTCTTGTTTTCTGAAGCCTTGTGTACACTATTCTGAAAGATGTTAGGAGGCGAGGCAGAGATGGTCCTCCAAAATTCAACAGTGTCTCTTTTGCGAGGTGTTTTTTTTGAGCAGAACAACTATTATCCATGCATTTACACGTATTGAACAGCAGATAAAGCTTTGGTTTTGATAGATGGAAAAGAGACTATTTCCATAGTATGTTCACAGGACTATGAACAAAAGACTTTTAACGTCTAATTCCAGATATTTTGGGGGGCCTCCAGAAGGTCATGGGACCTCTGTAAAATTGAGATTGTAGGCATTTATGTATATGTCTACATATTGTGTATTTATTAAGTGGTTGTAGGCGCATAATATACATCTATGCACTCAGCAGGGTGTGCTTCTCTCTAGATTAATAGCATGATCCAGGGCTGTGGTCCACAGTTACCCAAAAAAGTGGCTTGATTGACTGTGCTGCAGCTTCTGTGCCCTTTGGACAGAAGCAAAGCAGCAGAGGCAAGGGGTAGTGGGAGGATAGTGTGTGTCACGACACATGTTGTAATTGGGGTACTGGAGGAGACCTGAGCTTTAGGAAGCTCTGCTGGAGAAGCACCCTTGTATTTTGAACAAACTGCCTTTTGGAACCCTGCGAGTGAAAATATATTTGAAGAATATCAAAGTTGTTAAAAAGAACTGAAACTAAAAAGCCCAGCTTAACAGAAACTTAGTAGTGACAAAATAGCACAAACTATTCCTATATATAGCCAAGTTGGGAATAAAGGATAGCAATAACTGGTTGATAAAGGAAGGCTAAAGCATCATGTTTTACCCAGCAGGACTAAGAAAACAGGTTTAGAGAGGCAGGAGCTACATAAATGTTTAATTATGATGAACAAAATATTGATTCAGTGGTCTCAATAGTGCACTGCGAACTTTGAGGAGTTATTCTTGAATGCCTACCAAAGTCTGTTATTAAAATAATTTTTGTTTATTTGAAAGACTTAAAAAAGCAGAGATATGAGAGGTTTTTATCCCAACTGAAATGAAAACCGCTGGTATTTCTTTAACTATGTACAAGGGTTTAGAAAACAAAAAGATATGTGAAAGTGATTATCAGCCCTGCAGCGTTTTGCAAGCCTGCGAAGAGTTATTGCTGATGTGTTCTTGTAGGATCAGGCTTGCATTTTGCCTGACAAATGGGACAAGGGAAATTTAGCAAAAAGAGTCTGTAGCTATTGGTTTCCTCCAAAGCATCTTAATGTAAATGATGCTTAAATAGAAAATTTAAGACCTGCACTTAGAGTCATTACTGACAGGAAGAGTAGTACTGTGATTTCACAGCAGTGGGCTGATACTTCTGGAGATGGATACACCAAAATGGCAGCAGAGCTCTCAGAATGGTGGTGGAGCATCTGCAATAAGCAATAGACTGTGCTGGCTTTTCTGGAAGAGGGTTTCTTACAAAAGAGGCTGATAGTTGGAATTTGGATGCTGGGAGGTGGGTTTACTGTATTCCCTTTTCTGACAAAGCAAGTTCCAATGTAATAATAGTGTTACTCACCACTGTCATCTCCTTTTGATTTGCAGATGGGCTTCTTCCGACGGAGGTACAAAGAAATCATTGAGGCTGAAAAGAGCAGAAAGGAGAATGAAGATAGTTGGGACTGGGTCCAGAAAAACCAGTGAACTGCCCGAGAACACTAAAGCCCAGTCATGTGACACACACTTGCTAGCCTATAGGTCCTGCTTTCATATCTTCCATATGTGGAAGAAGGAATCTTCTCCAGATTTTTCGGAGACCCCATTGATGCTGTGTCATTATAACTCCAACAAGCTAGGGAACATATCCTGAGGCAACCACTGCAGCCATGTCAGGTGACTGGAGCAATTTACACTTCATTTAAGAGCTGAACTTTGAACTTTGGTAACCAAGCTGCAGTGCAGAGCAATATTTATAAATCCAACTATGTGGTATACCCTCAGGGGAAGACTGTTACCTAAAAATATTTTTTATAAATATAAGCTTTTTATATTGATTATGTCTTTATATTTGTATCAATGTTTATAGTTTCTATTGAATAGCTATATAGTTCACTCAAGCACTGATATCTGGCTAAATCCTTGGGAATACATATATGTATATATAAATCCTATTGTACTTTTAAACATCAATGCAAGAGAGAAGAGAGATATGCAGATAAAAGTAGCTGAAATCCTCATATGCTTAATTTACAAGGCTTGATAATGTTGTATATAGACCATTTAATGGCAATAAGCCAAGTTCTTTTCACCATCGCTTTTTTTTTGAGTTGAATTTGGTGTTTCATTTGTAAACTTAAGAATCTAAAGTATTACACAGATGTGATGTTCTGTATCTGACTCTGACTCTATCCTTTACTGTCCTGAATGGGAGAGGATGAAAATACTTCGGTGACATGTAGCAAGACTTGGAGTTTACTTTGGCTCACTGAAGAAAGCATCTCAGAATGTTTTCTTTTGGGAGGTTTTCTCTTGCAGTCTTTAGTACTTTGATACTGATATAGGACTGTACAATTGAGATACCAGAAGGATATAATTGGGCCAACCACTATGGCATTGACAAATTCCTTGAATTAAAAAAATAAAAAAGAAATGGAGCCATATTAATGTTAATGTTAAGAAGGATAGTTTTTAAGCTACTGTTAAAGTTTATGACCAGTCGCTATCAAAGCAAGTGATAAATTGCTACAAGCTATGAGTGTTATGCCTGCCTTGTGAGTTTTACACATGAGTCATGAGTTTTTTTATATGATAATTTTAAGAGAGATAAGTAGATGCAAGGGTTAAAATGCTTGTATCTTTGGATAGTGAGATTCCCTGTCTGAGTGTTCTACGTACTGAATGTCATCCTTCTTCAAGAAAAGAAGGAGGAAGTTTAGTCAAGGTGCAGATGTTACAGGATCTCGGATTGCCACCTGTTTGCTGGTGACTCCTTGGCAAATAATTTGTTGAATCAGAAGAAACTTAACTGTAATGAATTCAACCATGTTTCTTCAAAAAGCTCTTGACTTTGTGAATAGCAATAGTGGAACTCTGTAAGACTTGGATTTAGATTCTACTTGTACTTTGCACCTTGTGTATATGAAAGGTAAATGTCATGTTGGTATAAAATCCATGGAAGGGAGAGAAGCATGAAGCTCAGTGGGAGAAGGTGAAGGACAAACAGGAAGGAATGGCTGCAGCATGTCTCCTTCCATAAAGCTAAGGTAAAAGAACTGTTGGAAGTTTGGAAACTTGAATGCAGAGAACATGTAAGAAATCTGCTTGAGAACAGGTTTTATTCTTGCTACTCCTTGCCAAATTCATTATAGCTTCAAATTTTAAAAAATTAACCACATCCATATTCCTGTTTCCATTTCCCCCCACTGACATTAAGTGCCTGCTATTGCTACAGTATTGATCCAGATTTATTAACTCTCTGCACCCATTATGCAGAAGATGGGGTTTAAGTGAATAAAGTGTATTGATTCAGCATTTGACAAGAAAAGCTATTAGTCTGTTCTGTTACCTTTCTTAAACAGTCATTGGTGAGTTGACAGACATTCTGTAACAAGTGACCATTCAAGCCAGGATCCGAAAAAAATTGCCGAGATGAAATCCTGTTATAACCACATGTACAAGACTGCAGATTTTTTATCAGACTGCAAAAATAAAAGGCTTCTGGCCTTTAACCACACTGTAATTCCTCACATGACAATATTTTGGTATCAGTTTTGCTAGTGTATAAACCTAATCTATCTATTTTTTCTGTTGTTGAAAAATACCCAGGACTGACAGATAGAAGGTGACCATAAGGTTGATTCACAACTGTGAATGAGAATTTGCCTAAAATATTTGCTGAAAAAAACAAAAGTCCTTTTTAGTAGCTGTAAGAATTTTCAGTATCTTTCCTCTCTTAAAATGAGCCCCCACCCCAAATTATCAAAGGGTAACTGTGCTGAAAAAATAATTCAGAAGATAAGTGGAACTAGTTCTGAAATTAGCTTAATTTCAAAGTTTCCATCCAAAAAAAAAAGGGAGGAAATTTCCTTTGAAATGTTGAAATGCCTCATTTCCAATTTGAAAACAAAAAAAGTATTTTCAGATCTGCCAAAAATGCTTCATTTACACTATTTTTAAAATCAAGATTAGTTACTTCTTTGAAACATCTTTTTAAAGCACAGAAAGAGTTAAAAAAGGTAAAATACTAATTTAATATTTCATATTGTGTTGGAGATTAAATTTTTTTTGGCTCAAGGCAAAAATTTTTCTTATCTGGTTAAAACCAAATGAAAATAAATATCATCTGATTGATTCCACACTGGACATTTTTTATCTCTGACTTGAATTGTCTACTATTGATCCAGCACGAGTCATCACCCAGTGAAAATCTAGTTGTTGGCCAAATTAGTGACATATTCTCGAAATAATCTCTAAATTCTTAGTATCATCACTGTTATGTACTCAGTAGTTTTATTGTCACAGATTCTTTTGGGTTTGTATGTATACTCTTCATAAATTTTATTATTCTTTTGTCAAATTCTATTGTGGCTCTTGTTTGCTTCCAGTTAGGATAGTCAGCTTGCAATGTGCAGGGTGTCTTCTTGCACATAGTACCCTTGAAGTTGGTTTTAGGTTAGGAAGAAAATCTCAGAAAAAATATGATCTGGAAGAAAAGGGGGAAAATGTAGAGCCCATGCTGTTGCCTTTAATTTCCATCTTGACATGAAGGTCATCTCAGTCATTTCAGAGGTTTGGTGTCCCACAGCACAGGGATGTATTTCCGTTTCCAAGAGCTGAAAGCATTTGCCTCCTTTCACAGTATGTTTTGTGCATCATTTTATCTGAAACCCAAGGGTCTTTCTGCTCTGGGAGGTGAGTTTCCATCATCTCACTCCAGGCTGGTGTACTGAGGCTGTCACTAGTATGCTCTGGTACTTGGCCATTGTAGCTAACAAAATACTATGTTTTTCTAAATAAACCTAGTTTTTAGTTTGCTTAGTTACAATGAGGACGTAGAAAATACTGAAGCAGCCTCTGAATTGAAGTCACCTCACAAATCACTTGGGTTATCTGAGAGAGAAATCATGCTTGATGTGAACCCCAAGCCTGTAAACCACTTAAGCAATCCTTTCATCTCAAAGTGGCAAAAAGACTTTCACAATGCCAAGCATACCAGTGAGGATAAACCTCTCAGCCTTGATGCAGGAATGGGAAGGACCCTACATACAGGTCAGTTAAATGCAGGTAACTCAGCTTGCTGACAGCAGCAGATACTTAAAGATTGCATTCAGCGATATTTAGTATTGACTTTTCTTGAATGTCTTCTGTTCATGGACACACTTTGGAGTCTTGCACAAGTTTAAAGCGCGGTATCCATGTGGTGTGGGAATATATGATATTGCTTTCACTAAAGGGTTAAGGGAGTCATGGACCTAATTTCTACCTATGTTCAAGTTCATCCACTTGCTAGGGTTTCTTGGGTCTATATGAAAGTAGGATTTGGTTCATTTAGCGTGCATTGATTAAACTGGCATGAAGCCTGTAATTGCTTTTGGAGCATGTTTTACATATGCAGTAGGGTACCCGCACAATTGTCACTCCTTTTTCTTAGAATGTCACTCCTTATGTATTGTAAAATTCTATGTTTCTTTTTGTGAACTTGTGGTTGGAAGAATGCATTCACTTTTATTGATGTCACCTGTATTTAGAAGCTCATGTTCACCTGTATTCTAATTCACTTGCACTGTTTTGGAAATGTCAGGTTTACAAAAATACAACTTTTTTGAATAAAAACTGGCTGCAAAATTATCCTCTTAATATCATTTTGTCACTTATTGTCTTTGTCTGGCTTGGGTATTTTTCCATTAATCAGGTGAGACATTTTCTCACGTGTGTTTATATTACATGGTATGTGCTGGTATTTATCTGCATGTGGATAATGGACATCCTTTATTGTAATTGTGTGACTTGTATAAAATCAAACTATTTGGAGACTAAGAGCTAGCTTGACTACAGTACTGTAAAACTGTAGAAATAAAATAATAGCAGTGGGGTTTATGTCTATTTCAGCAGTATTGCTTATCAACATCAAATAAAACCTCTGGTGGTGGTGATACTGCCCCATGGTAAGAGTGTCAACCTTTAACTTGAGTTCTATTTCAATGTGTAGCAATTTGGTTAAAAGTCAAATTATTCAGCCTCATGTATGTTTTTTTCTGCAAGGATTTATATTCTGTGAGGAGCTAAGTAATAGCTTTGGAAGAATTTCTTAAACTCCATGCATCCCTATGCTTCCTTTGTCAAAGGGAGTAGAAGCTGAATAGAAGCAATAACAAAAGCAGATGATTTTCCCTGATTCCATGGCTGTGGTGTATAACTCTTTGGATTTCTGATACCCATTAGAGGTCCCATCGACATTTTCTCATCATTATGAGGATGGGTGAAACCTCTGTGGTAAAATATGAACTGACCTGAACCTTCATTTGAAATCAAAATGAAAAAACTGGACCTGAAATTTCAGGGTCTCCATTTCCTTCTCCTCTACTCTGTTCTCTGCTTTTTGTGGAGACCTTCTGGGTAAGCATTTAAATGCTGTCCAACCGTTCAGAAACAGTTCCTCAGTGTTAGGCTGTTGGTTAAATATCTAAGAACAGACTGGGCAGAGTTAGCACCTAACCTGTGACTTGGATACATCAGGAGTGCTCCAAGTAGATCTGGGACCTGGCATGTAGATAGCACCCTTCAAAACAAAACCAAATCTCAGTCGGGAAAGCTTTCTCCAGTGCAAAGAAAACGTTGGGCACAAGTGGTAGGAGGATGCTGCTGCTTGAGAGGAATGCAACACACAGTTTGCTTTTGGTGATCAGTGGAATCTTTGGTGCAGCAGCAGCAAAAACTAATAGCCAGAAACTTTTTTGTGTATGAATACTTTGTTGTTGTTCTCGTGCGTCTGTGGAAGCAGGTGGTGGCTGTCCTTGCTTGGGGACGGGGACAGGGATGGCTGAGCTAACACTGCCCTCTGCGGGGCTTGCTGACTTGTGTCGAGCAGAGACCAGCAGCCTGTACATCGCAGGACTTAATGTGTTGCCTTCCCCCTAAGTAGTTTTTAAAAACCTCTTAAGACTTCTGCGACAAACAGGCTTTATTTTAGAAAACAAGCCCAAAAACCTTTGCAGATCTGTTTTTTTTCCAAATTCACTAAGAAGGGGACAACTAGATCAAAGTTCAAGGAAAGAAAGATGTTCTTTTACCATAGAAAAAAATGGCTCATTTGTTGTGAGCCAGGCTGAGCAGCATCCCATGTAGGATTAGAGTTGGTAGTCCTAGGTAAGATGTGTTGATTTAATTAAAATTTTGCATGCCATGACACACTAGGTAACTGTGGGCATCATTAAAGATGCAAAGTGAGGTCTTATGGCCCTCTGGTCCCAGTTGGCTTGCTACCAGAATTCAAATACAACAAAAGCAGCTATTTTGTGAAAATTCAAATTCACAAATGGATTTAAAATCATATGACTTCTTACTCCTGCACATCCAAGGTTTCAACATTTTAAATATCTGCAAATTGAGATTTTTATTTGCAAGGGATTTTGACAGAAGTAAAGAAAGATAGTGAAGGAATGAATGATCTTAACAAAAGAGCAGTAGAAATTATTTTTTCATGTCTTATCTGTGCTATACGTTCTTGTGACTGTCAGGAAGGATTAATTCATGGATTTCCAGTTCATTTCTTCTTTGTTTTGATGTAGTAAGTGTCATTTTAATGCCTTAACTTCTACATGTGCAATGCTCTGGTAAGTTAACCAGCAGTTCAACAGCTGTAAAGAATCAGAAATTAATGGAGTAACACTGAGCAGAGATTTCCCTGCTGCAGACATATACTCAGATATGATGTATTGACTTCCATGAAATCATTCTAGATTTATACTAACACAAGTGAGAAGGGACTCGAAACAGGCTCCTTTGAAGCTGAAGGACACACATCATGAGACAAGCTTTGTGCTAATCTGCATAAGTGGTAATGTACAGTAATTTCTGTCATTTAAACAGAATTCCTCTGGGTTTGCTATCTGAAAGCTATGTAATTCAATCCTAATGATGCTGCTCTGTGCTGTGTTCAGAAAGAGAAAAGGAATAGTGAAAATGTGATCACTCTATCCAGCGGAGAGACCACTTCATAGAGAAGCTATAGTCTGTTCTAAATCAGTCTCTCAGTGGAGGTATGGGGCACATGAGAACTGGACACGATTTGCCCCCTTGCCTTTATCTAACTTGAATAATCAGGCTGGTGCGTAAAGTTCCTATTATGTATTTTGCTTTGTTCATTTTAGGAGAATGACACAGAATAAGAAACTGTCTATAAAGTGATTACTTAGAGATCAGAATAAACTGCTCATTATTAAATTAATGAAATCTACATACAGGGTTGGATAGAAGATGATGGAAATGAGGTAATACACTCTCCTCTATTTTAATCTTGAGGATGGTTGATGAGAGATTACATCTAACAAAGTAAGAAAATAGAATTTTTTTGTGCCAACATCAAGGTAGCATGTTGCCCTGATTCTTAGCTCGAGACTCTGTCCGTGACATGGCTTTATCAAAGGAGAGACCCATGTTTCACCTACATGGGTGTCCCCATACAATAACTTCATCTCATACTCTGCTGCCTGTTAAGTGGTGCCTGTCCTGGACTCACGCCCATCCTACAGAAACTGCCAACTTTTTCACCTGGCCCCTTAAGTTTTGCCTCTGCTTCCTAAATGATAATACCCTTTTCTCTCTGTCTTAGTAATGTAGCTAACTGAAGTGATTTTTTTCCCAACTTGAACTTAGTTTGAAATATGTCACTTCTGTTTCAGACTCAAAGATTTGTCCTGAAAACTTTGCAGTTTTCCCAGAGGCTTCGGTAGTTCTGGGGCCCATGGGAGATTGTTTCAGGTACAGAAAGCTCTCCTCAGCTTTCTTTTCATTATTAGCCAGGTTGAAGTCTACATTTTCAAAACAGTTATGAATGTGAAATGGGAGGGAGATACATAGATAGACAAGTTTATGACTGAAACTTACTTTGGAAGTGGACAAATCATACAAAAAGCCTGCCAAAGCCTCAACCTTTCAGAATAATGTAAACATTTTGCTTGGAAATTCTGAAATGCAATTAGGAGCATGGGATTGGAAGGTCCTCAAGTCCAGACTCCTGTTTTCATTGGCAAATATTTCCTTTCATGAACTAACTGAACAAAGTCCATTAGAACAAGTTAAATTTCTGTTCCTTATTAATCTTGCTAAAAGACTATTCTAGCACCTCATTTTGATGGTGCTGGTAATGGTCAGTTTCATCCCAAATTGTTATCTTGCCAACAACATCTTTTAACTTAAATAGTTCCCTTCCTTCCTTCATGGTCTGAGTGGATCTTCCTTGAGTATGGATAACCAGAAGACAGTATTTTCCAGGAGAGGTACCAAATTCCTCGTCCAATGACTTGTACATCACCTGTACATAAAACTGTCTGCATGAAGGTTACCAGCTCCCTATGAGATGTCTTAAGCAATGAGGGGCATTGAAAACTCTAGCAAAAATTACCTTTCTCAAGAGCTTTTCATCTACCATTTTGTAGAGTCTGCAAACCAAATATTCTATGTGACCCATGGAGAAGGTTGTAAGATGAAGGGAACCATCCTGTTGCTGTGTCTAGAGGCTGTAGATCTTTGGAGTACAATGCTTTCCTAGTAGGTAAGCTGGAAGGGAATCAGAGAGGTTCTCCATAGGAGGCTGTGGCTGTCTTTTGACAGAAATTAACTGAAACTGATAGATAAATGCATGAACTGGTTTGACTTCAGTAAGTATTTTCATCAGAAAATTCCCAGATAGTGCTGACCACACATTAGGTGACAAAACCCTGATTTTTCTTATTTATGCTTGGAGTGTTTCCTAAGATATCATGCACTTAAAACACCATTAATTATTGTCTAAATGCTTTTGGCAACAAGGTAAAGACAGAAGAAAATGCGCTGAGATGGTGAAGCTGTCAATTATAGCTGGTAATTAAAGGGCCAAGTGCATGTTTTGTTTTACAAGATAAACATCTCCCCGGATGTTGAGTATCTGACAGTTCATAATCATACAGGTATTTGGTGGTCAATGTGCCCATCACCTTCAGTAGGTACGCATTTAAAATGACTCTTCTTTGTGTGTGCAATAGTATTTCAACTGGCATATGAGCACACTGCTTGTTGAATGATCTGCTCCTCATTCTCTTGCTGAATGCCAGGCTGATTTACATTAGTATGCACAGAAAATGTTATTTTATTTATTTATTGGGTTCATTTTCTGACTAGAATAGCTGTTATGTACTTCTGAGTATAGCATACCCTACGGAGAACATAGTCTTACAACAGGATGATAAAAATCTTCACAGTGTATTTAAAAATAATGTCTTATTTTGGCAACAGGTAACAAAAGCTGACATATGCTATGAAAGGGGTACTGTTAGTTATCAAGTATTTCTGTTTGGAATAATATTTTCTTCAATAAAATGAAAAATAAAATGGTCAAAATGTAAATGGATCCGAAAGCCCACATATTCCCATAGGAAAGAATGGTGCAGGCTAAGTGCCATGAAAGAATCTGGAGTTATTTCTTCCTGTTTTAATTTCTTCCAGTAGTTAACTCTTGACGTTGTTATTCCTTGGGAGAGTAGCATCAAGTTTAAGCTTTTGGAAATTGATGAAGTACTAACTCAGTTGGACTAGATGATCATTGCAAGTTCCTTCCAACTGAACTATTCTATTCTATACTCTATTCTAATTCAATGACTTTAGAATTAACTAAGACTGATGTGATTCTGATTTAAATGCAGCTTTGCACTTATATATTTATAGTTGTAAATGATATTACCTTAATGCATATTGTGGAGAATTCTAGATGAATTAAACTGCTTTTATAATGGTACAGAATGCTACCATTCTCATGAAGATGGAATGAATGCATCTTTTACTGGCAGAACAGGTCTGCCCTCAGTGGTTAGAGTGTGTATATGTAAATTGAGACAGTCCTGGGATATGGAGAATACACAGGAAAAAACTCAAGTCTTTATCTGATTGGTTTTGCTCTAAATGTGAAACTAACTGACATGTAAAAGAAATACCTACTAATGGTTATTAAAAGAAAATAGATTACCTCTGTCTCAAGAACTCTCAGTGATTTCTGCACTGAAAGCAGGATGAGCGTACTGGGAAAATGTCAGTCCTTACTGGACCTCTCTTTTCTTTGCCTGTCTGCCCCCAGACAGTGTTGGAGACAGGATGCTGAGTGAGATGGACCTTGGGTCTGGTGCAGACCAAGCACTTGGACAGCCCCACAGCTTTCAGTTGGCCTCCATCAGCACGGGAGATTCTTCAGACAAGCTATGGCACCAGGTAACTCCATTGGCTTCTTTAGGGATCTGTTTACAGTTTGTTTCAATGGTTGCAATACTAAAAAAAAAAGAAAAGAAAAGAAAATCCTATTTCCATATAAGTAGAAAAAAAACCCCTATTTCCATTGAATTCATCTGTCATATGTCTTTGAGAGAATAACAGAACATAATAACAGAACAAAAAACACCAAGTAGACCAGTCTGGGTTGTTTTTTTTTAATCTGGACCTTTATGTCTGTCCTTTTGAATTTGAACAGTGAATTATTTCAATAGCTCTTTTGCCTCACCCCAAAAAATGCTTCTAAAGAAAATAAATATTTCAGACAAAACTTTTAATAGGTTCCAATATCAAATATCCCAATTATCCAATATCAAACACTCCAAACATCCAATTTCCCAATGTGATTTTGAATCATCTCAAACCCCACCAAAGCAGTACCTAAATATTCTGTTTGTTTCCATCATTTAAAGTTTTTGATCCTTCTGGCACAGCTCTTTATAATTGTTTTACTGTTGCCTAACATTCTCCCATCATATAGTCAATAGCAAATACCTTCCCCCTGCTGCCCTGAACATATGTTACTGCAGCAAAACATTCCAGGTTGTTCCCAAAGGAAAATTGTCATTCAGATGCCAATCAACAATATTAATAACCACCACAAAACGAATTCCGTGTTGCTTAGCTCATCCTAAAAGCTAAAGTGCTGCTAAAGGCTTTTCAGGAATGTCAATGAAAGTTAAAGGTGACCACCTAAAGAACACTGAAGAACTGTAATTTGAAATTGTAATTTCAATCTCAAAATAGCAGGTGATGGCTGCTTCTTCCATGTATTTGTGTTGCAGAAATCGCATCACATGAAGCACTAATAAAATTTTATGCTTTGTTTCCCCGCTCTTTTTTTTTTTTTTTTTCCAGCAGACATGTAGCACTTTGAGAGGTGGCAGAATGAAAGCTCTAGAAAGACCAAGTCCTCTCCCTGGAGAGCATGTAGGCCATCAAATCACCACCAGTGTTGCTATGAGTGCTGTCATAACAAGCATTTGAATACTGAAATAACAAGAGAAGCTCTGGGAATGTGAAGCTGGATCCTGTGAGTAAAATTTCAATGGGACTGTCAGTGGTAACATGGGCGTGCGTGTGCTGTTTGAGCAGAATAAAGTCTCAGTCCTTGAGCCTGTTAGAGTAGATATGGCCAAGCGAGGAGAAGTTATAACTAAAGTTATAATCAATTTAGTGCTGGCAATTTTTTACCAGGGACTAGGCAGGCATCAAAACCTCATTTCATGTAGATCACCAACACTTTTCACATTAAATTAACTACTGGGTAATTTTAAATATATACTATCAAAGTTGAATAACAGCAACCTCAGTTACCTGTCTCCTGAGCTGTTGTTGTTTGTACATAGATGTTACACTAGTGCCCATGTGCTCCAATATTTGGACCTCACTGTGTGAAACAAAAGATGCTCCAAAGCTTCTTTAGTGTTAGAAGATCCTGCAAGATTTTGATCTTTATCCTATTGATTGATTGATCTCAATGATGTAAAAGTCATTTAAAGCTCCATGGTAAACAAAAAAAACATGAAGGAAGAATGAAACATAAAATTCAATTATTAGCAAAAGTGACACTGGCCCTGTGACTTAAACCCTAATTTTTCTAGTATGATAGAGCATTTCCTTTGTTTTTCACTCCTAACACGCTTAGGAAAACTAGACACTAAAAGCCACACTTTTAGGGTAGCATAAATTTTGATATCAAGCAAGTTTTCATTGTAATTTGTATTTACTGGTCTGATCTCAATTACTAAAAAATCAACCACCTAACTTTTTCCAAACAATGAGTCTATGCAGTGATATGCTATAAGAGTCTGAAAACTGTAGGCTGAGTTAAGAAAATATGGGTCATATCCTCTAACGTGAATACTCTCCTCATTTGTCCTGAATTTAAATCACTAGTGTATCCAAAGCCACCTTGGGTAATCAGGATAATCTCCTCAAATTGCCTGTGTCGCTTGATGCCTACAGTAATAGCACAACAGCATTCTGCCGTGTCACTTGCTGTGATGTCCCCGTGTCTCACTGCTTTGTCCCATTCTGCTTTCCTGTATCCATTTGTTTATCAACCTGCTGCCTGGGACTATAGAAACTGTAGAAGTGATCAGGCAGGGATCTTCTTTTATTTTGCTAGTTGGCCTGTCCTCAGTCCAGTCTGTCACTTAAAACATTATGTTATGGATACAACAAACCTCAGACTACTTGAAACCTGAATAGACCTTGAATACTAGACAGAAAAAAAGAAAAAAAAAAACAAAAAAAAGAAAAAAAAAAGAAGAGTTAAAACATTTGGTTGTTAAAAAAAAATCTTGTTCACTTTAGGTGCTTTTGTTTCTTTATGGCGAGCACTTCCAGAACAGGCACAGCAGAGGTAATTGGAGCAGCCAGGGGGAATGTGAATTTGAGGAGGATTAAGCCCACCATCTATAAAGCTCATATAGCACTTGAGAAATCCAGCAGTGATCAATTCATTATCATTACAAGCAGCCTGCCAAAAAAACCCTACCGGCTATTGAAGGCAAGATGATTGTAAAATTAGAGATCAGACCAACTCTAATGTTCACTAATGGACATGAACATTAGCCTTGCAGCTTTAACTAACTGTGCCAAAAGAGACCCTGGTGACATTTTTGGGTAACGTACACTAGGGATTGAAAATTTTCTTCATTTAATTTAACATATTGAATTGTTTCTTTTAGTGAGAGTTAAAAGTGGCTGAGGAAAGAAAGAAGTTTGAAAGGATACTGGAAATGGAAAGGAATGAAGATTGCTGGCTGGCTTGCTTAAATATTCCTTGCCTAGGTTTTTGCAATATTCAGCAACAGAATCTCTGGGTGAACATTTTCTCCTCACAAAACTTTATTTGTTTACTTTACAGTACAGTACTAGTGCTGTCAAGTACTACATGCCAAATGAAACACTGGAGGTAAAACTGACACCATATAAACTCCAAAAAGGACAAGTTTATATGTAGAGAGAGCTACTCAATGGTATTGAGCAGTTCTTGAACAATAAGTATAAAAAAATATATAATTCTGCTGTCGAGTTCTTTATTGTTAAAAAGCTGTGATAACCTCTTAACAAAAATTATGATTTTTACAGTCTGTAGAAGACAAGTTACCTCTGCACAACAGTTATAAGAACAAGTGAGTGAACAATACCTTGATGTGTAAGCAGCAGTTTGATTTCCCTGTTAGATTTAGCATCATCACATCAAGGAACTTAGTCCTCTTGAATTAATATTTTTGTTGCAGAAATGACACTGAAACAAAAACATGTCACTCTCCTTTTTCCAGCTATAGCATGTTCATTATTCTAACTAAACTCCTTTTATACTATTAGCTGTTCACAGCTACCCCCAGGATTAATTCTGCCTTTTTTAGTTCTTTTACACACCACTTGATCATGTTGTAACAGGCTCCATGACATGAAGTTGCAGGGCCACAGCACTGGCAGTTACATGCAAAAGCCTGAGTAGGACCTCACTGGCAGCTCACTGGGGTTTTGGGCTGGTTACACATTTCAGACATTTATTGTCTTTGTGTGGACTTCAGAAAGCAGATTAAGAGAAACGGAGGTTTGGTGAAAAGCTGTCCTTTTACTGAATTTTCTGAAGCCTTTAAACAGGAATCCCTGTTATTTGTGCCAGGCATCTGTGTGGTCACATACTACTGCAGAATATTTTGCACCTTCCCCATTGCAGCTGTGCATAAGTGCTCTAGGCAGCTAAGAGGGACCCACTGCACCCAGGGATGCTGCAAGCACTGGCTGTGCTGGCACGCAAAACCTGGGGTTACTGTGTGAAATCTGAATTAGCCTCACCGGTTCTGCAATGTGCTCTTCACAATGACATGTCTAGAAAATAAATTGAAAATCTGAAGACTGTGAGGCTCAGGCAGGAACCCCAGAGATGTTGAGTCCTGTGGAGGACCTTACCTTAAGAGAGTGGCTTTAATTCAATGAGGAGCTGAAGGCAACAAAAGTATTTAAGGAGGGCAGTGAGTGAGGTGTGGTGAATGGATGGGGGAAGAGAGAACAAAGTCAGGGAAAAGCTCAGCATTATTTAGGTCGCTGCCTAAACTTGACCCCCTTGCAATCTATTTTTAAAAGAAGTGCTAGGCATGAAAATTTTCTTTTCTAGTTATATGGTCCACATCTTGGAGGCAATACAACTGAGGCACACTTCTTAATGCTAGACAAATACTGCCCCAGCAATGACTGAAGCGGAAGATATCTGACATCCTCCCCAGCTGTGTGTTGTGCTTTCACACCGAGCCATTTCCTCCTCCTTCCCATACTTCTATTTTCTCCGTATTTGTTATTCCACTTCTCTGTTTCTCAAGTATTATCATAATTACTCTAGCAACAAAATCCTGAATAAAATAACAGGAAACTGGTAAAGTAAGAGGAGCGCTCACCCTTTTCCTTAAGAAATTTTGCTAGAAGGCATAAATGATTCACATAATGGAGGCAAGACAGAGTCTTGCCTGATCCCATGTCTATCATAAGCTACTTAGCTTACCTAATTATCACTGGATTGATGGGTGCCTGTTACTTTAGCGGAAGGAGGGGGGTGGGGGGGAAGCAAAAAGCAGAAAACGCTTGTGTTGAAGAGCAGTCAAAAGCTGGGAAAGAACAGCAAAAGGGCAATGCACTATCCTTACATAGCTGCATGAATGAAAACTCAGTACTGTGATACGAAAGCTGCTTCCAGGATTCAAGATTAAATAAGTCCCCTGTGTTCCCCCATTAGAGAGCTGCCCTTCTGCATGTTTTAGAGTGAAATCCTGTCCCTTTGAGATCACCACAATTCTTTGTTGTTGATTTTGGCAGGAGCAGGGACTTAACCTAAATATTTTATGGTACCATCACATAGCATAACATCTTACAATTCTTGGGGGAAAAAAATCAGATATTCATTTGTGATGCCATGTGGCAAAGGATATGTCCATATGGCCATGTTCACAGCAATCAAACAGATAATGCCACTGAATTCAGTAGGCACCATCGCAGCACAGCCCTGCGGAGGCTGAAAGAGAAAAAAAAAAAAATTAAAAAAAATCATTGATTCAAATGAGGCCAAGATTTCACCTCATGTTTTTAGTGTAGCAAATGTTATTGCAAGCCCACACAGAGCCAGCGTGAACTGCAAATTACCACAGGAATTTGTCATATTCATTACCAACCTAGCATCATTAGTTTATTTGAGTGTAGGCAATTAGAAGAGAGGTTTCAGTTTCTTTCTTTGAAAATGTGAATTTTATTAACAAAATGACAAGCTTTCTTTCAATGAAAGCAAGTCATATGCTGCAGGAAGAGTCATAAATTTAAGGACAGAGCTAAGAGCCAATGTTTAACAAAGGCAGCATCACTCTGCAGACTAGAAAACAGGAAATAATTCCATTTCTTGTGTACATGGGTATCCGGTAGAAGAAAAGTAACCAAGGCTGAGGAGATTTTCTTTGCAAGACAGATTTAAAGCTACTGAAGACAGAGTAAAGACACACAGAGGACATTAGTAGACCCTGTTGTTAGATGCTGTACCTAGATATGGTTATTTTCCACTGACTGCTTTTTCATTTTTTTATTTTTACATTCTCTCTCCCCTCCACCCCCCATTTGATAACCCCTCTCTGAAGTAAAGCCACACGACTTACTATGGGCAATAATATTTTCCCAACAAATGAACGTAACTGATGAAGATGTCACCCGTTCTCCCATGGGAGTTAATCCCACCCTGCACGTTGTGATTAGCTCAAATCTGGTTACATATGATTTTTTCATATGTGGGAGAATACAGAAGAATTTTTGTCCATGGATGTATACAGATTTGCATGCTTGAAAAACTTACATGCTGGCCAAAAAAAAAAACCCCACAACCTAGTTTGGAAACTAGTGTAACTTCATTGCTCTACGAGGTAGATTGTTGGGATTTTGTCACCGTCCAGGATTAACGGGAGTTGTCAATGTGGGTAATCCTGTTCTAGAGCGACCTCTCGTGTTATATAGGTTAATTTCTGCTTGTATTATTTGTTTCTTTTACCCGTTTTCCAATAAGGTTATGGAAACATCATTGAATCGTTTTGGATGATGATTTTGCTCTTTGCAGCAAGCTCGGTTACACTTCCCCCCTCACTCTTGTTGCTTATTCAATGCGTTGCACTGCACCGACTCCCTTTTTTCCCTGAAATCATCCCAAAAGCACTAGAGAGAGGGTTTCCCCCCTCTTTTAAATTAATTTTCATGTGTATTCACTTCTGTTCGGAGTCTTCACCTTTCAGTGAAATGACCAGATGTCTCAGAAAGCCTGGAGCAATGCTGGCATCAGGAGACTTCGCCCCCATCCTGAGTGACTGCAGACTGAGATGCCAATATGTTCTGGTTTGTAATGGATGATTGATTTGCAAGGCTGTTTTGCTCTGATTCTCCCTTGCTTAAAGAAGCATTGGGCCATTTTTTTTCTTTTCTTTCCTTTTCTTTTTTTTTAATACCAGGCAGTGTTTCCCCTGTCTGTGGTCTTGTGTCCAATAAATCCAATCATACTACTCTTCTAACTAGCTGCTCTTTTGTTTGTGATTCTTTTATTTTTTCCTCTAGGTGGGTTCGTACTATTTGAATCTTTAATAGCAGTAAAATTACATTGGGAAAATAACCAGATCAGTTGCCTAAATACCTTTGAATGTATGACTATCCATGGTGGAAGGAGGCAGAATCCCGCTCCTCAGAAGTCATGTGGACAGACCTCCATGCTTTCTGTCTTCTCTTTGCACCCACTACGGGCTGCCTCCTCCTCCCCTCGTCTCACACATCAGATCCAAACATTTAACATCCGCACTTCCTAAACCTTTGTAAGTTGTGTCTTCAGGCACCACAGACAAGCCTTTGGTGAGCCCCCTCAGGTTCTGCCAGGGTGGGAAGGCGTGCAGCCACACTCCACCTCTGCTAGCATTAGAAAGTCCTCTGTGTCCGACTGAAACACTATAAAATGTTTCTCTGCATGTTATCCCTCTCCCTATGAATGTTCACCTCTGAAATACCAGTACAGGCTAGGCCACCTCTGGGGATAAGCCTGTGAATAGCCAGAAAGGCAGAGTTTGGACATAGTGGCAGCTGGCATAAGACTGGAAGTGGGAATTAGAAGTTAAAATCTCCAGTTTATAGTCCCCTGCCTTCTCCCTAAGTATTGGAGTATAGCTGGGTTGAACAAGAGTAAAATCACTAACTTAATCCACTCGGGTTCCCTGGAGCTTGTTAATGCATGTTACAAATTAATTACACAACTTTTACAAATAACAGGGACTGAGCTTTTAATTCCTTCTGCAGTGGGGAGTGTGCTAAAGCATAACATGCCTGTGTATATGTTACTCTGCCTTACAGACCTTTTACACTGGTCTGGCAGGAGACAGGAGTCTCTGTGTCAATGGGATTTCAATTCTCAATGTTTTAAATCAATAACAGGTTCTCCCAGAACAGGACCCAAAAATGATTTGCTTTTAGATGCCAAGGACTGTAGTTTTATTTTTGAAAGCATTATTTTTCTTGCAGGACCATAGCTGGAGTTCCTTTGGGTAGGGATAAATAAATGGACAGCAGTCGCCCACCACATC
Source organism: Chloroceryle aenea (assembly GCA_013399075.1). Taxonomy (NCBI): domain Eukaryota; kingdom Metazoa; phylum Chordata; class Aves; order Coraciiformes; family Cerylidae; genus Chloroceryle; species Chloroceryle aenea. The sequence continues at coordinate 332,273 of VWZY01003721.1, read as the reverse complement.
CTTCACTCACTAAGGTGAGTGTGAATTTTACCACTGTGTTCAACAGGCAAGAGGTCTGACTTTAATTTATTTATTTTAATTTTTGCATTTGTTTGATTTGTAGGGGAGGGGGTTGTTGGGTTTTTTTGTTGTATTTTTTTTTTCACTCTGCAATCATGTTCTCAGTTCATTACATTCATCTGTTTTCTGAGAAGCGACATTTTTTTGTCAAGTTCATGTTCTAAAGACTTATTCACAATTTCACATATCTGTATACCCTGGCGAGCTCCTCATAGAGGATTTTTTGATGATCCTCATTAAAAATCCTCAGGAGACTCCTTTTATGTAGCACAAAACCACTTTTCATCCCGAACCTGGGGAATCCTGCAGATGTAGAGTTTACCCCTAGAGGTCACTGCGACCCAGGGATTTCAGCGAGCCCTCCCTGGCACCCAGCGAAGTTCATGCCTGGGTGGTGCAAAAGGTCTGCAAGGGGTTCATAACTTTCATGAAGAGACTTTCCCTTTCTCTCTTTCTTTTTAATCTTGACATTTCTTTCTCTCTTTCTGAGGTTTAGGGCTTATCACTATGAACCAGCAGGTAAACAGGTTTTTTTTCAGAATAAATGATCCTTGATTTTTGTTATTTGGGTTGTTATTTTTTCCCTCTTTTTTCCTTTTGTTTTTTTCTTTTTCTTTTTCTTTTGCACTAGGAAAAGTGAAGGATAAATAAGGCAAATTTACTGTTAATTATTTCAAATTTATGAGAGAATTCACCTTCAGCAGGTGAAGAATATGACTGCTGGGTTTTCGGTGTAGATTATTCGTAGGAGGGAATTCTACTGTGCTGAACAACTTAGGCTGCATCTGATTTAACTTTCTGGCACGATTTACCAGTATCTCCCATTTTTGAAGCATATGATTTGAGATTATTTTGAGTTAACTCTCCAGTTTCGGTGCAGATTGCTGGTAGCTCTGAGGCTTAGAATAATGAGGACTGCTTCAAAAGCATCATGCTACTTTTACAAGGATGTTGTACAAAGACTTCTTTACACTTTTGTTTTACTTTGCCTTTTAGAACAACTCCAGATCATCCAGAGCTATGCTGTTGATACAATTCTAATGAACTACAGGCTAACATTTCAATTTGGTGAGTGGAAAGGTGCCAAACAGTCCCACTTAAAAAATCCCTTTTTTCCAGGTCTGTTAAAAATGTTGGCACATCTTTGAAATGTGAGCTTCTTTGTCTCAAACCTGGAAAAATAGTTACATATCAGAATGTGAAGAAAAGTCTAGGAAAATATTTTTTGACATTTCATCATATTGTGATCATATTCAGCCCACAGAAATTTGCCTAAGTTCTACAGTAAAGTGATTATATGTAGCCAGAATAAGTGAAAGAACAGTTGGCCCAAACTTCTTCCTTATAAAAATATCCATGTCTAGGAAGTGTATTGGTGGAGCTGGGCAGGCTATGGTCCCTTCTATATGACGTGCATTGTAATTGAATAAAGCAAAATCCCACCTTTGTATCATACTGCAAAATATGCAAATTTCTATGAATGATGGATTTAATCCTATTAGAAAAGAGATTAAAAGTAGTTAAACATGTCAGCCTTGATTCTGCTCTATGACTTGTTAGCAGAGACAGAAGTATATGCTTATCCAGTTGATGAACTGTTGTGGCATCAGCAGCCACAGCCCCCTCTTGGGAACCTGCCATATTTGCAAAACCCGGCTGTTACATTTTTCCTTATCTGAAGTGACTTTTAAAATAGCATCAGCTCTCTAATGCTATACATTCTGGTGATAATCCTATGCTCATTTGTTTTGGACTGGCCCAGTGCTTGCAGGAGAAGTCACAAATCCTGAAAGGATGCAGTGCATTTTTTTGTGCTTGGCTTCACTTGGGAAGCCCTCTTACAAACATGTAAACTCTACACATTTTGATTTCCTAATTTGCACAAGATTCAGCAGAGCTACACTGTTAAGCATTGTGTGGGAATGAGTAATTATTAACACAAGTTGGGTTATCCTATTTGGACAGTATAGAAATTATAGCAAATGCAGGCAAACAGAAATATCCACTGTCTGATCAAGTAACAGTGACAAAATACCACAGCAGTATAAAGAAGACATATTGTGAAGTATTACATAGTTACATGGAAAAACGAGAAATGCCACTGCCAGAGCTCACTAAATAAAGATAAAAATATAGAAATTGACCTTTTCTATGTTCCTAAAATGAGTTGTGTATATTGGGGGTGGGTAGGGCATATGCATAACACTTGATGGGGTAGAAGAACTTAGCTTGGAGGGGGAGAGGTGGTAATCTTGGTTCTAATTACCTTCTGTTTCTTGCAAAAATGGGAATTATGGGAAAAAAATTTGAATCTTATGGGTTGTTTGAGCCAAATAGAGTAGGGTCTCCTCTAATAAAAGCTTTACAGGCAGCTCTAGCAAGCGGAATGTAATGACCTTAGCTGGCTGCAGTAGAAGTACTTGAGCTGTAAGGGCTGCATGTGCTTTAGTGCCCTTCTAAAGCAGAGCCATGAGACTCCCTCCACCACGAGGTCCCAGTGGCACGGCAACCAGAAAAGTTAAAAATGTGTGTATTCACACACCCTAACCCTTGACAACATGGTATGTGGGAACCTACACATGTAGTTTGCTAATATGTGAAGTTTTCCCATGAATCAAAATCCTAAGCAGAACTTTATTTTTCTTATCTTTTTCATTCTGTTTTTTGATCTCAAAAAATATCTTCTTTAGTTGTGGGTACTTCAGTGCTTGGCAGTAGTGACCCTAAAAAAGATCAATATAATCCTGCTGAAATATGAAAAAGTATCTGGAAAGATACTCAGCCCCAACCATCTAGGCTTTCCTTCACCATGGAGAGCTTTGCTTTTTGTAAGATGGGTTTTTGCTGTGTAAGAGACCCGTGCTCTTTCCCGTAGTATTGATTTATCATCTGTCTGCCTTACTTTGTAACTGTTTTTACTCACAACTCTTATGACGGAGAGTGAGATCATCTCATTTTTTAATATCAATGACAAAATTCCCCCGCAGCCCACATGGCCTTTGGCTGAGAGGTGGAGCCACTCAGGAGACAGTGATGTCCTACTTTCTGGATATTTCCACTCTTGTTTAGTGAGAGAACAGCGTGTTTTATCATTTAGCCATGACACATGATGGGGCGAGGAGATCCAGAGAGATTTCTCAGAGCTGCCAAATTTGATGCAGTTCTGTGAAGGATATTTCTTACCAGTGAGAAACTCTCTCTTTTCTTGCTCCCTTTTCATCACCAAAAATGTATCTGTTTCTCTCTCTAGGTCAGCCTACTTCCTGGCAGGCTCACAGAACTCCCAAAGAAGTAGGATGTTGAAAGAGAGGGAAAAAAAACCATCAGAGGGAAGGGTTCCATCAGTCATCAGCTAGGTTCTATCAGAAAGACCAACAGCACTGGCTTGTTTGCCCCAAACGGTGCGTCCTTGTGTCTCATTTGGGTGCACTGGAGTTTCTGCTGCAATTGTGGGCATAAGAAGGATGGTCCTGCAAAGAGCCCTAGGACAATCCTCAGGAGCTGTAAGAGAAGATGGACAGCTGCTGCAGGGATTGTGGTCCAGTGGGACCAGGACCAAATGCTCTCAGAGGCTGAAGTGGTCAGATGGGTATTTACAGCAGCTTCTGCAGTGAGTAGCAGGAAGGAAGGCAGTGACCTGTCTGCCAGTGAGACCCCACTTATATACCACCACAACATAACATCAGCCGTGGGTCTTTTTAAAATGGGGCTTTTACTGCTGTGGGTCAGAAAGGAGGAGGAGGAATCACCAGAAAGGGTGGAGAGCAAATAGGAAAAAAAAAAAAGGCAAGGAGAAAGTGAGGCAAGCAGGCTGGCCTAGCTTGCCTCCCCGCAGAGATCAAACAGCTGCAGAGAGCCTGAAAATGAGTGGAAGGAGCTGGGAGAAAGAAGAGCCAAAGTCTGGCAGGACTGGTCCTGTCTGTGCTGCTTACAGGCTTAGCATCGCTTCCTTCTGATGTGGTACCTCCTCTTCCTACCTGACGTGAGGGCACCGAAGTGCCCAGAACAGACGGGAACTGCCAAGTGCAAGCGCCTGCCTTTCACACCGGAGGCACAATCCGAATGAGGATTGTTTTCTTCCCAGTACGTCTGCCGTGCTAGACTTCAATTTATGTTGTCAAAGAGCAAGCACCTGCCATTTCTTGAGGAAAAAAAACCCAGTCTCCACCCTGGTCCCAGGGGAGCGAGTGGAGACAAACAGGGCAGCAGCTTGCTGGGGCGCTGGCTGTTATGGGGATAAAATGGAGCGGCAGAGGCCTATTGATGCCCGATAGAAACAATAGAAACCAACTGCTGCGGTGAGAAAGTGGCCATTTGCCGTGCCAGCTGCAGCCAGGGACAGCAGAGGGAAGGGATGGGAGAGCCTGAGTGGGGTGGTATGCCGCAGCCTCCAGCCCTGCTGCATCCCGGCGTGATGTCCCCATTTTGCCGCAGTTCGGTGGTTACTAGATGGGGAGAGAGGATAGGAAAGGAAAACAGTGGATAATATTGCCTACCTTTCTTTTCATCCCTTGAAAGCTGTGCTGATACCACTTTTTTGCTTGCTTTGAAATGTCCCAGGGAGGCATCTGGAAACTGGTGCCCACTGTGTTTTGTCCTGAATGTCCATTTTAAACTTCCTGTACTGTCACTCATCGCATTTTCTTTCTGGAAATCTGTTTTTCCTCTGTAAATTTTCAACTGCTGTGGACTTTCTGTTCTTTGAGGTTGCTATTGCGGGCCTTCAGACCAGAAGTAAGGCAGCCCATAGCTCTGTCTGGGTAACACACTGAGAGGATCCGCGTGGCTGGTCGGCAGGGCTGTGGGCTGCCTGCCCTTGCCTCCACGGCCGGCTTTTTTTGTGCGATGCTGAATCCTCACTCTGTCTCTCTAAGCAGAGCTCTCAGACCTACCAGTGCAAATCAGCACCACAGGTTGTGTGGGATCACCCTTCTGTTGGAGAACAACGACAAGTCCAGGGGAATGTGGATGGTGGAGCGTGTTTTTCAGCCAGGTCTTGCCAAGCTGCCATGCAATTGCAGCTTTAGGCAGACATCAGTGAAATCTGCAGATCCAGGCTTTTCCCCAAAGCTTTACATCATTAAGCTGCAAGCCTCGCTCGTGTTTTGCTAACTAGATCTGCTCCTAATGTGGTGCAGCAACAGGAGCGTGTGGGCACTGCTGTTCCTCAGCTGTTTAGCCACAATAATTAGTTGTTGTAAGGGATGGAGGATCGATAGGGAGCTCCATGCATTGTCACACACCACCAAACACTCCTGAGATACTGCTACAAACTTAGACCGAGTAGTAAGAAGACTGACAACCATGACAATAAAGGAAAAACAGAGATTTGGGGGTTTGGTCCTTTCAATAGGTATTACTGGATGAGATTCTCAGAGGACTATAAGTGGCCAATGCTCTATTCTGCTCATAGCTGTGACCAATCTCCATTGTTTCAATGGAAGGTGAAAAAATGTCCCAGAAATTATGCTATGTATCAAAAGATGGGGACATAATTAAGACAGCAGAGTTTCTTCTGTTTGTTCAGTGAACAGCAGAAGTTCTGAAATATGGGAATACTCTAGAACTGTTGCAGATCACTGGTGGGTGACGGTGTCCTTCCAAACACCTTTAGAGACCTCACTGCATCACAGATCTAAGGATTCAACTCAAAAGCTCAATTTCTGTGGTACTGTCCCTTCTATAAGCATACAGGGCGAATTAAATGAGAGGAATACAGAGAGAGAGGTTGTCTTACGTTAGACATAGCCAGTGAGGGGAAAAAAAAAAAAAGGCAAAGAAACTCTCAGATGCATCAGCATTTCTCCTGATGTCGTCTTCTGTGCTTTGATGAACATTTCATATAGTTGGGGGGGAAACCCAGAAAACCCACAATAGCAGCCCCTACAGTAGCTCGTCTGTAAGGCTCATAGATAGATAAGAGCATGGACTTTATAATGTTCTGCACCCCACTCTTCTGAAGCATTGGTGGAGCTGTAGAATTGTGTGAGGAAATCACAGCAAGCATGTCATCTGCCTAGCCTGGTGGTAACAACTGGAAAAGCAAGTAGTAGTGCTGATATGCTTGAGAAAATGTACATTTGTTGCACTGCATTGCATGTTACAAGGGGAAATGAGTAGATGTTAAAGTGATCTTACTGGTTATTCATGTATTCATACACAAATTTCCTACAAGAGTCTCCTAACAGACAAACTTGTAGGAATTGTGAATTTGAAGCAAATATTAGGACAAAAAACCCTTAAATGAAATAATTTACTGTCATCCTACCTCTGAGAAACACTGTAATGGGGACACATTAAGCAAGTAAGTTGTTTTCCGGTAATAACTAGTTGAATCTGCCCAAACTGACATATCAGATGTCTGTTCAAATTGCTTATGAGCCATGTTCGATTGGGAACAGAAATGCTGACAAAATTCCTCCAGTATTTGCAGTAACTGCAACAGAGAAAAATACCAAAAGTGGGTAGAAAATGTGTGGGGTTTTTAAAGTAGTATTAACCAAAAAGAGGGGAAAAATCCTGTGTGTCATTTTTTCCCAATTCTTTAAGAAGAACAACCAAAAAAAAAAAAGTCTCTCAGGGACAGATTGCAGACAGAAGACATCAAAACTGGTTAAATAAATTAAGAACTGTGAGTATTCACTCAGTTTTATTCAATCCTCTACTGTATAAGAAAGAAGCAGGAGAATGTACTTGATTCCTCTACCAGTATACTTTTTAAACAGACTCATTCATACAGTGAAATCTTTCTTCTACCAGAGGAATAAAGAGAGAGAGAGAAAGAGAAATCTCTGGTTGGTACATCGGATTTTCCATCTGATTTGTTCGCAGTCCATGGAAAAAACATAGCAGACTGCATGTTGTGTTTACTAAAGAACACACACATGCATTTAAATCACTTATGGCTTCCTTTTTTTATGGCGCAGTTGTGAATTATATTCTTTTTACATTTGTAATTTGAGGGCAGAACAGATGCAAAAGCTTAAAGTGATATGTCCATTAAAATAACCAAGACTCCCGAGTAATTGTTCACTACAGTGGGGGGACATGCCCATTGTAATAGTGGGTTTGTTCCAGTTCAGTATATTGAAGGGACAAAAGTCCTCAGCAAACGTTGCTCAGATTGAGAAAGTTCCTGAAACAAGATGGTACTGGACTAGGTTTTGTTTGTTTTGGAGGAAAAAAATTATGCCAACGCCACCATACCTATTTCAGGTACAAAACATCAGACTGACAATTTAAATTTGAGAGAAGTTCCTTGTTTTTTTTTTCATAAGAAAGCTTTTATTTTCCTCAGTGTGACTTTTACTCACACTGGCACTTAGGCAACAAAATTATTTTAAAATATTAACTATTAGACTTTTCATTTTGAACCAAGACTAAACAAGGACTCAGATTTTGATGAAAGACAGCTGCCCTGTAATCTGTAGTTATGCTTGATTGAGATAGGCTCTGACAGCCAACATAACAATAGACAGACCATTCTTTAACATATTAACCCTTGTGACCTAATTAGCCATCCAAAAAATGCAAATAAGAACCTCAGCAACCTTTTTAACCATTTGCTCCTCAATGACGTCTGATTTTCCTTTGCAATGTCAGTGTGCTTGTGTTCAAATTTTAAAGATGTGTAGCCTTTCTGCAGAACAGATGCACACATTAAGCACTTGCACGGCTCTAATTGAAAACCTCTGTCTTTAGCCACCAGTGCTCACAGAACACTTGCAAGCTCAAGGTTGAAGATCTTGGCTAAACAGAATGTTAACCGTCCTGGCTACATCGTTTACACATTTGCTGATGATCAGTAAATACAGTTGAAATTGTAAACAGGGAAGGGGAAGTGGTGGTGAGGGAGCAGAAGGGAAAGAAGAGAAGAAGGAGAAAAGGAAAAGCTGAAATCACGGTGCCCTGTTTACTTTTGCAAAGAAATCTATATTTATCTGAGCTGTTTCAAAAAAGCTTAAAAGGGATAGTTTACATTACACAACAGAGCATATAATAATGAGACTAAATCCCTACCAGTTAATTATTTTTTTTACTGGCATTATGTTATTTGTGCATGTTAACTGTAATATATCTTCAGCCATCTGCCTTTTTCCCTTTTCCCCTTTGAAAGAAAAGTCATAAAATACACTGAAAGTTAACCCTGGTCTGCTTTGGTCTGGTCAAGGAGACATAGATCAATATCTGTACAGGAAGGTCTGAATTCAGTTTACAGTAATCCCCATGTGGTTAACTATTGCCCCTAAATTATTCTAGTGATGTACTCATTTGCAAATGCTGTTGCACCCCTTCTCATTACGTTTTGTAGTGACCCGTGGCATGAAAGTACACATTGGTTTGTTGGTTGTCTGGCTTTTTTTGGCTTTTTTTCCTCTCTTTTCTTTCTCTATCTCCATGTGATGCCTCCCACCAGCAACTCAGGTGTAGTGGGCAGGAAGCCCTGTGTCCTGGTATACCTGTTATTTCTTTATTACATAACCTTAAATATATTGTGTGCTTGTTCCTTTGGACTGGGTACTGGAGTAATATCACAACAGCGTTGTGGGAAAGAACTTGATGTTCACTCAGGGTGTGTTCACTTAAAATGGTCTTGTCACTGAAGTAAATCTAAAAATCCCTGCAGTCTAAATTGTTAATGTAGCTGGGTTTCAGACTCTGAGAGACACATATTTCCTAAAATTTTGAGTGTATGGAAAAGCACAAAGCGTGGAAAAACTTCCACTGGTGTTCACTGCAGAGACCATCAGTTGAAGTCTTGTTAGAAGTACAGAATAAATCAACACATGATGAGCAGCACCTCATGCACCCAGTCCTCAAAAAAATCTCAACAGACACTTGTCTTTTCATCTGCTTTTTGTATTTTTGAGAAGGGAGGTCTCACTTGCTGACTTCTTTCCTGGCTGAAGTTTTCCTTTTTACTTTCATTTTTATAAACTGGAGGCTGAAATTGCTGACACAATTGCCTGATTCAAAAGTATTGGGATTTTGAGAGAAATCCCAAGTATCTTGTCATTGGCAAGAAACTCACAGGAGTGTCTTCAGCTGAAGACTGTTGTGATTTTTGTGGTGGGACTTGTGCCACACTTGAGTGTGTTTCTGCTTAAGAGTGGCCTCTGAGATTGTGATGTACCTGGGCTGGTTTTATTTGTGCTATCCAGGGATGCTCAGCAGGAGCTGATCTGTCTCTTGCCGCCTGTAGGGTGGCTCTGCCTCCACACGGCTGCTGGTTTAAAACTAGCTTGGACCGTGGGTAGAACTTGCCGTCTTTGTTGTGACTGCAGCACAGACACATATTGTGTTTCTCCGCCTAAAAGAACAGAAGACAAATGGGGATTTGCGGCAATCTGCATTAAGAGGTTTATTCACTCTAAGTGTTAATGATAACTGGAGAAAAATAACATGCCAGAGAGTGGTGGCAGCTTACGCTGTCAGAGAACACATCTCATCGCACCTCTGACCAACACAGCTGTGCTGTCAGAACAGGATAGAGTTGGCCTTCGCAGGGGAAGCGAATGAGAAAAGAAGGTGGCAACCATCAGCAAATGGTGCCAGAAATGCTGAGCTCTTGCCTGATCGTGACTGTGGTGTTGACAACCCATGTCCCCCTAGCAAAGTTCTGCCCCTCTTTTGGAGGTCTGTCACAAGAACCTCTTGTCCTCTGAACTGCTTGTGCATTTCCAGACATGAGCCCAAGTGGTGCTCACACCCCATGTGTGTGCCTTGACTTGTGCAGTTTCTGACCTTAGTAGTCTTTCCCACAGAGGGAAAACCACAATGAATGCCCCAGTGCACAGAATGAGAGTGGGATGAGACATTAATTTTAAGACTGCAACAGGATTAGGTATAGTTCTGTAGCTTTGCCAGTCTTAGAGGAGCCAAAATATGCCATGACTAATTCACTAAGTCTATTGCCATTTCTCCCCCCCACCTTTTTTTTTTTTTCTTTTTAAATAAACTGCATTGGATTTTTTTAAAAAAGGAAATGAATTGCTGCAGTAGAGTGCTGAGTCAACGCTCATTCAAAGTTTCTTTTGCAGTTGAAGGCTCAGATTTAGCAATGCTTTACTTCTTAATGTTTTATCATCGTTGTTTCTACCTCCATGTCACAGCCATGATTGTCAGTGGAGACCACAACAGAAAAGGCAGCAGAGGAGGCAGGAGCACAAGGGTTGTCTGCATACTTGAGGGGAAATACCCTGAGGAAAATGGTCCCTCGGGATACATGAAGTACTTCTCTGAGGGTCAGTGAAGTGAGAAACATTGTGCTGCAGCTCTAAGTCAGTAAAAGTCGACTGCAACTTGAGTGGTGCTTTTTGGAGGGAGAAAGCAGCAGGACTAGGCAGTAATTTGATGTAATGGCCCAATTTCTGACTAAAGTTACTGTTGGAGGTCAACAGTACATTTAGTAAAGGCAGTAAACCACTCTTCAGTCATGATTTTGGATAGTGTAAGAAACAAATGGAAACATTCTCAATGTTCTAGTGGCTTGTAAAAAACATCAGGGCTCAATGTTGTCTCCATAACTTGGTGAAACTGCTTCTGCTGTCCATGCCCGGGGGGCACAGACCTTCTTCAGAAGCTTACCCAGAACCCAAAGAGCCACTGCATCTCTGCAGAACCTGTGTGGCAGGCCATCTCTGCAGACCTGGCAAGAGGCTGCAGGTTACAGGGGAAAGAGGAGTTGCTGATGAATTTTTGGGGCCTGTGATGAATTTTTGGGAGCTAATATATCACAGGGTGCTTCTGCTTTCAGAAGGTGAAATGAGAGTTTGTTGAGAGCTGGCTGGTAGGATTTGGTAGGGAGGTGTCTTTTTGCCTCTCTTCACATTGGGGAAAGCAAGCTGTGCTCTTCCGCTTTGCCGGTGGGAGCTGATGGGCAGCTGAGCCTCGGGGCCACTGAACAGCAGGGAGGCTGTTGGTGCAGTGCAGCCCATGATCCCTCCACAGAAGATGACAGACTGGTTTCCCAGCACTGAGCATCAGGCAGCTTGTTGACCTCTAATTCCACTGGCTATGCCTGTGGGGAGATATGGGTTGGATTTTTTTAAATAACATACTTGTGAAGAGAATTTTAACCCTTATAGGAGAGTACTGTTCTGCAGTAATAACTCTAAATCTACATCTATCTTCAGCTCTTTCCTTTTTGACCCTGGTTCTGGATTTTTTAATCTTCCGTATTTTACATCTGCTTTGTCCTGAAATAAATGTTTATCTTGAACTTTCATTGCTCCTAGATTGCCTAACACTGTCTGTATGTCTAGATCCTTGATGTTCCTGCAGTGGAGTCATAGAGCACCAAAGAGCAGGCAGTAATCCCAAAATGGGCTGATGAGGTCCAAAGGAGAAAGAAATAGGAAACAAGGGTGCAGAAATCAGAGCTGCCCAGTAGAAGGAGGTGCTCAGCTGGTAAGCAGCAGTGCTTTCCTCTTTTAAAATTTACTGTCAATGTTGTATCAATGGTTTGCCCAAATTTGCTCATTTAACAGAGTGTATGACCACAAATATGTTGCCTCAAAGAGATTACCTGAAAAATTGATGCTCTGGACTTCATTGCCCAAATTATTATCCAGGGTCTGCCAGCTTTGTACTTTATGTGTAATGGGATAATAGTGAAAGACTCAGTTGTTCTCATCAACTTAGACAGCAAGCTCGGGCCACCCTTTGGCAGTGGGTTGTGAACTGGGAGGAAAGGTGTATGTTCATGGGCGCACCTACAGCAGCAATTGCCAGCTGTCACAAGGACATTTGGATGCAACTATTAGGCTGTGGAAAGCAAAACAAGCTGGCTGCCTGCATTATATACAGAGCAAGGGTCAAACAGCTGGGTAATCCCAGGAGCAGGAGGTGTCCTTCATCTTTACAACTGCTTCTGAGATGACTTTGATTGAAGCCAAGGGTGTAGGTTTTGGGTAGGGAAAACTTTTTTCATTTCTTCTCTCCTCTTAACTAGAAGTACCATATTCCAAATGGCTGCAGAACCAAATATGCAAGAGAGCAGTATGTGTCTGATTTTATTAGTAAAACCTTTCCTGACAGTTACAGTAAACAGCTATTACCCTATAATGACACAGGTATTTTATAAGTCCCCCTCCATATTTTTTTTAACACTGTTATATAATTGTTGCTTCCCCTTAATTTTTCCATTTCATTGCCACTGTTTGACAATTGTTGTTATGTTAGATATTTTCATTGACTTGACATTTCTCACAACAGCTAGAACAAAAGTGATTCGTTTAAACTGTAGGAGGTACCATAAATTAATAGCTTACTTCTATTATTGTGTTCCCATTAAGTGGAAAGACAAGTCATCTTTTTTATGAGTAACAGCTTTACCTGGGAATATTTCAGAGTGAGAAAGGACAGCCCTGGACACCTATGGTGTCTCAATCAGAGGGTGATAGACATTGCAACAGCACACACCCTGTCTTCAGTATGCTGCTGCCAGTCACCAGTGACTGAAGCTATTCGTGGTCCATAATAATGCACAGCTGCTGTGCAGGAGAAATACCATCACTAAACAAACATGGTGTGGTGCTAATCATTTAATTGGTTTAAGACACTCTTAAAGTTCTGATAAATTCCTTTCTAACAAGAGAGATTATTCTTCTTTCCAGTACATTAAAGTGATTTCATGGGTTGTTTGTGTAACCCTCCTCCGTGCAAATCATCCTTCTCATGGACTTCTCTATGACTATTTGCAAGAGCAAAGACACCAGCACGGTGGCTTTCTGTGTTCCAATATTTACTCTTAGCAATCTGGAAACACACCAGAAAATGATGGGGTTTGATTTCTCATAATCAGATCCACCGTAAACTCTAAAAAGAACAGAGCAGGGATACATTGTGTATAATCAAACAGCTAAGTGAGAAGTAGGTTTTAATCCAAGCATTCAGTAGTTCACTGGGCAAAGGTTTGGGATATAAAGCAGTAAGGATAATTGCTTCAGAACATCGCTTCTGGAAATAGAAAGGTTATACTCATTGACCAGTCTTTCCTTGCACCATCTTAAAGTCAGAAATACTGTAGAGTGGCCCAGCTACACACTGCAAATGAAGGGCATAGTCAGAGTCCCCAGGGAGGAGTTTGATTTTAGAAGGAGCAGGATGGGGTCAAGGTAGTTAAGAAAGCAGTTGTATCCCTGCTAATAAAAATAGCCCAGGAATAAAGATTGTCATCTTTTGGGACTGAACTCTTTCCCTTTTGGAGTACATGGTAGTTTTACTACTGTTCTCTGCACAACTGGGATTTTACCACTAATATTGGTTAACTCATCTCCCGTTCAAAACCAAAAACAACAACAAAACAAAACACCANAGAGAAAGGAAAAAAAGAGAAAGAGAAAGCCTTCCCCTCCCCTTTTTCATATACTCATGCAATATGCCCACTTGCACATCAAGTGTTTTCGGTAACTCTTATTTCTTGCCTTTGGGCTTGATTTCAAAATATTCAAATATATTTGGCTTTTGTAACTTTCACTAATTAAACCATCTAAAGCAGATGGAATTACAGAAATTACAGGGTTTAAAATATCATCCTAATTGGTTTACGATCTATGTGACACTACAGTGCCATTCAGACTGTGTAATGTATAAGGACAGCACAAAAGAGAAATCTTGCCAATTAATTTTCTTAAACTCCATTATCTGCAATTTTCCCTTCTTTATAATCCCTTTTCTGTTAAGCTTTTCCTGGTATCCTTGTTGATGTAGGAAGGCAGAAAGCATCCCATGGTCAGATTGGGACATTCACTGTTTGCTGAAAAAGAAAATTTATTTTTCATCAGAAAAAGTGAATAATAGAATAAGAATAAGTGGACCTAAGAGGAACCAGCAGCTAAATGATATAGAGTTATAGAAAAAGCCCAATGCATATTAGAAATTTAAAACTGTCATTGTGCACTCTGGCACATTTTCCAATGATGGGGTTTTGAGACTGGGTAGGGAAAGGTCCCGTTTTTTTGAGAATGTAATCATGCAAAGTTGTAACAATACTGTGCTTCTCTTTCACAGAACTAAAAAAAAAAAAATAAAAATATCCTTCTGTTTCTTTAAGGTATCTCATTTTACCATTTAGACATGATTTTTAAACTCACGATTGCCTTTCGTTGCCATGGTAACGGGTTTTGGCCCTCATGGTGACAGAAAAGTATCTCAGTTCTTGTTCCTCTTTGAACGCATATGTTTCTGTGTATAGCTGTACAGGCAGAGAGAAGGGAGGTGTGAGGAGATCGCACCTTTCAGATCAAGGTAAGTCCCTGTGCCAAACCAAGGCTGCAACTGAGGAAATCGCCTGCAGCAGGGACAGATTTATCCCTCCCGAGACCTACGTGGACTCATTTAGACTCCAGCTCTAATGATGCCAGATAAGTTCGCTCACCCCCTCTGCTTCTTCTGTCACCCCCTCTTTCCTAGGTGACATTTTAGGGACTTTTTATATCTGAAGTAAGTGAATGAAATTTGGTTTTAGGGGATTCCTATGGAGCTGGCTGCTAGTATCTTCCAGCGTTGCAGGGGTCAGTTAAGAGAACCAATCATCTAGTTTTAAAGCTTTAATAAAAAAAAAAAAAAGCACACCAAATCTGAATAGAACAGAAAAACAAGAAGGAAGGAAGGAAAAAAAGAAAAAGTGGACAAAAAGTAATGTTAAATAGCATGGAGCATGACTAATGGCACAAGCATGTTAAAATCATTGGGAAAATGTCCTTGGAAGACAAATGAATTTTCAGCAGAATAATTAACTTAATTAACAAATTTGCATGCATATTCATCAGGCTATTGAAGTCTTTCCAGCACAGCTTGATGAGCATTGGTGTAATAATTGTCTCATTTACATTCTGCAATCTACTACAATTTGGGGCATGCAAAAAAAGCCGACCTCTTCCCTTTGACTTTCTTTAGGACCCTGACCCTCTTAATAAACACATGCAAACAACATGTAGTGTCCATTGCTTAGCCCCGTGTTCCACCCTTGATCAGAAAACCTGCTCCCACTCTTGCCACGCTTCCCTCCCTTTCACTCCCCTCTTGCTTTGCTTTTTTTTTCTTTTTTTTTTTTTTTTAATTTGGCCCAGGTTCTCTGTTTTGCCTCTGCTTGCTCTCCTGGGTAAATCTTGGCACCAGTTCTGACTTCAAATCTCCTGGGCCGCCAGACTGCATCATGTAAAAATTGCCATTTTCCTCTATCTCTGCAGGGCAATCTTTAAAGGCAGTAAGGTGTGACGCTCCAGACTGGCAGCTTGGCAAGAAAGAGCCCATGGATACCAGCACACAGGAATCTGGAGGGTTCACTCTGACAGGCAGTCAGTACTGGGAACAAAAGGAATTAAAAAAAAAAAAAAAAAAAAAAAAAAAAAAAGAAAAGAAAGAAACAGCAAATATATTTTTACATATTGTAGGCATATGGCCACAAGACCAGCAGAAATATATTTAATTACTGATCTTGTGCGTTAAGCAGAAATAATGTACCAACAGCAGTACCTTCCCCCCCTCCCCCTTAGATTAAAAAAAAGTAAATGAAGGGAAGCCTCTAGAACATAGTTGGTTAACAGTGTTGCATTTCAGCTCCATTTACACTTTTTTATTCCAATTTTACAATCATTTGCAAATGGAATCTGATCGCTTGATTTTAGACTAGTGTGATTTTATTAGCATCGTTTTCTTTTTAGATGTGGACAGGCATTTTTAAATGCAACTGGCCTTTGTGTTGCCTTGTTTTAAATTAAAAGTGTCAACCATGCACTACAGAGTCCCAATAATGCTTACATCCAGTATTAGGTGCAAATGCACACTGTTGTAACTGAGTTGACGTGTAGGTAGTGGTGTCTGAATGTTTTCTATCAAATAGCAATGTAAGTCTCTCTGTGGTACATGCATTTCAGGCTCCATAACAACGCTGTACTATTTTCCTCAGTAGCCTATAATCACAGTAAAAATATGTTCCCTGGCTGCTGGTTAAAAGGTTCACTGGTAAAAAACAGTGGAGTGCTTAAAGCAAGATGGATATGGAAAGTAAAGGTGGTGGTCCAGAGTTGCAATGTAAAACTCCTAAACCCGTTAACCTCTGTGTGCCCCCCTGTCACTCCTGAGATGCTTCAAAGAGTGCTTGCACACTGTACCACACCTCCGAGCAAGCCAATACTGATTTCCACCTTATGTAAGTACAATAAAGGCCCAGAAACCTGCATATTCCACTATTTCTCTCTCTTCAGTAGCTTTAGCCAGAAGGTATGTTATGGGTGTGCCTCATGAATATCATCGGGATTGGATTTTTCAGGAAATGCTATTGTGGCCGTTTCCTTCTAACATATCACTGCTGCTGGGTTTTATGCAGCAAACCAGAGTCCTCAGCCTGGGGCAGACAAATATATTTTCCTTCTCAGTCTGATTAGATTCAAATCCAATGTTACCCAAATAAGTTCTCTAACCAACTGATTGTAGACTGTTTTCACAGAGGACACCTCTGCAACTCTTCTGTTGGTGTTATTCTGAAGTTATATTTAAATACCTAAAGTATATCCATATAAAAGCAGTAAATATATCATGGTAAGACCTCTTTCAAGATTGTAAGCGGCACTCATTTGATGGAGGTGAACTCCTCTATTGATGTAAAACTAAAATAAGTTAGAAAACATTTTAAATTAAGACGTCTTAACTTTGTAGGATATTTATGGTGTATTAAGTTCAGAAAACAGATAACACGTAACAGCAGGGAGACACAGGCCAAAAGTTAAAACTTGGGATTTTTTTGCTTATAGAAAATAGATTAATCTCTCTCCTTCTTTTTGGTTTGGTTTGGTTTTTTTTTTGCACCTTGGAACAGTGCAGCGTGTCATAACCAAACTTTGATTTATTCCTTTACAAGTATTGCATGAATTTCCAAAGACTTTCATATAAAGCCATTCAGTAGTTTGACAGTTAAAATTAGTTTACATCTTGGTCATTTACAAACTTTAGCACCTATTTTAGTCTTCCTTTGTCCCAAAAGGTCCTAACAGCATAATAACAGTAATGTACAACTTTTCCTATAAAGCTAATTCAGATCTTGTGTTTAGCCTGTGTTTGAAGAAAGTAGGCTATAATTAAGCAAAGTTATTAACATTTATTTCTTCCAGTTGTGATGATTATTATAGGCTATAGTGCCTTGGACAACAGTTTTTATAAGTCTTAAATAGAACGTATATCATATGACTAATTCTGCCAAGAACGATATTTCAGCTGATGTCAATTTGCTTGCAGCAGTTCTACTGGTATCAGTGGCTTCAAGGAAACCACACATGTCAAGAGAGAGTTGCTTGATCCATTTGTCATTGCCCTTCACAATTACATTGCCACGTGGAGATGGGCCATTTGAAGGCTCTCTCAGCACTGCTGCTTTTACATTCCTGCAAACTGAGCCACTGGGAAGGGTCACAGTGGAAAACTTTAAAGGGCAGGGATACTGAGATACACATACTGCTCTGGATTTTAAAGGCATTGAAACAACCCTCTCTTGGTTCCATCATCACATGGGGTTTTTTTTGCAATTTTACCTTCTTACATTAACTTGAAATTTCAATGACTCGACTGAAATAAAAACATTGACCAACTGTTTATTTTGATACAAAATTTACCATTTTTATATTGGGAATCTGTAACACTTCTGAAAAAATATATATATGTTTTTGTAAGTTAGGTTACTTTGAAATTGAAATCTCAGTTAAAAAAACGATCAAAACATTTTGCATTGTAATTTTAAAGCAACCATTTCAACTTCTTAGGAGAAAAAGCCCCAAAATTCTGTCAGCTGAGATTGTGTGCAGGCTTCTGTGTGACTGTAAATAAGTTTTGTGGGTTTTTAAAATGGTTCCCAAGCTGTGGTTTTGATGTATTTTCTATTCAGAGAAACCAGACTACTAACTATGAAGCTGACGCTGGCAGACCTGCCCAAAAAGAGAGTGGGAACGAGCCTGGGGACTGGGTTGGAGCTCAGGATTTCTCCACTCTTTGTCCCAGTGGCACAATACAAAACCAAGACTCCAGCTTTCCATCTCCTTTACTTGTGCAAGAAAAATCAGATCTGCTCATTTTCTCTGCTGCAAAGTGCAATCAACTGACTATGAGCCAAAGCTGCACAGCATTATTTGCTGCCTTCTCTTAAACAGAGGAGGTGTAAGAGGTAGGTGAGGATAAGCAGAAAATCCAAGATGAGGAGCTGCCAGGAGATGCCCCAGGTAGAGCAGGGACCTTACATGTCTTTGTTACTTTACTCCCTCTCCACACATCGACAGGAAAGTTCAGGGAAACAAGGGAGAAAACAGTATCAGAGTACAGATATTCCCACAGATCTGAAAGAAGAGTTTTGCTACTAATCTCTTTCAATATTTATTCCTTTGCTGCCCTGAATCTACTAAAGTATTTTCCTTTTATTTTCTAACTAATTAAAAATTTAACTACTTCACTTCTAATAGCTTCATCTTCCTAATCACTTAATGAAATGAACTTTTAAAGAGTTTTATTTGCCCAGTACCTCATGGTTTGTAGAATAATATTTGGGTTTTCTAAAGTATGTAGCATGATTTTCTTCAGAAACAAGGGAGACTAGTAGGGATCATGTCTACTAAATTTATGTGAGACAAGGGAGTGACTTTGCATCCTCTACATGGGGTCGGTTGATATTTTATATTGTATGCATGTGATTAGTTGAATTTCCCTTTTGATAAATGAAGAGTTACTCAACTAATGTATAGATTATAATAGTGAGGAAAATGTGGGTACCGTAAATGTGTGACTGACCATATGGATATAGTCTGAGGTCCTGTCAAATACAGAATACAGGTTTGTTTTCATACATAGGTCAGATGTTATACTGATCACAACCATATCACTTGTATTTGTGGGATGTGGTAGAGTCATTGTAATGCACCCTGAAGATGAGCAGGGCTGTGGGTATTCAACATCACTATTGTTATGATCATTTTTAGTCCTGCCCATTTTACAATGTAGATATAGATATGACAGTGCTAGGCAGCCTTGCTTTCGATCTCATTATTTATCCAACTTCTACTAAAATAATCCCGACAACATCTCTGGTGTGCAGCTGTGAATGGTTTGTGCCACGAATTGTGATTCCTTGTCTCTTTGCCGAGCTGCTAGGATACACTGCTTAACAGTAGCTACAGCACAGTCTTTGAAAGCACACTGCAATTCATACTTCAACTTGCTCTTTCTCACACCGTTTTTCAGTATTTTTAGCTGGACATGTTCTGTCTGCTTAATACCTGCTGGCATGGTGTCAAGTATTTTGATAGCTGAAAGGAGCTTACTCTTTTTTACTATCTCCTTACTTGAGAGTGAATTTGGGTGTTCAGTACCAAAATCACACGATCTAGAAAATTTTCTGCTGAATTTTCCTTGGTCTGCTTAAATATTGTTTCTTGTGTCCTGTGTGATTATCAAGAAGAATTGGCTATTCATTATCAGCTGATGAATAGCCAATTTGATGTCATTAGAAAGCAATTTTAAAACATGATGGTTGCAGCCTTCCTTCAAGTTCTGCAGCTCAGGGCCCATTTCTCCGTTGCTTTAAATAGGATTTACCCAGGATTTGGATGGGAAGTGTGAGGTGGCATCATCTCGACTGTTGGCTGTTTCTTCCTGCTGCTTCATACTTCTATTGCCTTCCTACTGCTGTCAAAAACTTGGAGGTAGGATCAGCTCACATGACAGGAACATTTAAGGGTCAGTTTGAGCAGCTGGGCTTTTTGCTACAGCAAGGAGCAAGATTTGGAATATGGGTTGAGGGTATAATCTTGGATGAGGGGGGAGCTTGACAAGAGGGGGGAATTAGCCTCAGAGTTTATTGTAGCTTTTCAAAGAGGGAATAGCCCTGTCTTTCTTTAAGGCAGTGACTGGGGTTTTTACATACCTGTTGCTCTCACAACTAACCAAGAGGTACAGAGTGTCATCCTCTTTTGAGAGTTGCTGATTAAATCTTAAGATTTCAGATCAGATGCCACCAGCTCTTCCATATTGGCTGTGTCTCTAGTAGGGACATGACTATTCCCTGACCAACAGGCCATCTGGCACAGTGAAGCCTTCATCCATGTTATTACTAATTGAATCGTGCTGGGAATTGGTTTGAGGAGGCACTGGTTGGCCTGGGCTAAAGCCAGTCTTCAGACGGTTTTGAGAATTACATATTCCACTTTCCCTGGCAGGGAAGTTTCCTTTGCACTATTTAATCTAGTAGCATAGGCTAACTAGCACCTTAATTGTCTGTTTCATCCACCGAATAATGAAAATAGAAGTTGTTAGCCAGTGAACAAACAGTAGAAGCAGAGCTTTGGTGTTGCACACAAACAGACAAAATCAGAATTCCTGGGCCCATGAGGAAAACACATGGGAGCTCAGTAGATTAGGTGGCATACACTCTTCACTGATGTAAACCAGCCAATGATTTAACATTTATCTGTTGTCAGCAAGAGTCAAGAATACCAGGCCCCTTCCAGAGGTGTTTCCATTTAGCATGAAAAGAAAAGCCTCTGGCAATAATAGCGAGACTTGTCAGGGTACAAGAAAATGGGTACTTTAGAAGATGTCTGACTTAGTCAAGAGCAAATAGAGTGGTAGGCAGCTCCTCAAACTTCTTGGTAGGATTTTTTTTTACACCATACTTTGTGCATTCTTGTCATGCATTGCCAACATGCCATATGCTTACAACACATGGTAAAAGCATGGGTAAGAAAATGTGATTGTGACATGTAAAGACAACCCTGGATCTGCAATACTTCTGAGCTAAAATACATTTGTGCATTTGTTATATAAGTTCAGAGGATTTTTTTTTTATCAGGCACTTTGGATGTATATCTCTGGAAAGGATAGAGGAAGTCCAATTTAGCAGACTCTGTACAAAGATAACAAGGACTGTATCAAGTCGTTAGCAGCCAGGACTTCAAGGTTGTAGCTCGTAGTTTGCCACCTATTCTCAAAAGTTAAGGCTAGTAACTTGAATGTCCTGTGTCAGTTTACTGTTCTGTAAAAGCAGCTGTAAGTAATTCTTTGTAAAGTGATTAAAAATTGCACGCACATACAAAGGAACTGAAGTGTTGTGTTTATGATTTAATGGTGTAATAACCAGCTTAGGTCTCCTGGCCTGGTTTTCTGTATGTAAAGAGTGGTGGCTCCTATCTTAAAGAGTTTGTATCATGAAGAAATAAGATAGAATATGAGTGGGAGAGAAAAGAAGCTAATGAGAGGTAAGAAAGATTTGCCTAAGATCAGTCACACAACACTCAATGACAGATTTGGAATAAAATCCAGGCTTCCTGCATTCTCCACCAATTTCAGATTCTGTAGACCTTGCTGGCTTCAGCTACCACTGTTACTCGTCTCCCTGGAGAACTGGGGAGCCTAACAGCTGTCTTTGGGTACTGGCATATGGGGCAGGCTCCTCTTCAGAAGTTGTTGCAGGAGTTTCTCTTTCCAAACATGCCATTGATAAGCCCATTCAAAAAAAGTAGATGACAGAAGAAAATGCATAAGAAATTGCAGTTAGGGACCTTAACCTACTGACACAGTTAGGAAGATGGTCTCCATAGGCTCTGTCCATGATTAAACAGAGAGAGAGACTCTTTCATAGGGCTATTCAGTGAAAGAACATAGCTAAAGAGCCTGAGTTGGATCAGTATTACATGAATACATGTAAGTGTGGACATTGTGGCTTGGAATTTACTTGAAACAGTTGATTAAAAGAACATTATATTACTTATCTCCTGTAAAGACATTTGTATGAATGCAAGATTATCTGCCATGCAACAATATGCCAACTTCTCAGAGATGATGCATATGATACAGCTTTTATCACAGATGCCCTCGCAGAGGACATAGCAAACCCAGTGTTAGTATGTTCCTTGCCTCTCTTTGCCTCCCTGTCCCAGCAGGCCACTGGGCTCATCACAGACTCAGAGAAAAGAGGAAGGAAAGCTGCACTTCATTTATCATCCCTTCAAACTTTAAAACCCAAGTGGTCCCTCAGATCAGACATGTTTGATTTAATTCATTCATCTAACAATAGAAAACAGAGCCAAGGCTAACATACATTTTTGTTCATTTACTGTGCCCCTAGAGGGTTCATAATGGAGTTTACTGATACCTTGTTGGCAATGATGGTGAAATACTCCAGATTTTTACCTCCAGAGATTTCAGCATTCATGCTGACAGGAGCACAGATATAAAAAATCACAGAACTGATGTCTTCACTTCCCTATCTGCATTCCTGGGGCTTAATACATTAACTCATACAGAGTTTCAGGGCTTGCTTAAAGAGAATCTACTGAAAAATATCAACTATGAGTTTGTTCCTCCCTGGCTGATGAGGAGGAAGGTTATGAAGAGCTGGTGCTGCTCATGCCTAAAACACACAATGTGTTTGTCAGGAAAGGGTGCATACCATCCTCCTTTGAAACATGGAATAATGCAACCCACCCTGAAGAAAATAATTTTAGGTACATTAGCCCCAGCGCCAGGTTATCCCTGAAGAGTGCCTTCCAAAACCAGTGGAGAGTGCACCTTTGTCCCATGAAGACATGAGTTTTCTCCTACAGAATCTCCAGGTATTAGCAAAGTGTAAGGCAAAATAGTAAGTGACATGGGCAACAGATAAAGCCCTCAATTGCCTGTCACTACACACGGTTCTGCATTTTCTTTCTTGTATTTTCTTCTGTGGTGACCCAGTGTTTTAGGACAGTGTTGGTTGAGGAAAAGTTTGAGAAGTTCCATAGTTTAGGAATGCTTGTAGGTTTTCTTGGAAAAAAAATCATGTAACTTCATTTTTCAGTATCAACTTTTAACATTTCTGCTTGGCAGCTGTATGTGTTGGCCAGTCCTTAAACATATTTCTGCCACTTTTGACCAAGCAAATTGTACATATACAATGTGATCTTGTACTCAGGAAACAACCAGCAAGACACAACACTGGAACATATTTGAACAATACAGGCATTGTGTGGATGCTAGGCACTCTCCACACCAGGCAACCTGGTGAAGAACAAATCTGTTCTCAATTCTTGACCCCTCGTATTCAAGGCACTCAGTCATTATCATTTTATTTCTAAAGAAATCCTTTATATCTCCAGAAAGGAGATTGTTATAACAGCTCTGAGCATAGAGCTCCTGGGAGAACTTGTAAGACTAAACCTCATTTCTAAACATTTTTTTGCTCATGGAGAGGTTTTTTGTGTGGGTTTTTATTTTTCTTGTTGTTATTATATTTTTATAAGTAATTGAAAATAGAGTATTATGATACCATTAACAGGCTAATTTAATGAAAAATTACCTATTTAGAGCACTATTATGTTAGAATAAACTTGGCAGGTATTTGCTGAGTAAATTAGAGATAGACTTATTCTGTCTGAAATCTTAACATAGAAACTTAGAGCTTGTTTAGACAGCAGAACAGAACGGGCCAAAATAAATTTCCTGGCTTCATCATTGGCATTAAGTCTAGTCCTCTGCATGTAGAGTATTCTCCTAATGCTCCTCCTGGCCTCAAGCTGCAGGAGCAGGGTTTCAGGAGCCTAGAGGGAATGAATCCCCGAAGGTGACAGAGAGTCTTTCTGTCCCCCAGGAGAGCAGAGGCAACCTGCACCCAGTTGTGATGCAGCTTTCTAGGATTAAATCCCCCAGATAGCCATGGAAATGCTTATAATGAGAATTTTGCTCTTTTCATTCTCCTGTCAGATTCAAATCTGGATCCCTCCTTGTTGTCAAGGTTTTCGAACCTTGAATTTTAATTTTGATGGAATTATCACCAGCCACCCTTTGCACACGGTTGTTTCCATCTATTTCTGGACATACTGGCTGTGCTGGGATAGCAAACGGTAGGAGAAGGTATTAACTTAAATGAGCTACATGAAACAGATTTCTGTCCGTGTCCCCTCGGCATTTCTTGATAACAACACTGTCAACAGATCTAAACATTGTCAAGATGTGTGAAAATAAGCTAAGTTTATGCCTGTGACTAGAACTTTTCAGAGAATGGGCTTCAAAAAGTTTTCACGTTTTTATTTTTTTTCAACAAGCAGGCAAAATTTCCTTAGAAAGTAGATACTTTTTTGTAAAAAATTAATTTTAGTCAGAACACCAGTTTTTCTGTTGGAAGAGTTTAGTTGGGAAAATGTTGACAGGCTCTTCTTGGTGAGTGGTTTTGACATTTCATTACATAAATTAGTGTGTCTGTTAATGGAAAAGAGTCCAGACTAGAATTTTAAGAATTCTAGTGGATGTTTGTGAACACGTTTTTACCGATACTCTCTATATTTTCCAGTGCTGATGACTCAGCCCTCATCAGGTACTTTATGTAGTAAGTGCTTAGGATAGGTCAACAAGAGCGAACAATTTTATATTTAAGGCTAAAAGATTATTTTAGTCAGGTTTGTAATGCTTTTGCACAAAGATAAAGTAACACTGCGGAGTTTATCATCTTCAACGCTAACACAAGTCTTTCACCCTAGCCTCCACAGAGTAAATTTTCCCCAGCAGTCTGCGTGTGCAAGAAACAGAGAATGGAAACCACCACACACAGTTGTCCCTTTGGGAGAGGAAGAAAGAACAAACATGTGACACAAATTAGCTGTGTTGCTTACTGCTCTACTGGAAGGTATTCTGATACTATAGAGATGAACACAGTAGAAGTACTTTTTTTTTGCCAAATTGTCAAATTCTCACTACTTTTTTATCTGGAATCATGTCAAAATGAGATATATGAATTCTCACATATAGTTCTTCAAGAAAAGCTTTTATGTAATTAAACAATAGAAAACAATATGCAAGTTCATTCCACTGAAAGTTTTAGTTTGGTAAGTATTTCTGATAGCATAGCAAATGGAAATATTTATTTGCATTTATATACATTCTTTATTACATTAAATACATTCCATCTTGTTTTATACATTTGACATTTATATACATTTCTTTAGTACATACATCTCTGCATGTCTGTGGCTCAAACATGTTTTGAGATTTTCTGATGCTGATTTGTTCCAAATTGTGGGCTTGACCCCATATTTAAGCAATGAATGTCAGATTTCAGGGAACAAGTGGTTTCTCCTTACACAATTCCTTTCATATGCAGGAACTTCCCTTCCTGTGAGTTAACAAGGGCTAACTTTGCCTACACCTCTGCTTGGTCCCCTAGATTTGCTGCCTGCTCAAGTGCTTCTATGCAACCCTGGCAATGGGATGGAGGAAGAGGAAGTGCTCTTGCATGTAGGGAAGAGAAATAAAGGTAATTCAAGGATTTCTTTATCTTGTACTGAGCATAACCTATGTGGTAAGAGTGGTTTGATTGGGCTAAGTCACAAATACTAGAGTGCTGCATTTGTGTTGGGGTAAACTTCAGTGAAACTCCAAATGTGAGCCAGCTAAACAGTTATAGATGATACATAGCATCATGGAATCATGTAGGTTGGAAAAGGCCTTTAAGATCATTGAGTCCAATTGTAAACCTAACACTGCTAAGTCCACCACTAAACCATGCTCCTAAGTGCCACATCTGCACATCTTTTCAATACCTCCAGGGACAGGGACTCCACCACTGCCATAGGAAGCCTGTTCCAGGGCTTTACAACCCTTTTGGTGAAGACATTTTTCTTAATATTCAATCTAAACCTCTCCAGGAGCAACCTGAATCCATGTCTTCTTGTCCTATCACTTGTTACTTGGGAGAAGAGACTGACCCCCACCTTCTTTCAGGTAGCTGTAGAAAGCAAATATATATATACATGTATATGTATGTGGCTGATGATTGCATTTTAGCTCTGACTCCACCGAGGGCTCCTAGGCACTTCTCCATCAAAGATTTCAATAATTTCTTTTCAAGAGGAAGGGTGAGTTTGAGGTCCATTAAACACAGAGAAATTTCCTAATGTATCACAATTACAAAAACACCTGCACTAGGCAGAGGAACTTTTTTGTTGAGTCACTGGATTAGACTCTTTAAGTCAATGTGCTTCTGTTCATTTATAAATCAATTTAACAAATAAGCAGCATCCCAAATTGCCATTTACTTTCTTTAAATTATTTGATAATTGCAACATTCCTTACAGTATTTATATGAGGAGATTGGCAATTCATAAATGTTAAATTACACTGTTTCTGCCTATTTGCCAATTGCATAAAATTACTGAACTAAATCTTGCAACTATCAGAGTAACAGCTTAAGCTACAGTAAATTCTGAAATACAACTATCCTGTGCGATGCAGCTCTAAATAAACTGATGTCAAATACTGTCAGTGCTGTGAAGAGCTAGCACCTTTTATTCAGAATGGATACAGCCATGTCACAAGTGCAGTGCACTGAGGTAATTTGCTCTGCTCTTCAGGGTTGTTAAAGACTTTCTAACTACATTTTTCCATCTGGGCTCATATACTTAGGAAAACTGACTTGAGTGCTTGGTTTTGGAGAACTACCTTATTTCAGTTGTTTTATAAAAATATGCTCCTGTTCCTAATTATTCCTTGTGACTATCTTTTGATTTTTAAATTTACATAATTTATTTAATTATTCAGGCTGTATTCAGTATATCTGCTGGGTTTGTTTGTTGTTTTTCCTTGAATGTGAATGCAAAAGAAAAGCCTGGAATTGTGGTTTTGCAGCAGTTCCAAGTTAAGGGTATTTTTTGTCAGGGGAAAAATAAAAATAAGGATATTTATAATACAAATCCTAGTGATCAAAGACCTGTATGGGCTCTTATGGTATTCCCTGACAGTTCACATTTGTTGTTGTATACTTATGAGTAAACCATCTTCATTTCAAAACAGAACATAAATATCGTGTCTTGACGGAAGCCAAACTACACTCCCCTCTTCCCCTGAAAAAGAGAGGTGATGTCCTTCTGTCTTGGGTATTTCTTTCCCCAGAATTTGCTCATGTCCTTTCCATGCCTTAGAAGCTCTGAGGTACCTTGATAATAAAAGGAGACAAAATGGAATTTTTTCTTTTTCAATTTGGCTTTTTTTCTCACTCAAATATGATGTCCAGATATGCCAGTGATGAGCAGCGCAGGATGGGCTGAGGCGAGCAAGGCAGAATGTCAGCATATGGATTCCTGAAGCACCAATCTGGTGCACAACTCTGTTATTAAGCCAGAGAACAGGACAGGGCACTTGACCCATCAGTGTTGCTCCCTGGAATTGATGATTGTGATAGTCTCGAGCTTCCTGCAGTGGTTAAGGGCTAGGGTGGTAAGTCACAGAAGTTTTTTCTTTGCCATAAGATCCCAATGAGATCCTTGGCATTTAGAGCTTCTTTTGAAGGTTCTCTATTTGAACCTTGTTGTTTGTGAGGTTTTTGTTTGTTTTGCTCTGGTTTTTTTGTTCGTTTTGCTCTGGGTTTTTTGTTCGTTTTCTTGGGTATTTTTTGGTTTTGTGTTTTTTGGGTTTTGTTTTTTGTTTTTTTGTTTTCCTTTTGAACATAATGAAATTTAAGTTGCCATTTCATTTCTTGAATACAAACACACAGTTAAATTCTCAGACAGGAGCTATTAGCATTTTGCCTTTGTAGCCATTTTCTAATCATTGTGCAGATGAAGTATATCAGGATGAGAAAGTTACTGTAGTTTTTTAGCAAGTACCTCAGGCAATTTGCTGACATATATCAGTGCACTTGTCAAATGCTTTGACACAGATGTCTAGTTTTGGCAACCACAGAATTTGAATATACTACCCTGTACATTTCTATTCATAGAGTCAATTCAGATCCGGTGTAGGTGGGTGCAACTTCATTGACTTCAACTGTGAGGCAGCCGCCTGCACTCAAGCTGAATTTAGGCTTTGAGAAGTGTGCCCAAGAACAGCATGGGGAGCACTCAGAATGGTCCTCCAAGACCCATTGCTGTCTCTACCTGTGAGCGGGGATGTGTCACAAGTGCTACTGAACCCCTGCAGTCAGCCACAGTAGCAATGGACAGGGTGGCCTTTCCCTTCCCCTTCCCTGCAGGAAGGTGATTTGGAGTTGAAATCAGCCCTGGATGATGGGGTGGCCTTGTTTCCACTTATGCTCCAATGCCCATCCTTACCTTCTCTCTGTCACATTACTTCTACAGTTGACCAGGAAGCAACCATGGAAGTTGGGACTCTGCATTTCCCCTTGTAGAGATTTTTTTTGGCTACTATATATGCCCCAGACATCAAAAAGACTCTTTGTTCTCCCTCTGGCCAGCTCTTCTAACTTAATGCAGCTACAAATACCTAGGATTATTAATCAGTACTATTATTCTCTTAACTGAGCTTCTCACTGTTTTCCTGGTAGGTATTAAGAGGGAGGGTTTCTTTTCCACCCTTGGAGAATCAGGCACCTCAAACAGTCAATGCAATGGAGGTTTGGGCTGGTGGTATAGAAGTTCCTTGTCGCCTCAGTTGGTCCCAGCCACTTTGGGTAACAGCCAGAACATACAGCTTCCCCTCTGCTGCCCCAAAACCCTTCCAGGGAGAGTTTCACATTGCAGAGAGGACAGCCAGGAAATTAATGCCGACAGGATCAGCCGTAACATACCTGCTAATATCCCATGGGCCTGTGGTGGCTGGTGCTGCCTCTGCAGCTGTCACTTCCCCACTCAGTGATCCTCCACACCATGAAATACATTAGTGTGGCTGAAGAGGAGAAGGAGGGTGTGTGATCCTTGTGTTGCTGGTAACCGCCTCTTCTGCTCCATCCCAGTGCAGAGCTGCCAGGTTGCCTTCTCATCTGTCAGGTCAGGGAGACCTGATGAATGCATTGCAAGTTGGAGCAAGACCCCAGTATTAGTGTGTTAATATTTCCTAGACATTAACACTTGCTAAAGGCTTGACTTGTTTTAGCAGTGCTGTAAAAACAAAAACATTGTAGATGTTTGTTTGCCTGTAGATAGAAACACAATGGCTGTGGTATATTTGGGTTTGTCACTGCATATCATGTCCAGATTTGATTTTTCTCAAGATGGTCGTGAAGTGAAACCCAGTGGATTGACACAACATCTTTGCCTGTAAATCACTGTGCTGAGCTGCCCTGCTGCTATTGGAAGGAATCACAACATACAGTGCTACATGATACAGATCATCCTTTAGTTTGAAGAACACAGTGTTAATTTTATGCTCTCCTTTCACATAAACACCCTCGCTTACACCTTAACAAGCCCCCAAACATTGGTTACCAAACGACCATATTATATCAACCCCCCCTTTTGTTCACTCGCTATAAAATTGAACAACTGGGACTGAGAGAATTTGGCCTCAGTCCAAAACATGGCTAGATGCATCTGCATTTGGCTCTGTGCCCAAAGATATAATATTCAAATGTGAGTTGTCCTTAATTTTTGTTTAAATCATCCTTTTCACTTTTTTTTTTTCTTTTTGGGGAGGGTAAAGTGCTAGCAAGATGTTTTGGTGTCAGATTTTTTTTTTAATTTTTTTTTTAATACAATATCTATCTCTTCTTTCCCCATGGAATTCAGAAGAGATGAAACCTAGTGGGACTGTTTAGAAATTAAATGGTCCCCCCTAGAAAATACTCTTTCAGAGCCACTTAGCATTCAATAAAGAAAGGTACTATTTCTGTCATTTCTTTTAAACATACTACAAAGTATAGTGGGGAAACATTTTTCTGAATTTGTGATAAAATGGGCTCTTATTAACTATGAAATTCTAGCGGTTTTCTACTCAAAAGGCTTTAGCTGCTGCTGCTTAATAATTATGAATGTGCTGTGGATAATAAGGGCTTGGTACAGATTGTCAGGGTAGACCTTCTCTGACTGCAGTGGGCTTTGGGTCAAACTGGAGTAGATCTTTGCTTGCAATGGAGTTGCACGTAAATCCTTTGTGCACGAAGCTGCCTGTGACTGAAGCAGAGAAGGACATTGAGAAGAGTCACAGCACAAAATCAGCTGCAGATTCAGTCTGGGTGTGCACTTCTCCATTCATGCTGCCCTAAATTCAGTGACATGAAGACGGGAGCAGGTCAAGGGAGTTTGTGACCTTCAGCTGAGGAAATATTTGCTATATTTTCCATGGTTTAGTTGCTGTTATTAATACTTAGCAGCAGTACCAATTAGATAGGTGTAAATAGAGATTATAATGTGGTTAGGGATAACACAATTGACGATACGCATATTTAGTAAACAAGACTGTCAGTATGTATAAAACATCAGCAACATGTTAAAGCTTGATATTTCATAAGACAGCAGAGTATGGGGATTGCTTTGAGACAGCAAGCTGAAAAAACATTTCATTTATAAATGAAACGTGGTTTAGTGTTATAAACCCCAGCAGGCAATTCACTCATTGGGGCTAATCATTCAAAATCTGTTGCTCTTTGATAACAAGCTGAAAGAGAGACGAAGCAGCATTTCCAAAGACACTGTGGGGTTTTCTTAGTCCTTAGGAACAAGTTGATTTTAGCTTTATGTGTTTGGGTAATTTTCAGATTGAAAAAAAAAGCTGTCTTCTGTATTTAGTGTAGTCCTAAAAGGCTAGATTTATTAGTATTTTCCAGATTTACATGAACTGTTATGTAAATAATGGCAAATATGAAGACTTAAAATCTATCCTACATGTGGTGGAGGAATGAAGCATCTTCCTTAGCCACCCAGTCCAACAACTTTGAGTAAGGTATTTAAAACCAGGCATGGTGACTAATTGTAAACCAAGTGCTTGAGTGTCTGAAGCAGTTCACAAACAAAGTTTATGCTTGTTGTCAAAGTATCTCTGAGAGTGAATCACTCACTGTCACTTCTCAGGCTATTGTTACTGCTCTCTTAAAATACTGTGATCTGAATGGGAGACTTGTGATTTATCATCGAGGCTGCCAAATTGGATTGCCAGCATACTGAAGCAGAAAAGGTTTAGGTCTTAGCAGGTAGAAGTGAAAAACTGGAGTCAGTGTCAGGAAATGCTGATCACCCAGAAGTAATAGGTGTAAAAAAATAAATCTCATCCTTTATGAGAGATCAGCTTTTTGCTGAAACTGACTCTGAAAAATCACTCTTTGTCCCCCTCTTTTCTCCCAGTCTCTCTGCAATGGTACAAGACTTATTTTTTCCCAGCTATAATTGTAAATACTATCTAGGAGACATAGAGTAGCTGTGGATATGCCATATTCAGCATTTGAAAATAATGCAATAAAGCAAAGTCCCAAGAGAATCTGTTAAAATACTTTTCTGTAAAACTCTGGTCTTGGTTGCCTCATGGGTTGCAGTTGGCCGGCATTGGGAGGAGATATAGCAAAACCAAGAAACAATATTAAAACATAGTGGGCATCACAGCATGTTCCCTGCTCCTCTTAAAAAAAAGGTCTCATATAAAATGGAATTTTCCTTAAAATTTCTGGGAAGGTGACTTATCTTTCTTAACTGGTATAATGAAAGTAACTTAGAAATTGAAAACCGCAAACAACATAACAGAGTTCTTTGTACCTCAGAAAAAGTAAATTTGGAAGTTGTGGATGAGGCCAGAAATACAGCCTAATTTAAGAAACAATGCTGAACCTAGTGATAGGGGGAAAAAAAGAGTGAAGTAGATGTACATCTGCATGGAACAAAATAGTCAGTCATCCATTATTTAAATTAGAAGGGGGAAAATGAGTATTTCTCCTAGTCTGTTATTATTTCTTTCCCAAGATGTTCTTACTAGAAGATCTCATAGCTAGATATTTCTTCATATTGAATCTATTCCTTATACATTTTATATCTGGCATGGTAACTTCCACAAATGAATTATCACAAGTGTGAGCCATTTCTTCATTTCAGGTAAAGATTTTTACCAGTAACTGCTACTCTCCCTTAACCACTAGCAAGGAAGTTGCTGGAAAACAGCATCAAAATAATGTCACCTCTCTTGAAAAAAAAAGACAGTGGAGGCAGACCTAATTTGTATACACTGCTGTTAAATTATAGAGCAGCACCAATGAAGCATGAATCATCACCTGCTGACATTTTGTTCAACTGACGGCTGCAGAGCACAATGTCTGCACAGTTAGACTGATGTCAGGCTTACTGGAGATGTAGAGATATGGAAAGAATAAAGATCAGAAAAACAGATGTTTGGTATGATTTTACCACCTGGGTATTGTCATTTCTCCAAGGAGTGATGTTGTGTGTGTTTACACCCGTAGGCTGTAGTTGCAGATGATGGGGATAGTGTGTGAGGTAGCCCTCCAGCTGCATGAAGCTTCCATTCACACCAACTTTGGGTCTCTTGTGTAAAAACATGTGGCAGCTCCTCAAAATGCCAAACCAGTGAGGGCACCATATCGATTGTTTCTAACAAGAGACCCTGAAACTAAAGAGAGGCAGAGATGCCTGTGAGAGCTGAGTCCCAGGGCAGGGAGGTGGATTGAACTCTTCTCATTGCTGCCTCCCAAAAATCACGTGTGGATGTGGAGGTCCATG
The DNA here is from genome assembly GCA_013399075.1 of Chloroceryle aenea. Lineage (NCBI taxonomy): Eukaryota > Metazoa > Chordata > Aves > Coraciiformes > Cerylidae > Chloroceryle > Chloroceryle aenea. The sequence goes on along the minus strand of VWZY01003721.1, from coordinate 299,814 downwards.
TGCCACTGCAACTGAATGTTTCCACTTGAGTCAGCAGGTTGTTTATAAGCAGCTGCATATGTGCACTGTGTTCATGTTAATCAATCAGAGTTATTTTTAAGTTTGTCAAGAAGAAAGTTGTGGGGAACTCTCCCTTGTGAGACTCTGTCATGAGAGTGTTGGTCCCAGTGGTTGTGTTAGACAGAGGCTTGTGTTTCCCCAAGCTGACTGGCTGCCACTCAGATACAGCCTGTAAGGATCTGCTCAGCTTTGAGTCATTTCTGAACAGCACAAGTCTCATGCAACTTCCCCTTACTCATTATAAAGAAGCGCAGCAGCTGAAATGCTTATGATTGTGCTTCATTGCAGATGTTTGGTCAATTTGTTGGTTTTGTTTGTTTTTTGGTTTTTTTTTCTGCTCAGTCTTATCATGTGTCTCTTGCCCAGATGCTGTCTGCATCTTTCCCACAGCACCTTCTCCATGCCATCTCCCAGGCAGTTCCCTATGGCAATAGCTATGTGGGCTCTCCTTTCAGCTGCCTCTTCCACAACAAACAAGCTCTGTGAAATAACTCAAAATCTTTCCATCAGATATCTGAGTGACTTCATTGTGGACATCATGGACAACATATGAATGCCAGATCACTGGATCGTTCTGTCTCCTGTTAATTTTAGGTTAGATATTTTTTTCAGAAACAAAACTGGCTTTCTATGTTTTTTGCAGCTCTAACCTCACCTTTGGTGCCACATGGTTACTGAGAGACAGACACAATCTTTTGACTACTTTGCCAATTTTTTCTGGAAACCATTTAGATCTAGCTCACAAATTTTTTTTACATCCATTTTTCCATACCTTTGATATTGTTTTATCTGTAAAGCCTGTAACATGTCTAGGAAATGGTAGATTTTTTCCTTGAGAAGAAAGGACTTCTATACTGTAGCACTTCCCTTTTCTTGGTGATTTGCTTTCCCTTAAAGCTGTGGCAGCCATTTCTTCCTGTCCATGCCCAGTGAAATCCTGAGAAGCTCTGTGCACTGCAGCAAATGCCCCTTTCTCTCTAAAATCCCTCAGCAGTTTTAAGTTTACAGGCAGCCAAAAACTCTCTGAACAAGCCTTTGACGCAAGTGTATTTTTGTTGTTCCCATCTCAAAATGCACCTAGCTCTCAGGTCTTCCAAAACAGCTCAAAGAAGAAGCCTGTGCAAAACAAACAGGGATTCTTTTGATATATTGGATTCTTTGAATCAGCAAAATTGAATGTATCTTTACTGTTATTTCTTCTGTGTTTTCTCCTTTTCCCACCTCCCTACAGGGTAAGGGCTTTGATGAACAAGCAACTGAAGATCACACTATTTCTCTAGGCCCTCTTTGGTAGCAGGAATATCGGAAAGTTAAGGAACAAAAATGCTGCAAGGATGCTTCTCCTCATTAACTTTCCTCTGTATTTCAGTTTTCTACCTCCAATAATTCCAGAAGAGATCTGTACTCCAAAAAGGTACATTTAATCTGGTATTTCTCCTATTGTTCCAAAGACCCAGACCAAACATATGCAGGGATAGATAGGGGTTACTCACCTAGAATCTATCTTAATTTAATTATATAGGATAGATTTCCTCCCTGCCCCAACCTGCCCCAACCTGTCCCAACCATAGTTGCTAAAACACATGTGAACTGAATGACTGAGGTCTCCTCAGTACCTTTTCAGCTTCCAGGAATCCGTAACTCTGTCAAAATGATCATAGAGGAGAGCTGGGGGGAGGGAGCGAGCAGCTAAAATACATGAATATTCAAATGCTTATTCCTGTTAAGCATGTAATTCTTTACAAATTTCAGCGAGTTCAGCTGCCAAGGCAAAAATATGAACCCTGGATGATTCACAGCTGACTGTGTGGCCTCCTAAAGGAGCTTCTGACCAGCATGGAGACAGTTCTAGTCCCCACAGGAGAGGACTCTTACCCTGGTGGGAAGTGCTAAATAAATACTTCTTTATGGGATCTAACTGTTTTCATTTTAAAGTATTCTGCAGCTCAGAAACTTGATAGTGAAAATAATGTGTGCATGTTTCCTTGTTTCCTGCATGCAGTTCTGTTCCTTGCTATCTTCTGTATTCTGTACATTATANAGAAATAATTTTTTTTTTTTTTTTTTTTTTTTTAATGAGAAATAATCTTGTAAGCTCAGCCTGACAACTAGGAGTCCAAACACCTTCTTCCCTACTTGTTAACCATCACCAGAGGTGAAAATGCAGTGGTCCATGTTTTTTTCCTGCCACAGGTTTTCATTCAGCATTAGACTTTCTACCCTGCCAATGTATTTGAAATTAGTTGTCGATATTGCTTCCTAAATAGAAATAACAAAGCTCATTCTTCATCGTTTTCTCTCTGTAGGGCAGGCAAGGAGCAGAAGCAACAAGAGGAACAACAAAGATTTGATGCCTAAGCAGATATAATTTAAAAGCAGCAATAAAACAATTTCTATATGATTTTATTATTATTCAGTAACAATTACTCTATTTCAAATACTTATGATATTAAAGGATTTATGTATAGTTTATTTAACATGAAGGTTCTGTGTTTTGCCTTCCCCAAAAGAAATAATATCATTGCATATTCTTACCTTTGTGAATTACACAGTTTTCCCATAGGAAAAATAAATAAATAAATTCCCTAATAACTTTGTTAAATTGTTTGCAGGTGTCAGTCATAAGTATAGACATGAATAAACCAAAATAATGGTTGTATAATATTAAAGAATCATAAACCAGAAATATAGCATGAATAAATCAAAACATCAAGGGGTCTTGAATGTAGTTCCAGTCTTTTGTTGCATATGGCAGTCTCTGAACTGTGCATGCATCTCCTCTCTTCTAATGATACAGCATCCTGCTGCAATTTCATTTTAATAAAGAGTATCACACAGAATCACAGAATCCTAGGGGTTGGAAGGGACCTCGAAAGATCATCTAGTTCAACCCCCCCTGCCAGAGCAGGGCCACCTAGAGTACATCACATAGGAACATGTCCAGGCGGGTTTTGAATGTCTCCAGTGAAGGAGACTCCGAGATGTAGAGTTGGGTTTTTTTGGACATAATATTTTGCTACAAGCCAGTGTCAAGAATGATATTCCTGATATATGATATATGATGAAAGATATTTAATAATGTGCTCTGTCATCTAACATAGAGAAGTAATTTGATTCCCTAATATAAATTGTAGTAAACTGTTTATAACATCCGTGTATATTTGTACTCTCACTAGAGAGGCTTGCTAGAATTCCTGACCTTTAGTTTCAAGCACAGTATTTACTGTGCAGCATGTTTGGTTTGGTTTTTTATTCTGGATGCTGCATAGATTTTCTTAACAGATAAAGAAAATGTCTTTGTTTCTGTTGAAAGGCAGCTGTCTCACTTTTCCATGTTGACTCATAAACAAATGCCGTTGCATGGGTTATTTTGCTTGACTTCAGGTAGGGTACTCATGATAAGGGAAACTGAGTAAATACGTTCCTTCTACAAAGAGGTAAAAGCAAAAAATCCTTTCTGTGATGCTTTGTTAGTTGAATTAATTTTTCATTAACACACTCAAAGTTTAAAGGACAAATATTAAAAATATGAAAAAGTTCCATGCCTCAGTAAAACGTAAGAGTTATTTAAGCAAATAATCAACTATGTCGTCCAGATTTCCAATGCTGTACACAGCTCTGTGTGTGCAGCAGGACACCTAACACTGAAATATTTCAGCACTTGGACAAAAAACATTATATTGAGAAGCCCTCCATAAGCATGGTGAGTGATCTGCATTTATCCAGGCTCGTGTTTCTGATGACAGAGGAGGGTGCAAGCAGCTGACATTGTGGCCGTGAATCTACCCTTAGAGCAAACGAAGCCTTCTGCTGAGCAGTTTTACAGTTTAGGAGAGGTTTTGCTGTTTAGCTCAATTAGGCACAGTGAAGGGATGCTGCAGAGGATCCTGCCACCGTTCTCTCCCCCTGCAGACTTGCCCTCTGTTACTTGAGGGTGAAGAAGGGGTGGACAATGCAGGTGCTTAAGCAGAACAGTTCCTTATAGGAATACTTTGGTAGACCACAGAAACAAGACCATTGCCCTTTTATGCCACACTTATGACACCTTGACAATACCACTCCCCTAAAGAGCTTGAGTCTGCCTTGATGCAGCGATGCTATGCTTCTAAGAGCAAGGACTGAGGCAATGTCAACCTGGCATCACTAGCGGTCCTAGAAATATCTTACAGGGGTTCTCCCAACATTGCTACGTGCAGAGTACTTCCACAGAAAAGCATGGCTTTGTCTGGATGAAATGCAGTGCTAAGAAAGTGCTGTGTGTAGATAATACTTCCCATCTACCCTGTCAGCAGCCCATTCTGTATTCATCCTGGAAACTGCTCTGCTGAAAGATTGGCTCCTGATATGGTGTCTGCCATCCTTGATCAATTATTTTTTGCTCATTTTTTTTGGCTCAGAACAAGGACAGCTTTCTGTAAAGTAAGTGCTGGCTCAAGCATTCTCTGTTTTTTCCCTGGGTGTGTTTGCATGTGTGTGTGGTGGATATATAATGATGTGATATCTCTGCATCTAGAGCCCAGTAATTTTCTCTTGCAGCCCATGTCATATCATCAGGCATAGCTGTGTGGTGCCATGAAATAAAGCTCCCTCAAAAATCAGTATACCGGTTGTGGACCGAGCTGCGCTTAGCACCCATCAACAAGTAGCCGTCCTCTTATTCTGTTGTGGCATTAACTTGTCTCTTCTCTTCCAGACAGAGCCATAAAATGGGGTTTGGAGGTCAGCACCCACATCATGGGGTCATATTCAGCCCAGCAGTTCATTAGGGCTAGAGAAAAGCCTTTACACTGGGGGTCACCAGAGATGCTCTGGGGGGTAGACCGCTCTTTAATGGCAGAGGCTTCTTCAGAGTCTCACGACCACTTTGCACATGTAGCTGTTTGCCCAGGTGGGGTTTTATTTGCATGCCTGGCTTTTGTTAGTGACAGTATGCAAATACAAGTGTCCTGCACCTCCAGATAATGACAAGGAGTGGAGTTAATTTTTAAGGAGAAGCTGTATAAGCATGGCACAGTTAAAGTTCTTGATGTAAAGAAAGTCACCAATTCACAAAGGAATTTGATTACCTCTATCCATTATACACACACAGTGAGTGATCGTGCTACTAACCATCTGTCATCTATTTCATTTGCATCATCAACACCTGCCCTGTTTATCTGCTACATTCTTTTCTTCACTGAATTCTTACACCACTTTAATAAAATACAGAAATGTTATTGTTAAAAACCAATTAATTTACAATCCTCCATAGAGATAGTATTACTTATAATTCAATTTAGCTTCTAATGACCTGCTTTCTTGCAAAATGACTTAATTCTAGTGTCAAAGATTAGTTATTAGACATTACCCTGCTGCACCAGTCATGTACTGCTGAGACAGGCAAAGCAGCTCTAGGTGTCCCTGGTCATTAATCAGAACTCAGAGACATTTTCCCTCTAACTCATTGCAGAACCTGATTTCATCCGCCACTTTAACTCTTTGCTTTACAGAGTATTTTAAATCTACCTTTCCTTGTGTTTTCATATTTTCAGCCCTCAAGGGGGAGGACAGAGTTGCAAGTCTGATTGCTTTGAAAAAAGCTGTCATGGCCCATGCTTTCTACTGACACTCCACTCGAGTTCATTTTGGTTCTCAGCCGTTATGTGAACGGGACCTGAAATGCAGTTCTTGCTTTTTGGGAGGGAAATTAGCACAAGTGGGTTTTCCACACAATTCTAGCACTGGATGTACTTACGAGGAGCAGTATTATAAATATACATGACAGAGGCCAACACTGCTTCCACATGAGGGCCTCAGTCAGGCAGATACCACCAGCCACTTCCTTTCTGGGCTTCACAAAAGCCATAGTGAAACAAGTGGCCACAACTAACCAATTCTTGCAGTGTTGGCTGGACTCACGGGAGTTCAGATGAATGGCGGTTTTTCCAGCTCATACACTGGTATTTCATGTACAAAACATTACATGCAATCAAAGGCCGAATTATTGTTTCTTGCTGTATCCCAGGCAATGGTTGGTTTTTCTTAGTCATTACCAGTATGGCTTCATCCTCTTTTTCAAATGGCATAGCTCTTTACTAGGAGTAACCCTGTTTGTGGGGCATTTGCAGACTGTTAAAACAGTAAGGATGGATTTGATCTTTGGAAAACAGTCTAAAGCACTATTCTGTGTCTTTTCTTTGGTTGTTTGTTTCTGCAAAGCGTAAGAGAAATACCTGCCATTAAATCAAATCCCAAACATTTAGGGCATTTCAGCAACAAAAGGCATAAAAATTGCATGTAAAAATGGATGGATTATATACACAAATTAAACTTTTTAAACCATTTATGACAACTTAAGCTTTTGAACCATTACATACACAGTATTTTAAAAATGCATTACAAAGTTAAAACTTCAGGCTCATCAAAACCCATTCACAGAGATGGCACAACTGGCAGGATTTAGTGAGGAAAAGGTTATTTCTTCTGTTCACAGCCAAGTCTATATGCTGCAGTATTACTTCAAAAAAAATCTTATTTTTAGAATGTTTAAGTGATGCAACTGGGAGTGGGTGATTTTTTTTGTTTTGTTTTCCCAAAATACAGTCACTTCTGTCTTTCGAAAACTGAGAAGCTACCTAGTGTTATGGAAGGCAAATAATGTCTCATCTGACTTCTTGACAACTGTGTGCCATGCTGGAAGAATAAGAGATGCTCATTATTTTCCTAAAGCACAGGAATTGGCTGTACAGTGTAGGCTGATGAAACTTCAACAGCTGTCTTCTAAGAAGCAGGGATTTTTTCACAATAGACTATCAAGGGACATGTGAATGGTACACCAGACTAACTCTTAAACAACAGGCATTCTTACAAATGATCAAACTCAGCTATAAGTGCCTAAGAATAACCTCCTTTGGATGGCAGGGGTGGAACAGTGCTCTTCATGTACTGCAACTTCTAAAGCTGTACCTAAAAAATTTGCTGGTTGAATGCTCTGTTTATATAGCTTATAATATTTGCAGACAAAATCCACCTGAAAAGTGGATATCTTAAATACTGTGAGGGTGAGCCCTTTGGACAATATTGTAAATCTCTTTGTATGAGCATCCTTAACAGTACTCCTTTTCAAATGATATAAACTTATTGCTTCAATAAGACTAATAAATAATTCACATTTCTAAACGGTTTCTACAGAGGGGGATGGAGAATTGTGGTAGGGTAGGAAACATCCAGCTAGAGCCTAAAATCTCTTCAGACATAATCCTAAAATAATCCTGTTTTCAAATGGTAAAAGTTCGTGCCTCCTGCTCAGGCAGCACATCATCAGCATCCAGATCAGGAGTTATGCCAAACTAGCTGCAATCTAATATGGAAATGAGATGTTGGCCTTGATATTGTGTCATTCTTCTGAATGGGATCACCTGCACCCATATCTCCTAGGAGGAAATTTCAAACAGAGTTAGCTCCTTAAACCTTCTAATTAAAATGAGAAATCCCCAGGCTTCCATGACTCAGCCTCGGAAAAAGATTATTAGGAATTTAATAGGGAAAATATCGCATCTCAGACCATCTGTGACCCAGTGCTCTGTGAGAATTTAAAGAAAACTGGAGGGAGGAGGTGCACGCTCCAAAGCACACTCTAGGAGTACTTTGTTGGAGCTGCAATAAATCAACATAGTTAGAGTACAGCCTTTTTCAGATTTAATTACTGTTACATAATTATTAGCAAAGCAGTCTCCTCTGAAACTGTAAAACTCATTACATCAAAAATCCCCAAGCTCCTGATGGAATTTATGAACTAGTTACTTTCTTCCTAGCTCTGGGAAAATGCAATAGGATGCATTTGGTTTTGTCTCCAGCAATTTTTTAGTGTGTTGAGCTATTTTATTCTTCCTAGTTTCAGGGAACATTCCCTATTTGCCATTTTTTTATTATAAAACATGTTCATTTTCATTTGTTTGCTTTTCTGCTCCTGGCATGGTATCTAGGCATAAGCACTTGGGGACAGATACCCTTTCCCCCTTGTTGAAAAGGATTCGCATCTCATTTTCTCCATCACTTTAGTAGCTGCTGATTGAGCTAAAGTACAGATTCTCTCACAGAGGTGCCAAAGAACAAAATTTTCATTGTCTTCTCCCAGAGGTTTTGCTCTGAATACACAGCTTTAAAACCCACCAATGATCTGAACAAATTGCCATCAGGGAGGGCAATTTGGAATCTGTATCAAGCAAGCCTGAGGCCAGCCCTTCCCTGACCATTGCTACCCAGTTTAAGACCATTGAGTGCTGCCTCCTGGCTCTCCTGTAGGATCGTGGAAAGGTTGCATGATGCCCTAATAGAAAAGCTGACCCTTAAATCCATGACATTGTCTCATAGATAGAATAAGAGTCAACCCCTTAGAGAGTTGAGAGAACAAGTGAAGAATGGCTCATTTAGGGTCACAGCTGGTGGGGCTGGGCTAAGCAAGCAGCAAAATCTCAACTCAACCAGGAGAAAACAACTACAGCAATCCTCCCTTTACCTACTTCTTCCCTCAGCCAGGAAATTGCATTTGTTAGCAACCCTTGTTCTAGCACAGCTTAGCCATCAGCCCTAGGAAGTACTCCTGAAGCTAAGCCTGGCTGTGGCTTGCTCACGAGGAGTCAGAATTCTAGGGCAAGCATTGTAGTGTGTTCAGAGGTCACTCACAGATAATCAATGTTTTTGAACTACAGCACAAAGCTGAAATTATATTTACTTGTTGAAATAGCTATGAGACTATCACAATCAGATGAGGGAATACCTGTCTGACTTTTCTTGAGCTGCTTTGGTAAGTTTGTGGCATTAGAGGGTAACTGCTCTCCTTGCATTTACCCCCTCCAAAACCTGACTCTGTGATTGTATAAGTTGACTTGCGCTTTTGTGCAAAATTGCAAATCTTATGGCAACTTCATAAATGCTTACAATTTCCTGATTCTGTTCAGTTTTGTAGATGTAATACTGAACTAATACTTAGCCCAAGGTTTAAACTAGTGTCTTAGAAAGCTGGAGATACTGAGCTGCTCTGGGTCAGGAATATAGGGATCTTCACTTTTGCTCTACATTTAATACAGTTTCATTATCTTCACAGATATTTCTCTTGGTAGATATTACAAGATGCAAAATAATAACAAGAAATCCATTCAAGACAAGAAAATATAATTTAAATTTGCATAACATTTTAATGTGATCTGAATCCTAAAATGTTTAGTAGAGTTAAATGATACATTTATAATACCCCAAAAGAGAGATTAGGGGAGAAACCAAGAATGAATAGGAGCCCCCTTTCCAAAAATAAAGCACATGGCTCAAGGATCAGGTTGTGCATTTCACACAGCACCAGCTGAAGTTTCCTGCACTGCATTTCTGGTGGACAATAGATGAACTAGATGGTTTAGAGAGGGCAGAGACAGTTTGGAAATGGATTTTTAAATTAAGGAGGAGTCAGTAGAGTTTAACAAAAATAGAGCTATATGTCCGATTTAAAAATAAAAATGTTCTTTTTTCTTTCCCCCTAGAAAAAAATAGTTCCTTGAAGTGTTTTGAAGAAGTAGGTCTTGAAGAGATCATAAGGAGAAGAAATTACAATAATTAAGGTAAGAGGAATGAATGGTGTAATCCTCGTTGGTGAACTGAAGAAGAAAACATTGTACATGAAACAGAAGATAAAGACAGGACATGATAATCCTAGTGGCATCTATGGCATTTATTTGAACCGTAGAGAGAGCTCTGTCAAGATCTAGGTTAGGGAGAGAGGAAAATATCTTTGAGGATGCTCTCATTATCTGAGCAAATCTTCTGAAGCATTTTACTGGAAAATTGTATTGAGGTTTATTTTCTTGGGCATGTCCTTACTTTGGGCTCAGCATGTTTATTGGCATGGAGGCAGAGAGCATGATTTGGGCAGTTATGTGGGCCACTGGGTAAAGCATCAGACTGAGGTCTCAGATACTTAAGCAAGTTACCATAGCTTAATGAGTTCTGCATAGCAGCTGAGCTGTTGCAAATGTAGGGTAGCACACGCTAATTTAAACTATTTTCACTGGGGCTCAGCTGATGTGTGGCAGCCATTAAGCCAAGGTAGCTCAGTCATACATCTGAAATATGACTGAAGGAATCTGGGTTCAGTTCAGGAGGTAGGTCACCAGCCTTCCACCTCACTTTGTGACTTCTTCAGGCAACCTTTTTATCTTGTTTTGTCTTTCATAGACCAATAGTAATGGTGCTATCTTGCATCCATGAAGTGCTTTGGGGGAGAGGAGAGAGAAAGGGGAGGGGGGGGAACAAACAAAAACAATCAAAGAAAACAGTGCACACACAAAAAAGTGAAAACTATAAAAGCAGGATATTTCTGTTTTTCTGGGTAGAAGTCTGGAGTATGTTTCACTGAGAATTTCATGCAAAGTTTCCATGCATGTCTTCATTAATACCTGAGTAAATCCAATGTGTTTAAAGGGGTTTTGCTGGCAGAAATGGGGGTGGAATCTTGCCATAGGGACCAAGTATGCTGATGAGCATGCATCACCTCAGGTGAGATATATCACAATTCCTGGGAAGTGCTGAGGGAACAGCAAAAGAATCATGAAATGTGCTTTTTGCTTACTGCTTACTCTCTTTGGGTGTTTTGGAAAGTATCAGGTGTCTCTAAACTCTCAGGAAAAGTGCATGTGTCCTTTTTTGGTTGGTTTGTTAGGTTTTTTGTTTGTTTTGGTTTTGGTGGTTGTTGTTGTTGTTTTTAATAGAATATGCTTTTGAATCATTTAATATTGAGAGTTTCTGTTTCTCCCTTGTTTGAAATGAAGATGTTCCTCCATGGAAGGATTTGTATTCTGTCTCTGTGGTGATTGTAACGTGTGGCACTCCAGGCAGCTATTCTGCTCAGAGGTGAAAAAAACAAGTATTTCCTTTAATACCACCAATAAACATTTGTCTTATTTTTTTCTTCCATAGAGTGGTACTCTAAGCATTGTGCTAGTTCTCCAAGTGACAGATTCTTTTGGAGGTGAAAGTATTAGTATCTACTGGTTACCATAAATATTTCCAAACAATTTAAGAAGCACGAAGTCCTAAAATATTTATGTATGCACATCAGTTACAGTACTCTGCTACCATTTATTGGGCAGAACTACAAAATACATGTATTAGAGTTATGATTGCTGTGGTAATTACTTGAGGGAATCACTCCATGATAAAAATTAAAGCCATGGTATTGTGTACAGTGATTGAATATTTGTGAAATTATTTATTTTACAGTGGAGGTGGATCATTTTTCAGTGTTTGATCTGGAAAATTAATGTCTTGCTTCCAAAATAATCACCATATTCTTACAATAACACCTTAGAAGTTGCAAAGGATGATGCTTCTCATGCACTTGCAGTTGATTTCCTGTCTTGCCTGTCACAAAGGATTTTCAGACAATAAACTTGCACATGGCTACAAAATCATCTACTATCACTCCTTGGTGCATTTAGAGTGGATGATAACGGGGAACAGCAGAGCAAGAATCAAAGGTCTTGGTTGGGGGGTCCTGCCTCATAAGCATAGACAGCCTCTGCCTAGTTATTCATCAGACAAGATTTTCAACAGAGCTGTGCTAACCCCCTCAGCTACTGCTTCTGGGCTGGCAGTAGCAGCTGTCTCTTACCATTATGCCCCGAGGAAGCAATGGCATTTGCCAGCAACTCCCTTTGTGTCTAACTCATTTCCTACATTCTCTTCTTTCATTTGCATAGTCAACTGGTCCTTACGCCTCAAGAAAATCAAGAGAGCATCTGAGGAATAAGTTGTTAGAAATGGAGTTTTTAAACATCACACCAGGAGGTGCATGCACAGACCTCATTATATTCCCAACAGGTCTGCCAGCTCACAAGAACATAATGCACCAGAAACAGACTCTCTGTACTAACAGTTGACAGTACTAAAATAAAGAAGGCAGTTCCTCTGTTCCCTCCCATCTCAGGAAATCATTGTGTGAATGCAGTGGAGTATTTCTGTAAGGCCCCCTTGCCATCACGATGCCCTTCTGGTGGACAGGACTTATTGATGTCCGGAGTGATAGAAAGAGTAGGATTTAAGTTATAATAGGCTGCCTGCTTCTATTGTTCTTCCTTCCATCTGTCTCCCTTCACAGTAATTTAGCCTGGGGTTGCCCCAAAAGTGTCAGCTAGAAATTAGTCAAAATAACCTGAAATCCTGGAAGAGGTTAGATCAGAGGCTTGTTTCACTGAACCTCTTAAGAATCAGGGCTTCAGCATAGTCGGTGCTTTGATCTCTGATGGTTTTTCCCATCTGTGGTTAGCCAGGCTGCAATGGCATGCTAATGCCTTTGCTGCCCAGGAGAGATCTGGCAAAGATGTTTTCCAGGTGAGGGGCTGTGTTGACTTCAACCACTATGAACAACCAACAGCTAATGATGACTCAAAGGTGTCTCTGATAAATAACAGCCAGCAAGACCAACCCCCTCCTTCTCATTCTTTTTGACTAGCCCAGTGGATATCTGGTAAGCCTGACCTCCTATTTTTGGGTAGTGTTTTTACCTTTGGTGGGCACTTTCAGGAAGCTACTTGATGCACTGTGCTCTCAGGATCTGAAATGCTTTTTGTTGCCCCAGCTCTTTGCACTCTTATTCTGAGTTTGAATATAACTGAAGCTGTGCTTGATGTGGTCTCCTAGCTATAAGTGGAACCCAGGCGCAGCTGAGCAGTGCTGAACCAAACCAGCTGCTGACTTATCGAACAAGTGGCAAGGGTTCAATCACAAGTGCTGTTAAAGCAAAAATTCTGTGCCTATAATTTTGGCCTTATTTGCTGTTGACCTGGTGCCGACTGTCATGCCACAGCTGATGCCAGTTGTCTGTTTGAAGTGACAGGGGAAGTATGCTGGGAATCTCCAATAATTTTATTACCAAAGCCAGTCAGAAAACTTCCAATGAATCAAAAGCATTTTGAAACACCTTACTTTGGTTATGAGAAAGATTTCGTTGGGCGGGCTTTTTTTGTTGGTGTNGATTATTGCTGTGACCTGTGTTTGCTTGTCGCCTAGTGACTAGAGCTGTAATGAGGGATACTGGTGTCTGTGGCCTGCCTGCTCTTATTTGGAAAGGGCTCTGTTTATCACTCTTTCTCTCAGGCAGTTGAACAATTGTACTTGAATCCAGAGGCATAAGTCCACTGTAATCACTCTTTGGTGGCCTTTGTTAGGCAATGATGAGCCTAGTGCTCCTGGAGTTTGGTGTGGTCTTAGTGCTTAAAGGAGGTAAGAGAGAGACAACTTTGAATGAGCACTGTTGCTTGTTCAGACATGACAAGGTTCTGCAACAAGCCTATTGAAAATGAAATGTATGTGCAATATACTACCTTTATCTAGTTGATGTGTTCAAGCTACTCACGGTATATGCACAACTCCAAGTACATTATGCAAAAGCTCAGCAATGCTTCACTAAAGCACATGACCCTACAGGTCACTGTCAAAGTTTAGGCTCTTTGGTTCATTTTAGGCTTTGTAGTCAATGATGATGTTCTATCATATGGTTATGTTTTGGTCCTGTTGGATGCTCAGTGTTTTTAAGAAAAAACCCTCATGTTCAGGAGGCTGAACTGGTAAATAGCAGTCTGACTATGGATGCCTTTACTTATAACCAATGTTTATGCCTGTGGTTCCATGAATGTATGTGGGTGTTCCTCAGTTTTATGTAAGATATTGCAGTCCCAGATGGTGGTAGTGGTTTTGGACCTGCTTGGACTCTTGTGACTCTGCAGGAACCATCTAGAACAGTTTTTCTGCCGGTAAGCATGAGCTGACTACATGTGCCTACAGACCATTCTGCAAATGAGCCTCTGTAGTGACCAGGGAACTTAAAATTGAAGCCATATGGAAACTTACTGTGCATATTAAATTGCATGCAGCAGTGTTAACAGCATTTTGATTTGTGGCTGCAAGTAATAAATGAATTATATTAATTTTGTAGCTGCAAGCTAATTTCCCTAGAATTACTTTTTAATAACCAGCATCATGTTCACTGGTAAGATTTAAATACATTGAGGAACAAATCTGAGGATTTCTTTCTTTAAAAAAAAATAATACTAGATTATCATTTGAAACAGATCTTACTTAACAATTCTTTAGATATTTCAAAGTAAAATATCACATAGCAGTTGAGAGACCTGGAGACAAGATTTTTTGTACATGATGCAGGAGGTGGGTTAAATCACAGGTGAAATAGGAAAACTAAGCAGACTTTATTGTCTTCTGCTATCTTCACATATTCTGGTCTGAAGGAGAAAAGGGGCAGGTATAACACTGTTCTAGGATATCTGAGCATAGGAGTTATTCCTCCTTGTGTGTGGTCCTTCCTTGCAAATAACATACTTTTTGGAGAAGTTGCTTCCCAGACATCTCACTAGTGACCATAAGAAGGCAAAGGATGATGGTGAGTGTATGCTTGCAGTCTGGAATTGCTAGAAATGTGTGTGGTCCTGTATAAAATATCTTCTTTTATGCCTCGGTCCATTAATAATACATTTACAATATTATTACTGATGCTGCTGGTGTCATTTTTTTCTCAGAACAGTGCTGAATTTGAAGTAAGGTCATATCCCAACAAATGGATAAGAAAGAGCGTAGGGAATATGACCACAGCAGCAGTGAGATATTGCACTCGGATGGCTTGTACCGTTAGTCTCTCATGGAGGCCACTAGGCACAGCTTAAATGAACCACTGAAGAGCTTTTCCATAAGGCTGTGCCTGTGGTAGAGGCCATTACTCATGGTGGAGTCACCATCTTACAGAACACGCTGACATCTGTGTGAGTACCTGAGGGTACGGGGAACCCGTGATTAAGTAAGATGTGGATGTATTGTACAGCAACATATCTCCTCTAGGGCATCTTTTGCAGGCTCAGCTGTTGTGAAGTGCCTGTTAATACAGCATGAAGGCTGAAGTAACTGTTATGGGGTAGATGACCTGCTGTGCAAAGCAACTGCATCATTCAAAATAAGGATAGGCAGAGTTGTAGCTGGGACACACTTACTGTCCAGGCAAAGCATGCTGGCATCCCAGCTCACGTTTACCTGTCTCTGAGGAGGTAATTGCTTAAATTTGTTATGACCGCAAAGTTGCTTTCCTCTCCCCAGAAGCCAAGTACCCCCTTACCTGTGTTTCCACCGGGTGCTGTGGTGCATCCTGCACAGAATTGCTTTATCCACTTAGAAAGCCATAGTCATACTTCTGGTGGCATTTATTTGCATCCTGTTTGACTTGTCTCATTGGGTCTGTGTTTCTGCAGTTGCAATATTTGACATTCTAATTTCTGAGTTTAGTTATCTTAAGCCTTCCCTGAAAAGAGAGTGTGAGATGGAGCATGGGGACAGGGTTATCCTTTTAGCTAAGTTTATATTATCTCATTGAGTAAAGGAGAAACTGTATGTGTAGAAAGGGTAAGAATACATGAAATTTAGGAGTTGAAGGAACATGAAAGTTATGACTAGTTTGAATCCAGGGGCTGAAATTCTGTGTAGCTAAACACCTGGAAACTGCTGGCTGGACACATTGGCTAGCTATTCACGCACTGTCTTATTACACTCTTGAATGTTGTGCCTTTTTGGTATCAAAACTGGTATAATTGCATGCCTTTAGTCAAATTACTTCCCCACCTTCTGATGGGGAGCTGCAAAATCTGCATCCCAGTGGGTATAAGATGCCTCTCTACACGCATCGATGGGTGTAAAGTGAACCAGAATGGTTCTAATATCTCCTGTGAGGAATATATTTACTTTTCTAAAGTAATACCTGTTATCAAGACAAAGATGCCAAGCACAAGAACAGCTTACTTTGTCAATCCAGAGGGAAAGGGGCTTTGCATCATGACTGACATGGGGTCTCCCTCAGAACTTGGGGATGGCATCTCAATTGCCTAGTTATTAAAATTAACAAGAGTCTTGCTCCTGGTGTTCCCAGTGTCTGGACAATGCTTTTATTTCCCACATGCACTTCTCCTGGTGTGGGGCAAATATCCACTAGTATTCATGTGGGCTTCCCCCTGGATTCTGAGGAAGATCCCATCATAGTTTCTTTGTTTGCAAGCTGTCTGCCCAACAGAAATGTCATTTCAGTAGCATCTAAGCATTATGCATCTGCTCATGTGGCTGTAAATAAATAACGTAGTGGATAAGGCTACGTTTAGCTTCCCATGTGGTTCAGAATACAATCTGGTATCTGCTGAACTCCCACGGAACAAGAGCAGACCCAAACCCTCATGTTCCTGATTTCAAGAGTACAAAATTCATATTATAATCTCTGATTTAGCCTGGATTCTTTGTTCTAGGACCTCAAATTCAATTCATTATTATTGTTTTCATTTGCAAACAGAAGGTCCAAGCATCTCAGAAATTATAACTTTTTATGTGTCAGTATACATATAGACTAGGAAACTTCATCAGTTTGTAAAAAAAACCCTATTTCACACATTAATCAGTTCCAATTAAAATAAAAAACAAAACCAACAACAACCATATACAAAAAAAACCAAACCAAAAACAAACAAACAAACAAACAAAACCCTGCAAAAAAAACTATGGAAACCCCCCAAACCTGCTAAGTAATGCCCTAAAGAAATGTAAAATAACTCCCAGAATATCAGGAAGTACAATGTTACAATAATCACTAGGTTGGGGTGGAAAGGGGAATATAGTGAATATCCTAGAAAAATGATAAATTGTAAAGGTTGCTTCTTTTGTTCCATTTTTTTTTTTTTAAACCTCCTGAAATAGTCCAGAATTTCAGCTACAGTGAGATCTGGTTTCTTTCTGTGGGGTATGTTCTACATGCTGTCCTAGAATTAAATAGTGCAAGTACCGCAGTTACAGGGATAAATGTGGAATTCTGTGGAGCTAGTGACAAAGGAAAACAGCCTCTTTATAATTCTCTAACAACCTTTGTGCTTGATGCCAATTCAAAGACAGTTACAAGTCATGGGGACTCCATGCTACCAGCATTAAAAAAAAGAGAAACTTTTCAAAATTCGGGGGTTTTTTCAGAGCTCTCTCACCTCTGAATTTGTTTTTTCCTTCCCCTTTTCTGAGCTCATTCTTTCACACCCTCTGGGGTAAGGGGGGAAGGCTCTGCAAGAAAATAGGCCATCCTCTTGGCATAACATGCAAGAATTTTGCGAGGCGACTTGCTCGAGTCTGACTGTGTGGCAGAGGGCTTGGGAGTGCGATTGTGCATGGCAGCCCCGTGTATGGTAGTTAGATTTGTATCAGTGAGACACGACAGGTCTGCCCTTGAGATTCTGCGGTGGCACCGTGCCAGCTGTTCGCCATGCTGATCTGTGGCTCTCCAGAGCAAAATCACAACCTGCTGCCATGGTTCAGCTCTGGGTCAGACCCACAGCCACATTACTGAAGGTTGAGGTTTTTTCTGGTGGTGGGTTTTTTTTCTGTTTGTTCGCATTTTGGTTTGGTTTGGGTTTTTTTGTTGTTGTGGTTGGTTGGTTGGTTGGTGGGTTTTTTTAATATGGAAGTTGCTGGGATTTTATAAGGTGGAGCTGCTTTCATGACAATTTGGCCCGAAGCAGTACCATCTCTGCTACTTGTGCTTCAAAAGCTGTGGGATATTGGTACCAGGATTAAACTTGCCTTCACCTTGGGTATGGGCCATAAAATATAACCATAGGCTTGAGTTAAGTGAGATTCACAATCTGAAAACTAAAACCATGCAGCTACTTTTTTAATTTAGGCAAGTATTATTTGCTTTTGCAAAGAAAGATTCTGCCTTGTGTTTTCCTGGGATTTTGTTCATCTTTATTGATGGCATTTCACTTAATTTGCTGCCATTTGAGAGCCCTACAGGCAAAGGGGAGAAGAGAAGAGTAAAGTAGGAGTAAAAATGGGAGAGGGAATTGCTTGTATAGAAAAAAAAAAAAACAAAACACCTGCCATCACGTTTGTGCCTGTGCAATCTCCATACATTTTAAAAATCTTTGTGCAGATAGCTATGAAGTGAAAGAATGCAGACAGTCCCATAGGGAGCACAGCCAGGATGTGTCCTAAAATGAGTGTGTTCCTACTGTAATGCAGAGAAGCTCTGAGATCTTCTCTGAACTCTGGCAAAGCAGTGGTTACCCCTCACTCTCTCTTTGCAGTCACAGTGGGATTTGTAGGACTGTGGGGCTGGGGTCACTGTTTTTAAATTTTAGTCTTGATGAGGGTTTGGGGGGGGTTGTGGTTTTTGTTGGTTTGGTTTTTGTTTTTTTTTTGACACAGAGTACAGAGGTACAGCCTAGTGCTACCCAGTCCATCCCACTCGGTCACTGGTGATCCCAGGGTTGCAGAGGGAATCAGCAATGCCTACAGTTACACTGTTGTGCCTCCCAACCCTTTTCCAGTTCAGACACAGCCCTGTCTTCATCAGGGCTGGTTGAAATCCTGGAACATAATGTTTAGTTTCTTTTCCAGCATTTTTGTTAGTAAACCAAATATTTATTTTCCTCACCCTATTCTGACATCTTTGGACATCTTTTTTTTTTATGCCCTCGTGCTGAAAATGGGATATTAGATTAGATGGATGTTTAATGTGAACCAGTACAGCCATTCTTAAATAATTAGTGTATTTCTGATACTGTAATAACATGCAGTGCTTTTTAAAATCACCTTAAAAATGCTGCTCTGGGAAATAATAAATGGCAAAGAGTTCCACTGTGTAACAAAACCACATATGAAATAGCTTTTCTTCTGCTAGCTTTGGGGTTCCCACTTCTAAGATTTGCAGAAGCCTTCATTACTCTTGTGCTAGAGGACAGGGAAGAATAGGAACTTCTCACCTAATTTTTCTGGAGTGGTTGCTATTTTACATATTTCTGTCCTCAAGAAAGTAAAGGCAGTTAAGAGAAGGACAAGGCAGGCGGAAGTGAGCAGCTTTGTTTTGCTCTGTGAATGGGGTTGAGACGAACCTTACAAAGCTGAGGTTATGGGTAAAGAAACCTGCTGGCTTATATTCCTGTCAGTTTAAAGCACCAAAACTTTCTCAACACTCAGATTTGTTCCCTCCAAGAAGGTGAATTCAAAGGCTTTTATAAATCACGCCAGAGCTTGGAACATCTTATACTCTGTGACTGGCCAGCAAAGGAGCACAGAAATGCTTGTCGTGTGTGTGAAGGAGGTATGCGAGAGAGCCTGCTCTCCAGGGAATCCCCTACCTTCATCTCTCTAAATAATCCATACGCTCCTAGACAGGGAATGTCAGGGGTTTTTATGCTGTCTCAATATTTTTCTATGACTTGCTCCATTATTTATTCTGGACTGGCTTTCCAATTTCCAATGCCCTGAGCAAACGTGGTGCCTGCCTTGAGCTACCAGAGGGGGAATCTGGCTGCGAATTGCCTCCCCATCTGTTGTGGAGTGCGCGAGAAAGATCCGAACTGGCAGGGATATTTTTTTTTTTTCCCCTTTCCCTTTGCTTCTGCTGCCAGAAGGGGAAACTGGAACTGGCCCATGAGTTATTGAGTTAATATAGGGCCACAGAGCTGGAGACCCCCAGATTGCAGACCCTGAAGTCTTAACACCCCTCGGGTGCCTGCTGAATGTATTGCGGCTGGCAGTTCCTTCCCTTGGTGTCGGACTTTACAGCTGCCTCCTCGCTTTCCTCTCCACTTATGCAAACGTGCCCTTCCCTGGTGCAGCGATGCTGCTCTGAGATGCCCGGTTAACGTTCAGCTCCTGAGGAGGCCCTTCTTGCCAAACTTGGTTGATAACTTTGCTGCCACTGCTCAAGGGGAGGGCACCTGAGCTGCTCCTCCCAACCCCTTCAAAGGATCCCTGGTTTCTGGAACATCTTGCCTATAGCTCCTTGTGATGTATATTTTGTATATTTTGGTGTCTCTTCCTGCAAATCTGTGCCCAGGATTACATGCTTTCTTCTCCATGAGTGTCTTCTTCACCCTTCTGTTCTCTTCTGTTACCTTTCTGTGCTTTGCTATATCAGCTAATAATATCAGCTAATTCTGAATAAAAGCAAAATCAATCTCTTTTACCCTCTTGTCTTTCCCCAACACCCTCCTATGTTTGGTGTGAAACACCCGGGGCTGCTTTTGAGTTGATGGTCATAGCCATCGCCTTTCATTCAAGGCAGAAGACTGCTGTCTGTACCTTCCACAGTTCCTGACCCTGATGAAAAGTGGGATAATACTAACCCAAAACCCCTGAACTGGAGCTCAAGATTCTGCTTCAAAAGGCTCTATTTTAGGCCTTATTTTTGTGTCTAGAGAGGATATTGGTTGAACAAAACCCCACGTTCACCCCCCGCCCTCTGCAAGCTTGGAAGCATTTAGACCCTTATCCAAACTTTGAGACTCGTTAGCCCTTTCCAGCAGCTGCAGTAGCCTGGCCTTATTTAGAAGAGATGAATGTCAGGCTGCTGTTGTCCTGAAGGAGCTGCAATGTTTGGCAGGGCAGAATGCTTACAACAAGTCCTGCTCGTGAAATCAGGCAAATTATCAGGAAAAATTGGCTCATCCTCTCTTTGTCAAGCTGCATACTCAAATGAGGAGCTGACGATGATGTGTCCTTAACAAACTATGACCTGGCCTGTGATTCATTCCTAGGGGTCTCTAAATTGCAGGTGGAATATGCAATTTTGATTTTATTTTTTTTTCTAAAAGTGATTCCCTGCTCACTCATAGTGGTTTGAGACTTCAGGTGAATGCTTGTCAGGTAGCTGCTATTTATCCCTCAAAATCAAGAGTTCTTGCTCACTTAGAGGTTTATGAGCTGTTGGCTTTTATCTCAACTGTTCATTTGTTTTGTCACTCTTGTAGCTTATTGAGAAAGTTCTGAGTAGCTAGAAAATGGATGAGGCTCAGCTGGGCTCAACTCTGTTCAGGTGCAAGGGGCTGTGCAGACCCCCCTAGCTGCTGAACTAATGTGGGTTGCAGAAACATCTGTAGTTTACTGGTGCTGTTTATTAGCCACGATTAAGTTTAGCAAAGTTCAGGGAGTCATCCTTTCTGCGTTTTTTACGCTCCCCATGCTCCTGCACCCTTCTGCGAGCCAGAGCTGGAGGGGCAGCTCATGGCCTGAGGCTGCTCAGGGACGTTTCCTGTACAATATTCAGCGTTTAGTTGAGCTGTAAAGTTACTTTCTTCCTCTAACCTGCATTTCATTTAGCACCCAGCTGTTTCTGTGATATTTTAGGTCTGCTTTTCCTGTGTCGCTAATAAGTCCTTCTGAAAATAGTGTGAGGTTTGCCCTGACAGTTCATGATTTCCATCCCCATGCTCAAGCACTACAGGGGTGCAGGGTAGGAAGCTGTGTAGGCAAGACCAAAGGCAGCTGTATACTGTGAAATAATAAGTATCAGGCAAAATACAGTATCACAGCTAATAGATGTATTTTAAAAGTGGAAACATCTATGTTTAATTGCATTTAAAGTACGTAGTGAGAAACCACAGTTATACATTGTTATAACAAACCTTTACATCTGAAGTCTGAATAATACAAAAAAAAGTGCTGATTATATATGGTCAAAATAACCGAGGCAAAATGTCGACAACATCTTCTAAAATATTAGCGTGTGGCCCCTGCCAGCAACACTCTAAAGGTCAGGCTGAATAATGTCAGTGACAATCACTGGTTTTCCTTAGCTTACCCAAAAAACAACAACCCAAAAAACTGTTCTATTTTTTGTTTGCCTTTTTTTTTTTTTTTGCATAGCTTTCAATATTGCTGCACTCTCACCTCTGCATATTGCAAGCCCATCTCAGTTCTGAGATAATTTCTTTAAAGTTCTGAATATTTTTAATCTAGTTCTCCTCAAATACATAATATATACTTTCTACCAATTATAAATACATCATTTTTATTAATCTGATTTCAATAACATGCATTTGTATAATTACTGTACAATCAAAATAGACATTGACTTTACACAGTGTGTATGCTTTTATTTCAGCGATATTGTTCAGACACACTGCTCAACAAATCAAGCAAATAGGGTAATAAAAAAAAAATTTAAAAAAAGGTGGGGGGGAATAACTTGCCGGAGGAAACAGAATCTCACAGTGTTTACAGACAAAAAAATGAAAGGAAAAATACTGATCGGAAAAGGGGTTTATTAATACATAGAAAATCCCCACAATAGTTGAAACACACTTTAGGAACTAGTAAACATGTTAAATAGAGTTGTGCCAATTATGCAGTGCCCAAGCATCTGCTTGCTCTTAATTAGACGGGGAGGTGAATGACCACTGTTTATTTTCATTTTCCTCATTAATTATGAAAAACTGCATTTAATTCATCTTGCATGGTGAGAGACTGGCTGCGCAGATGTAAGTCGTAAGGGAAGTGGCTCTCTGTAGGCAACCTGAACATCGAGCTCTGCCCAAGGGGACCCCTGGGTGGCACTGCACAGTAATGCATGCCGTAATTGTAATTTTTGCCATAGTCCAAGCTTTCTTCTTGCTTCAGGGAAAATATCCCATTATAGTTAATTGGGGGAGGACTTAAGGGACCTTCAAACTGTGGGCTGGCGCACTCGGGGGAAGTGCTTTCATAGAAGGACTCGTAAGCGCTGCAGTAATTGTAAGGTTTCATGGACTTGGAGTTGTCGAGTGTCCCATGCCCCGGGGGGGTACCGAGCTCGGGGCTGTGGTAGGGGGGGTAGAAGGTGGAGTAGGGTGAGCGGGTGTGATGGGCGCCTTCACCCGCCTGGCCCATCAGGAAACTTCTGGCATTCAGCTGCAGGCATCCTGCCACCAAGTTTGTAGTCGGCTGGGACAGACCCTTGCACAAGTTTTGGACGAAGGTGAGCAGGTCAGGTCTCTTGCCAATTCGTAGGATTTCAGAAAGAGCCCAAATGTAGTTCTTGGCTAGTCTCAAAGTTTCTATTTTGGACAGTTTTTGTGTTTTAGAATAACAAGGGACCACTTTCCTTAAATTGTCCAGGGCGTCATTAAGGCCATGCATCCGATTCCTCTCTCTAGCATTGGCTTCTTGTCGCCTGAATTTGATCCTTTCCATCCTTATCTTGCTCGTCTTTTTTTTCCGAAGGCCCCTGCGCCTCGGCAAGCCATTCTCATCCTCTTCTTCTCTCTCTTCTTCTTCCTCCTCTTTTTCTGTGTCTTCTCCAGGAGATCTTTTAATATTCTTTCCTCGGAGCACAATCTGCTTCGAAAAGCTTTCTGGGTTCTTCATTTGCTTTTGGTCATCACTTTCTCTGGAAAACTTTCTGCACATCTGGGATTCTGGCATTACAACAGACTCATCAAACGGTAGTGTTAACATGGTTCTATAATCTTAAGTTACCTGAAAGAATGCCAGCACAATATTTAAGCATTTCCATTTTTAAAGTTTGCCGACTTACACACAAATCCTCATGCACTTTTCATGTGTCTGCGTGCACGCGCGGTGCATATGAGCCTGTGTGTGTATATAAAAATGCACAATCTATATATTTTTACATAAAATATCAATTCCAATTACTTGCATTTTAAAGAATAAAAGCTGTCAGGAATTTTAAAATCAGATGAAACATTCCAGATCTTGCAACCAAAAAGCTACATTTTGCACAGATAAGTATAGAATAAATCAATATTTAAAATGTACAATTGGCTCCCTGCTCATTTATCTTATTTTCAAACAAGCCCTTCGAACCTTTGCCACCACGGAATTCAAAGAAATGCAAAACATGATAAAGCAATACAGAAATTTCATTAATCCAAATTCCCCTGGGTGAGAAAATGAGCAGAGCAAGAGCAGTCTTAAAATTGGAAAGTGCCATATCTCTATTAACTGACACTTAAATATTTTTAAATCACTTTTCAAAGTTGGGGTTACCCCCCTCATTTCTTCCCTTATGAATCAAGATATTAAACTCTAATAAGTTAGAGTAGGTGAGAAAAAAAAGGAACATCCCCCCAAATCAGTCAGCTAGTAACATAATTAAAAATTAATATTTTTTACTAATATTTTTATGAATATCCCATATTACTTATTTCATATTAAAACAAAATCAGAATGATCTAGCTCTAAACGTATTCAGATTAGAGTTAGGAAATAAAAACCCCCTACCTTTTTTTTTTTCCCTTTTTCCCAGCAAAAATTCTAATTTATATTATCTGTTTAGTTAGAATCAACTTATTTGGTTTTTTTCTTTCTTTCCTCCTTTAATTTTTTTTTCTCCCCCATCAATTGTAGGGGGGGAGGTGAAAAAATTTCCCTGCACACTATAGCAGTGTTTATGTTCTGCGAGGCTCAGACGTCTCCCTCCAGCTCGTAGCTGACAGGAGCAGTCTGTAGATTCTGACTGCAATCCTGTACATGTGCTCAGAATCCAGCCTGGAATGGGAAAATATTTTCCTTTTCCCAATTATTTTGCTTTTGTTTGCAGTTTGGGAGCAGCAAAAGCTTGGATCCCTCGGTCCTCAAATAGACAAGCAAAACGAATGCAGGGACTTTTTTTAATAGAACAAAACTAAACAAAAAACCCAGTCAAAGACTAACTATCAGTATTGTCCACACACTTGCAATATTACATAACACCAATGAAAGTATGCAATTGCATCAGAAGAATAAAATGTTAGGAGGAGTTATTAGACAGTAAATAGCATACATAAAACAACAAGACAATGATACTGTATCTTTAAACACTTGCATGCACACCCAGCACCAACTGAAATATATCTTTATTGGTATTACCTTAGCTTTTTATTTCATTCAACAATCAGTTTTCATTTTTTGCCTTCCAAATCTTTTCAGTCTGAATGTCGCATCGTCTCCTGGAGTCTAGATCTGTGTATATCTGCACTATCTCATTGATCTCTAAAAAGTGACATTGATGCCAACTGCCAGAGCTGGTACCCATGCCATCTGCTAGTGACGTCACGGGGCAGAGAAAACCACGTGAGCCTTTCTCCTGGGACCTTCATTCTGCACTGATCATCTGGCATCCCTCTAAGTGGGTACCAGCATTCATGTATCAACACAGAAGGTTAGACTGAAAGAAAAAAAAAAAGGAAAAAAAAAAAGATCTGCACCAGCATTTCACATACAGTAGGTGCATTTCCACTGGAGCTGCTTCTTTTTAGCAGTCTAGCTGCATGGATAGACGTGCCAACATTTGGTGCTGTCCCTGCCTACAGGTACGGCTGCCCTGTGGTTGTTAATACAGTATTGTTTATACGAAAAGTGCTGTCTTGTATTGATCTGAGTCCCTCCGGTGCACCTGGTACCCAGGAAGAAAAAAAAGGGGCAAGGAAAGGAAGGCAGGAATGGGGAAGTAATGCTGGTGCTACAAAACCGCATGGTCACAAAAAGTAGTTTTTGTGTAAATCTGCTGGGAATGATTTTTGGGGTGTGGGCATTTTTTGAGGGCAGCGTGGTATCTCAGAGCGCAGAATAACAGGAGCAAGGCTCCTGCTGGCTGTAAGAAATCCTCCCCTCACATCCCTTATTGGTTTTTGACCCAAAAGAAAAGAGGCATTTTTTTTTAAACTGGATGTAGACTGTGAAGGTTTAACAAACGGTGCCTTTTCTCAGAAGCATGTGGCAGGGCTCACTGGTCCCTATCCTGCCCCGATGCGATGCGACTAAGGAGCACCTGCTTCTGGCAGAGTGACGCGCTCGCAGGTGTAACTTGGGGTGCTCAAAAGGGTGCCCCTGACAAATTTTCTCTGCCTGCCTGGCTTTTTTTGTGAATGCTTCCCCGAAATCTCTTTAAAAGCAGAGTTATCCTTAGCAAACACACTCTTCCTCCTAAAAATCTCCCCCTGCACTTCCATTTGCCTCCCTAGCTGCTTCTTTCTTCGTGCCCTTGTTTCTCCTGTCAGCTGCCTCTCCTGTACTCCGTGCTCTTCCTCCCTTAACCCTTTTGTCTCTTTCCACAGGCAAGAAACTGTTAAATGTAGCTGACAAAGCCTCTCGGCTCAGCCTTGCCATGGAGGCAAACTCCACTTCGGTGTGTTTGGGGTTTGTGCTCTGGGTTTGGTTTTTTTTTTTGTTGGTTTGTTTAAGGAGGGGAATGTCACCTATAAGCGATAAACAGGGAGTTACAGGGGAAACGATGTGTCATCTCAGATACATTTAATTTTTTTTTTTTAAGTTTGCTTTCAGTATTATCGTGTATCACTGCTTTTTAGTGATTAAGTAATCTCTGTTTTAAAAAAGTGTGCAACTGAGTATGCTTTTAGTATTAAAATAATCCCTGGCAGACCTGCTATTGTTATGGGTCTGTGTCAGCGTTCCCATTATAAATCCTGTTTTTGAAGGGTTTATAACTCATCTGCTTTAATTCATGTTGGGCCCAGGCTTGGCATTAATGTTCTCAGCTCCGATCCAATTATTTTGTTTTCATAAAGTTTCATTTAAATCTGTTTGGGCTTTTTTTGATTAGAGAAGGGAACAAAAAATAAGGCAGTAGCAGAAGAACGTGTGTGTAGAACATTTTATGTAAGTCTATGTATAGGTGCTCAAAGATTTTAGAGCCTTTCATTAAAAAAAATAAAAAGGGGGAAAAAAAAAGCCCTCACCCAAAACTTTGTGTTTGCTTTGTTTTGTTTTTCTTTGGTTTGTTGGTTTGTTGTTTTTTGGGTTTTTTTACAGAAGTGAGACATATCAGATCATTCACGCTTTACAGAGATCAGGTCTCCTTTTTTTTTAATTCTTATTTTTTAAGGCAAATGTATTTGAAGAGACAAAGATGTTAAAACTTAAGTGGCAACTGTACCAAGGAGCAAGAGTTGTGCTATTCATAACATTTGTTTCATTTTATCCTAAATATTACAATCTGTGTAACAGAAGAGAGTAGAATCCTATTATTCTCAATAGAAATTTATGTATTAAGATTTATATTGTAGAAGGTCCTAAGGGTTGTCAACCTTTTCAAGGATTTTGCATATTCAGAGTATTATACAATGCATGATAATCTAAATATGCAAAGTCCCGAGGAACCAAACCCTGTTTCAATGCATACTAAAAATACTACGAGAAATTGAAGGAAAGGTTGACATTGTAGTGGCTTCATGTTAAGGGAAGGACCATCAACATTTCCAGTTATATCACCCAGCATTCAAAATATGCTTTTATACAAATATTTTTCTAAGTCCTTTTCTTAATAGCTGAAGAGGGTGGTGTTTTTTAAACTACTGAAATGTTGTAAAATACATTTTTGAATGGCTTTTATCCTGCTACTAAAACCAAAATAAATGAATTAGTTTGTTGAAGGTTTGCCTCTGTAGTAGTAACATTTTTGCAGATTCTTAATCCATAATTTGACCTTTTTAATATTTTCAAATAAATAGTGAAGAAACAAAATAGCTGAGATATCAAGGTTTAAAAAGCGTCTACTGTGCATGCATAATAACTTTTCATAAGGATTTTACTACGCATTTTGTATAATGGATCCATGATATGCAAATGTGTACTGCTGTTAATATGCATTCACAGCATACCCCATAACTGCTGCTTTGCTGTCTACTGTGAATGCATGTTAAGAATAATACAAAAAAAAAAAAAAACCAACCAAAAACCCAAACAGTTAAAGGCACTCTATAGAATGGCTGCACAGCAACAAATACGTTCCTGAACGCACACACTACAATTATTTTTTTTTTTCCTGTGCCCAGGCTGTATAGTTTTGAATTATAAGTGACTCTCTTTCAAATGTGGTATTATTATAATATATTTAACACAGATGAACATTAATAGATTCACTGAAATATTATTGAGTTCAAAGGGCTGCAGATCCTCCACAGTGCATCAGGACACTGACCCATACTGCACTGCAATCAATGGGAGTCCTACCAGTAACTTCAATAAGCCATTATCAGATCCTCAGGAAATGTCTTTTCATTTTCTCTCTCTTATGTTTTTTACTTTATTTGTTTGCTTGTTTTTTTTGTTGCTGTTTTTTTTGGGTTTTTTTGTCATTTGTGGGGTTTTTTGTTTGGGGTTTTTTTTTTGGGGGGGTGGTGTTTTTGGTTTTGTTTGTTTGTTTGTTTTCTTTTTTAATGTTTTCATCATCCTGTCCCACCTAACCTCTATCTCCCAGTTTTGCCAAAACAGGAGATCCCCATCAGAACTAAGGAAGTCTAATGATGTTTGCTCAGGACCACTTTAGTGTATGACAGTCTGGGTCATGCACTGGTAGCACTGGGACCTTGCGGGCAGTAAGGGAATGTTCAGAAAGAAGAGTTAGCTCATTTTTTTTCCCTTTTCTTTGTTTCCTCACCTTTCTAATGTAGGCACTGAACATCACTGCAGCTCTGCTCCTCATACACATAAAGTCATGGTGACAATTCTGTGATGTCAGACTCCCTCTTCCTCATTCACAACCTGGCATGAACTTGCTTTCCTGCCACAGTACCCGCATGTCCAGCCCAAACACTTGTGGAGGACCCTCTAAACCTGCTTGCTTCTGGGCAGGCTCTGTATGCCTGCAGTAGAGCTGGAGGCTTCCCTTGGCAGGTACCTCTGCTACCAGGGGAGCAGGACTGGGGGAAATGTAAATCCAATGCATCCTGAATTTCAAAGACAGACCATGAGGGGCAAATACGGGGGTGACAGTATGAAAAATGGCTGCTCCTGGCTCTGGTGTCCTGCTGAGTTCATAGCACAGGAGGAGGTAGGAAAGGCTGTCTGGTTGTTTTGTTGTGGGGTTTTTTTGGTTGGTTGGTTTTGGGGTTTTTTTTTTGGTTTGGTTTTTGGAGGATTTTTTGGGTTCTGGTTTGGTTTGGGTTTTTTTTTCTATAGTTTGTTGTTGGTTGTGTTGGTTTTTGTTGTTGCTGTTTGTTTGTTTTTTCATTAGCTTGGGTGTTTTTACAAAAGTAGGTCAAAAGTGGATGGCATCTTGGGCAAGGGCTGTGATCTGCCAGCCCTAGTGAGTTACAGACTGGGTAGAATACTACTAGACCCTCTAGTGAAGGGAGATCCGTGTCCCTACAGAAGGAGCTGCCAGGGAGGAATCAGACCAATGTGCTTTGTGCATGTTGTGTGCCAGCTGCCTCTCCCGTGTACAACTAGAACACTATGGGACTGACCTGTGTCCCTTGTCTAGGGGTCACACAGCCCTTCAATGCCACTCTGCATCCCCACTACACTGCTATGGACTGCTTTGTGAGGGGAACCTGCTGTTCCCATCAAGTTGGCTAAGCCCTCTTCTACAAGTGCTAAGATGATGTTCAGGGATATACGTCCCTCTCCCAGGAGAGATTAAATATGACACTGTTAAGGACCCCCCAGCTTCAGTGAAGTAACCTAAATTAACTCAAGAGGATTCATCTCAGTCTGGAAATGTGATTTTTAACCCATCTGCTAATGCTGCAAAATATTATAAATGTGCTTTGCATTATCTAAGCCTCCTGTAATGAGGATGTACTTGCTCTAATCAGACATCCTTAGTTTTATGTTTTGAATAGCCTGTTAGGGACAAATATGGAAGAGCTGCAGAGGGGTTAGTTATTCTATTTTAATGGGAGTCACTTGAGTAAAACATTAGAATCTGAAAATGACCTCTAATACTCAATGTTTATGGTTAACCAAAAATGTGTTTGTGACCAGAAACTGCTGTAAGATTTCTGAAACACCTGACTATCATGGGTCTGATTTAGATGTACATTTGGCATAATCCTATTAATTTTGAGCTACTCTTGGCTTACACTAATCTAAATGAGTAGAGAGGGGGTGGGACCCCGTAATCTTAAGATGGAAAATACTTTTTTTTAAAAACAAAAAAGTTAATAAAATACATTTTTGCCTAGAAAACTAATGGCACATTATAGCCTGAAAGTTTTATTCCCAGGTTAAGAGTAACTTGCAGTAACATGGAATTAAAAAAACTCCTCTCACAGGGGGGAAAAAGTCTCTAATGAGACCAGTCACATAGCTGTATCTCTTCTGGGAACTGCAGGAGGTTAAGATCGTTCCTATTGCTTTGTGCTGTGAAGCAACCCTGAAGTATATCTGAGAAACTGTTTGGTGGTTGGTTTGTTTTTTCATTTGTACTTGGTGACTGGTGTTGTCTCCCTGCCTTGAGGATGCTCTCAGTAAATTCAACAGCCTGTAGAGGCTGCAACATGGACACTTGGCTGTAGCACATGCCCTAATGCTGCTGATTGGCATCTACTCTTTAATGACGATCTCTGTCAAACAGCTAGTTAGTAAGGCTGGTTTTTTCCTCCCCTTCTTCTGTCAGTGCCTACAGTGAGTCACAGACGTGCTTCCCCACTGTTTCCATATTCAGAACGTCTCTGTCCCCATCAAATTATGTTTTTTGGGATGGACCTTGCAGCCAGTCCCTTCTAGAAGAGGTAATGTGGGGGTGTGTGACCCCAGAAGATACTTCATGGCTTAATCTTCCCCCAGTAGACCTCACAGCTACGATGCGTGCTGCTTCTCCTGCAAACCAGGGACAGTCTTTCCTTGAAAAATCTCTGAGCCTGATGCACTGCTTTCCTCTGCTGCAATCTCCCCCAGCAAGGGGTGTTTGATAAGATACTCTTCCTAGACCACCCATATGGATGTTCCTGATACTTTTCCTCCCTTCCTGCAGCCTGCTCCCCGTGAGAGAAATATCCATTGCATGGAGAGCAGCAATGAGCTGAGCCCTGCATGACAAGGTAGTGCTGGGGCAAAGGCCCTCTAGGAAGAGGTGGGAGCTCTGAGCCCATGGCAATGGTACCAAATCTAGAAGAGCAGAACAGCCTTACAAGAAAGCACATGCTGAGATGAGCAGTTTGATTTGGACTATGAAGCATGCTCTAAATGAAATGCGAGCCACAAGGAAACGGATAAGGGGAATTAACACTGACTTGGTGGCAGTGCAAAATAAAACCGAAGAGTAATGTCACATTCCAGTGGACAGTTAATTATAGGACTATAATGATAATATAGGGAATTATAGGATGTTTCGCGTGGGGAACTTTGTAGAAGATCCTTGTGAAGTTTGAGAAACTGACATTTCCGGTATTTGCAGCAGACCTTTGAAACTCAGCAGGGAAAAAGCCCTCAGGCTAGAGAAATGACTTTTTTTTACCCCCATGAAATTTTATCCAAGTTCAGGTGAGCTGCAGTCTCCTAACTAAGAATCATCGTTTCCTTTCTCTTGCATGCATTCCTCAGNGGGGAGGACCTTAGAAATAATAATTCCTTTAAACCTCTTTTGAAAGCACATTATTAAAGTTGAGAAGTTGAGCAGCAGTGTAGCTGACAGTAGGAAATGCCAGAGCTATAGTTGCCTCTATAAAGCCTCTCTCTCTTTATGTACACACACAGAGGTAGGTTCTTAGCAGCCCAGCTCAGTTGAAACGCTTGTTTTATTGAAGTAATATTAAGTGTGGGACAGCATGACTCAGGGTTACTGTAATAGGAATATCTTCTCCTTTTGGTTTGCCTTTTATTATCTGAATTTCTAACTCTCTTTGGACAGGGCTCTTCCCGAGGTACTGGTCTGATGAAGATAAGTAAATTTTCCATTCAAAAAGCAGAAAAGCTGTGCAATCAGGCATCCCAAGCTGTTAATGAACTATGGCCTCCCTTACATTCCCAAATCTCTGTTACACTTTTGACTCCTCTTAGCATCTGCGTTTGCCAAAGAGCATCTGGAGCATGTGATAATGCATGTACTTAAAACCCTTACTGGAGATCTTTCCTTATCTAAAAGAACTTTGGGTTAAAATAACCCAAAAACCACAGTAACCCAAACAAACCTAAGCCAGTGCCAGAATTATGTTTATCTTTCTAACACTCCTATGAAGCAAGGAAATGCTACTTTCCAGGAGGAAAAGGGAGGCACAAGGATCTTACAGTACATATCTTGAACTTGTTTCACTGAAATAAAATGTGTAATGCAAATGTTAGGAATAATCACGAACCAAACATCTATTTGATAAACAGTTCAGAAAATATTTTTCAGAAGCAGATTAGATGGATCCTCCTGCTTTTTTCCTGTTACACAAAACTATACAAATCTTCCCTGATTTGAAGGTAGGAAGATGAACAGCAGTGTATTTTGGAGGATCTTGACCATCACATTTCACATCAAGACACAGAAAGTTTATTGCAGCTGAGATTGGAAGCTGGCTCATCTGAGCTGTTTTACCCACAGGAATAATTTTCCCCTGGCAGTACTAGAGATTTGGTGGCAGAATTTGACCGCAAATAGAACAGGATTTTATAAAACTGTTTTTTGGATTCAATCCCCGAGCTTCTGAGAAAGTAAAATGCAGAGCCAATTTCAGCTCAGCTGTAAAATGGTGCTGAATTGATATTGGGCTGTGATGACCTTTTTCCAAAATAATTTTGGAAAACTGATTTTTTTAAAGAAGAGGTTTTCAGTGGTGAATGAACAATTCTGTTACTTCTAGCTGCAGACCTACTTTTAGAGTAACTGATGTTTTTCATCTTTATAAAACCAAAACCATAAAAAAAACCCCAACCAAAATAAAAAAAAAAACCCACAGCATTTTAATGTGTTTTTGACCAAATTTCCTGAACAAGTGGACATAGTGATGTTGTAAGCTGTAAATTTTTTAGTTTCCTATTGCAAGCCTCATAACTTTCCTAAGACAGAGTAAAGAGGGGAAGATTAAGCATAGAGCAATGGTTCTTTGTCTATTGAAGTGCACAACTGAAAGAATTAGAGATCAAGAGAGACTTTTCTAGTACCTGGATAGATATTTTTGTAAGATTTGTGGACACTGTCTCAAAAGCAGCATTGTCTAATAATAGTCAATAAAATTTGCTAAAATCAACACAAAATTATGATCCACCATAGAGAGGTGAGTTTATAATGTATTTAAGTACAAGCTGAAGTAAATAGTAGTTTCAGTAATTTCCATCTCTTTTCATCTCTTATGTCTGCACAATCTCTAAGGAGCTGTCTAAGCCCTATAGCTTGCCAGCTTCCTCAGCCACCAGGCACCATAAAAATCAGTGCTTCATGCCACAGCCTTGAGCACAGACTGTTGTTTTTGGAGGTAACTGCTCTGCAAAGTGGTCTCACCTTACAGGGCATGCAAAAGAAATCAAGTAGTATCTTTTGGCAACCCAGAGTTTTCATTTCTGTCCTTGGGCTGGCTGAGGACTGATTTGAATCCCCAAATAGTTTAAAGTAACCACGGCCAGAATACACCTGGAAGTTTGGCAAAAAGCCCTCTTCTCTGGCCAAATTCCCTTTCCTAAGAAGGGAACACGGCTTTCTAAGCCTGAAGCTTGCTTGCTTTTCCCCTCTGTTGTGTATACTGTATAAGCTGACTTTCTACCTGGCTTGTGTGGCCTTACTGGAGACATGACTTTTTAAGCTCTTGAAGTACTGGGAAAAGGTCACACAGGGCATAGTTTGCAAAATGCTAAAACCTTCAGTGGTCAGCAAAAACAGTACTAAATATGCCCATATTTTTGCAAGTTAGGATTTTTTTTTCTCCTGTAGTAGTGTTTGTAGCATCAGACAGTGTGTGTCTAGCCTTATTTTTGTTTCATCATGGTCATCTTTAATTCAATTGCTCTTCTCGGAGCAATACTTTAAATACTTATTGCAGTTTGAGTCATTGTTACTGCAGTGTGACCAAGAGAGACAAAATATGTACTTTACAAAGAACTTCAAGCAATGCATTCTGAAGTGCATACTATAACATGTTCATGGGCCTTATTCTTGTGTTCAGGAGTTTTATGTGTGACTTGGATGAAATCTGAAGTGTACTTTCTACCTAGAGAGGAATGCTGGCTTCTGCACAGTGCATTTGGACCTGTAAGGCATCTTGCTATGTAAAGCCATCTAGGTAAAATTTATCTCAAAAGGGTAATTTGCTATGAATTTTGAAGACAGCCAAGTGGAGAACATTTGCTGTCACCAGCAGATGGTGACTGGAATAGCCATCTTTCCCCCCATACCTCTAAACCTTTGAACAGTGTGAGTACAAGCAGTGCAATAATGATCTGGTGAAGTTGTGGAGGAAATACACTCAGCTTTACAGCAGGGGTCAAATCCTGAGAGATTCAAAGCTCCTGTACCATACCCTAAAGGCTGGGCAGTGGAAAGGTAAAATCTGTGAGGTTCAGGTTGGTGGGGTTTGGAGTAAATATTGCTTTCCATTGCTTTCCCTTCCGTCTGTTATTCGCTTGCTTCTCATGGCACAGACTAACAGCAATGAGAGGGGTTTTTTTGCAAATACTCTGTGCAAATGCTCTGACTCCCGTTGAAACAGAAATCTTGATTATGAACAAGATATTTGCAGTTTGACCTTGTCATGTAAAGTGGCAGAAAACGGAACATGTTTTCTTTCAGAAGATTGCGTATACTTTTCAGCATAAAACTTTATGTATTAAGTGAATTATAATGAAATTTGGTTCTGATAGTAAGATATTTAGGAAAAGCAAGGTCTTTGATTAATTTCAAAAGGACTCAAAAGGATCACATATAATACATAAATTCAAATCAGAGCTTTTTCTTTTTTTTCAAAATAAGACATTTTGATTGATGTGAAACAAATATCTACTGAAAATTTGCATTGAGCAACACGATTTTTTTTCCTTTTCTTTTGTTTCATATTTGAAAGAAAGCAAATTTAGAAATGTGATCTTTCTCCAAGCAAAGGAATGTCTCAGTTTGCTCACTGTATCAAAATCCCTCTAGCATCTGGGCTAAATCAGTGTTTCCAAAAAGCAAATCTCATTCACACATGTATTCTAGATTTGCAGTTTTAATTTTATTAATCCATTTATGTATCATTTACTATATCCTATAATTTAGCCTATTTTTGTTACGTAACTACCCTATATAAGCATTTATACATGCTCCCTAAATCCTTTTTTTTATTTTTTCTTTTTTTCTCCTGCTTTGAATCATGATCAGTTCTCTGAAGTAGCAGTTCAGGCTCCCCTATACCCTCAATTCCATTTTGCCTAACACAAGACAAAAAAAAAAGATAGCCTTTGTTAAAAAGTTTAATGTTCTTAATTAGTAGAATTGTCAGACTAATTAGAATACCAATTAGAATTGGCAGGGCTATCGTTAATTTAGAAGTGCTGTGGTCTAGTGTTAATCGCTATTAAACCTTATAGTTTGTGAAAGAGAGGGAGCAAGGAGATGAACACACACACATGCAACCTCCCTCCCATCCCATTTTAAATGTTAAGGGTCCATAACCATAATGATCTGTGCTGTCAATGTGTACTTAGGGACTGTTTAATCCATGGAGACATTGATGCAAGTTAATAACTGTTTATGCACAAAAGTAGCATTGCGGAATGAAAACTTGTCACTTCTTTTTGTGTGCTATTAAACTACTGAAATCCCATCAGTGGCTGGAAAAGATACTCAAAGCACCAATGATGACTTACAGGAAATGAGCAAGAGATAACCACTTGCTTTTACTTTTGGTATTGTGAAAGTGACTTTGCAGTTCTTGCAGCCCATGGCAAGCAGAGATCTCTCAGCACTGTATATACTGAAATTGTGTCAGTCTGCTGGTTCAGTGAGTCCGTATCAGGGTTTCATAGGTGGAGGAGCTATCACTCAGGTTCCCATGGCGAGTCAGATATAAAGTGGGAAACACACTGAGAGCTCAGCAACTTTCAGTCACTGGATCTATCCCACATGCATGTCTGCCCTTCTCTCAACCCGATTCTAACTTTTAAATGGTGTGGAGATAGTAGAGCAAAACAATTTCTTTTTTTCAACCTCAAAGGAAAATGAAGAATAAACTTATATTCAAACTACATACTTAAAACATCTGTTCCTTACTGAAACCATAAGGGACAAGTTCCCAGAGGTGGATGCTGTAAATATTGCCATGAATTGCACATACACTACCACCACGTGCACAGAGCCCAATTTATATCTGCAAGCAATGAGCAAAAAAGGGTGCTCGGGTGGCTAGAGAAACATGCGAGAGCCTGATGTGTCCAAGTCCCAAGTAAAAATCTCTTACTGGTGATAAATTGAGGCAAGAGTGATGGTACTGACGGTTATTTATCTGGGGCAATGGTAGCATGAGATGGAAGAGGATAGACTGAGGGCAAAGCAGAAAAAAGAAAGGTCAGTGACAGTGTTTTCTAAGGAGCACGTAGGTATCCTATTGCCAGTGCAGCATAAACATTTTTTCTATTTTTCTCCAGACTGATCTAGTTCAAGTATTTCTCTATTTACAGCACAGCCAGTTTGCAGTCTGATAAAATCCACCCAGACTGACTGTACTGACTCTTTTGTTCCAGAGGAACTGAATAATTCAAAGAAGTTAGATGTTTAAACTGCATCTTGTAAGTGTATGGTCAAGAAACCTCTGCCTTGATCAAATGGAATCCTGTACACTAATGCTTTATTTAACCTGTTTATGTAAAGCTAGAGCTGAATGAGATATGTGTGGTTTTGCTCTTGCAGAAAAAAAAAAAAGAAAAGATGTTTTATATTGGAAAAAAGGATTTGAGAATCATCGACAAACGTAAGCTTCATAGTTCCTATTGTGTTATGGCTCAAAGCTAAGATTTATCTTGGATAAGATACTGAAAAAGAAAAATAAGATATAAAAAAACTCAGCTTTTCACTAAGTAAGCTAGGTGGTGAATGCTAAAGAACTTCGTGCTAAACCATTTTGCTCTCTGCTCTTTACATTAGAGGATAATTTAAATAAGAAATTTAAAGAGGAACTAAAAACTAGTAATATATTAACAACAACAAAACCAAAAATTTCTCCCAAAGTAAACCTTTTTAAACATCCAAGAATTCTACGAATCCTCCTAAAACCTAAATGATTAAATATATATATTTATTTTTTAGGGATTTTAATTGACCATGGGTCTTTTTTTCTTTATTTAAGTACTAGTAAACTCAGTTCAAGGCTTTGTTTTTGAGCTGCCTAAACACTGCTGGCAATGTAGTCAAGCCATGAGACCACTAGGAAATTTTGAAATCTAATCAAAATTTTACTCCAAATATATCCATTCCCTTTTCAGTCAGAGTTTTTCTGATTAGGAAATAAAAAGAGATTCCCATCATCCCAGGCTGCTGTAACCTTTGCTCTCAGCCATGTATTTCATTCCATAGCTTCAGATCTTTGCCACTTAATCTTACAAAGCTTGAAACATTATTATTTCTATTTTGTTCAGTCAGACACATGCAACCCTGGTGACACTAAGGATGACAGTGAGGGCAGGGACTTTTCACTGAGCTCAGCTCCAGTAGAGTTTCACTGAGCACCATTACCACGTTCGATGAGTGATGAACAACAATCCTGCATGTACATGTGAAGCTGTGCAATGACTTGCAAACCCCCAGCTTACTTCTCAAGAGCTGCTTAAGTGAAAGCCCACTGTCTAAGCTTTCTTTTAGAGAATGGGGAGTGGTGGCACCATCTTTTTGTGGGGTATCTAAACTAAGTGCAATGAATCATCTTTCATTACTTTCCTCTAAATGTGTGTTATGTAACCTGCTTAAAGCAGAGTTGGTTTTTATTTTTTGGTGGCTGATAAATTGAATTCCCATGTAAGTCTTTGCAGGGTCAGGACTAGAGCTGGTTGGAAATTCTTTGCCAGAACAATTCCTTGTGATAAAGCTGTTCTTACAAATCAGAATTTTCTTGGATGTGTTTCATTGTTAGTGAAGTCTGGTGACTGTCTGCTCAGAACACCAAAACCAGTCCTTTGTGGGGTAAATAAATCCCAACAGGAAGAATCTGTTCACTGGGCTGCCCCAAAATATGTGTTTCTCTTGTAACTTAAATGCCAATGTGTCCTGTTCTGGAAGACGCATTGGGTCATGGGAGCTGTGGTGTGGACCCCAATTCTTCTTTCTAGCCGCTGCTCTGTGGTCACAATGCATTTTCCAAGTCACTGTGCAGCCCTGTCTCTGAATAACAGTCCCTCTGTACCACAATGTGCGGCTGGGTCAGAAAGTATGACTTGCAGTGGGTGATTGCTCCTAAGGAAGACTCCCACAACACCAAGTGTTGAGGAAATATTTCTCTAAGTGTCTGGCAAAGAGCTATTGTTTCCTACTTTGTACATCAAAACTGAAACTTCAGTATAGTTTTTCAGCTGAAAATGCTGTTAGGGAGTGTATCAACCAGATATTGCAATGTTTCATTATCACTGGGATTGAAAACAAACATGGGAATTTGGGTATAACTCCCTGGAAGAATAGTCTGATTTCTGTTTAACTATCTCCAGGTGACTTCCAGACACAATTCCTCTTCAACCTGTCACATAACAGGCTTGGTGTTTCTGCTTTAATGTAGTATAGTGAAGTATCCCAGACAAAGATGAGCAAGGAGCTTCCAAATGCTATAAAAGAGAGTAAGCC
This sequence comes from Chloroceryle aenea, assembly GCA_013399075.1. NCBI lineage: Eukaryota > Metazoa > Chordata > Aves > Coraciiformes > Cerylidae > Chloroceryle > Chloroceryle aenea. The sequence continues at coordinate 261,482 of VWZY01003721.1, read as the reverse complement.
AGACCTTTTATCTCCAGTAATGATGTGGAGTTTCATTTCCACTTTTCTGACCAGCACCAGTGGAAGTCCGTGTCCCTGAAGCACAGACCTGCTTCACACTTTGATTTGCACCCCAGATTCTTGGTGCTTTTGCCTTCCTGGGCAGCTGCAACCACATCATCTAAGCCCTGGGCTCCCACTGTTGCTACATATTGTTCTATTCCCCTGGCCCAGCCTCAAGCCCTGTTTCCTACACAGCTGTCTTCTCTGAGCTATGGTGCTTGTGCCACAATGATGTGGGAGCAGAGAGGGAAGCATCGCTCTGCTCCTCTAAGAGAGATGAATAGCAGCGTCAGTTTGCTTCTCTGGATATCTTACCACTTGGGTGAGAAAGCATCCTTGTGGGTGGAGTGCCTGGAGGCAAAGAGTTGTGGTCATGGAGTTTCGGTATAGACAAATGATTTTCCCATTTTACTGCTATTTCCCCAATCATTATTTTTATTTTTTGCTTAGGTGGTTTGCAGTTACCATACTTATTCATTCTGTTGTTTGCCTTTAGGGCTTCTCTGTGCCTTTTCTCCACCATTAGCCTGTTCTCCTTTTTTTCCCCCAGTGATTTTATATGTAATCTTCATTTTAATCTAGTCTGATAGTTGTCCTCTTGTCCATTGTTTCTAAACATGCAATTGTTTCTAAAGAGACAAGCAATATTAATTAATTTGTTTGGTGCAAAAGATGTGTATTATGTTACCTCTTTTGCACAAGTGATCAAGATTTCCTTATATATATTTTTTTTTGGTCCCCTTTTTATTCTAACCTTGTAAAGAATTAGAAAAGAGACATCAACTGCCAAAAGCTGTCCATTCCCATAAGAGTGAGGACCACATAGGTATACAGTCCACAGCTGAAAACACAGGAATTTTTCCTGTTTGTTTAGACCTAAGATCAGTCTCATATTTATTTTCTGGCAATAGTCGTTGCTGAGGAGAGACCCCTAAAGTGTGTACATGAAGGTTAAAAAGAGATTACCCTTGTTAAGTCTCAGACCGTTCTCTAACAGTTGCTGGATTCTGTGAGCCCTGAAGCATGACCCAAAAATGTTACTGTAATTAATTGTGGTAACTCTGATATGCATATCAATTTCTTTTTGCAAACATACATTTCTGAAATCCACTTCTGGTGGCAGCGAGATCTCTAGCCTAAGTACATACTGAGTGCAGTCCATTTAGGATGCTTTATTTTGTTGGTTTTGGGTATTTTTCTGTTTAAAATTCTTATGTGTATGAGCAAATCAGTCACATCTCAGACCTAACAATACAGTGGCATTTTAGCCATCCGTTTACTGCCTTTTCATCACTGAGCCCTCTATTTCTCAATTTAGGATGAACAGGACCTTGTTCAGAGCCCATCACTGTCCTTGATGAATTTCTGGCAATGGCTGCTGTACTGCCATAAGGTTTCCTACTTCTGTGCCCTTTCTCCAGACATCACTGAGTCAGTGCACAACCGAGGACAAGGCTGCAAATAAGCTTGGTAAAGTATGCATTCTGTTGCACTAGGGCACTAGGGCCACCGGTCCTCCCTAGTCAAAGGAAAGGGGTCTTTAACCCTTAAAAAACCAAAAATGATGGAAAGCCATGCCCCAGCGTGTGGAAAGCATTCCCCAGGAAAGAGCAGAGTGACTCTCAGCAGGTGTCATCCTCCACCAGAGCTGGGCAAAGGAAAGGGGCATCACTGTCATTCTTTTTCATGCTTTGCTCACATTAAATTCTTTTTAAATAGGGAATTAATAAATAGTGAATGATATATAAGAAAAACGCTAACAGAAGTCAATAGAAAGAATGCTGCTTTACTTGCCAACAAAAAGCAAAAGTGAAAATGTTAACATGTGAATGCTGCTCTGTGTATGAAGAAGTGCCATGTTCCAAGCATAAGTGCAAACTAAAACCCCATTTGTGTGAATAGCTAATTATAAGGGTGAAAACACTGTCAATCTTAACACTCATCTGGGTTTCATCTTGGATGCCAAATGGGTCTTGCTGTCCTATATGTTAAGAAAAGTCTTAATTTCACAGCCCTGACAGGAGAATAAATATCAGCCAGAAGTAACTGAAAGGGAATAAACAGAGTATCATGATGGAATTTTTATTAGCATCGCTTTTTTTTTGACTATACATAAGTATTCTGAATCAAGACAGTATTCTTCAGAAATAAGTATTGACAAAACCTTCTTAGTTATTTTATGATCACAATAAAAAAAAAAAAAAGATAATTTTGTTCACTGTGCCTGCTGCAAGGAAGCATACTACAGTTTGCAAAAGGTGGATGTGCTGGTGAAGATAATCGAAATTATGCCATCAAAGGTGCGAGAGACTGTCACATGTCTTAAGTTATATCTCACGTCCTGGTACAATTGCAATTTAAATATAACTTTTTAAAGAACATTACAGACAGCAGAACAAATCCCCATTACCGTCTTGTACCTATTCATTATTAAGGAGGTACCTGTGGATTTTTGTCAAAATCTTCACATACGGATTTCTAAAACCTTGTAAGGGTAAAAAAAAAAAAACAAAACCAACAAACTGCCTTATTTTTTTAAATATCAGGCAAAACTCAGAGAGGGTAGGGTACTCTAAACAAACGGTTTGGTACCCATGTGACTTCAGATCCTGAAAACCTAGAAGGAGCACAAAGTTGAGTTCCTTTTACATAAATACTTGAATTTATATGATGTTAAATGTCATAGCCATTAACGCATATTAGTATTTCAAGCAAAGGTGGCAACTCTTTAAAAATAAAGTTTTTCTTTGGCTGTTCCACAAGCTTCTGAGTCAAATTAAGTTGTAGTTTTTTTAGTTTCATATGTTTTCCAGAACCTAAGTCATGGGATTTCAGATTAGCAGTTCAAAAGTATTTTATTCCAGTGTTTGGATAAGAAAGATAAATAAAAAAGAAATAAGCTATCCTAGGGTGCCAAACTGTGAGAAAAATATACAGTTCAAGTTCTGGTTAAATCTAGCATGATAAAGGCTCTTGGAATTTAATTACCTGTAAACCTCATTTATTGTTTCAATTTAAATCAAATAATGTAAAGCATAAAGCAAAACATTTGCTAATGCCTTTTTTTTTATTTTTTCTTTTTTTTTTCTCCTATTATATCAGATGACTTTACACACGAGATGAATGAATCTCAGAGATACAAGAAAAGCTCTGTTGACTTTATAACATCTTTATCTGGTTTTCAGCCTAGCTCTATGAGGCAGATTATCCCACCTGATCACATTCAAGAAGAATGCTTTATGAACATTTCATGTTTATTAAAATGATGGTATAAAACAGTGGAAAGTAAGCAAGTGGAAGATGAAGTAATCTGAGATGTGGGAGATGCTGCATTTCTAGCTCTGCATTTCTAGCTAGCCTTAACTGGTGTGAGATAAGAGGATGCTCTTTGCTTAATGCCTTTCTTAGGAACACCACTCTTAGGAAAGCTTTTGGCTCCTAGGACACCTGTGATGAACTGTGCACCATAACAGTGCTGAGACTTGGTGTAGCCACCTATGATGAGGGGACGCTGACTCTTTTCATAGCCAGATGCTGTTTGGTTTGTCAAGCTATGGGGATGTTTTTCTTCTGTCCTAAGAGGAGGAAAGTGTAGAATAAGCCCTGACACACTGACCTCCACACCATGGTGAGCTTTGATACCTGAGTCTACACCAATGTGCTGCCCTGTGCCCTGCTGCTGGCGTATGAAGTCAATGTAGTGAAGTCGCTGCCCCTTCCAGATGTCAGCATAGGGAAGGAAGACCACAGAACTCCCCGAGGCTGGTCAGACCACCAGCAAGTTGGGAGTGGAGAGACCCTTCCTTTTCCTAAAGTGGATTGGGGAGTAAGGGGTGAAGGGGAGAGGTGGTGTCAGCTGGGGAGCAAAAAGTTCCTCATTGAAATGGATCAGAGCCAAAGTAAAATTCAAGGGCAGGGAAGGGATCTGCAAGCAGTTTCTTCTTCAGCTACTCTCCATTTTTCCTGGCAGCCCATTCAAATGTGATCTGGAGAGGCTGCAGGACTGAAGCATATATAGTCATGATGGTTTTAGCAGATCTAGCTTCAAGTTCAAGCTTTAGCAGTCCATTCAGGTAGAGCAAACTGAATGCTTTCCTCGAGATTATCTTTCATGTATGTATAAACAGCATTTGCTGCAAAATGTGTGAACTATGGAGCTCAGAGTCACAGCCTGCAGCACAGCAAACTGGCTTTTCCTGGAGCTCATAATGTGATAATTAAATTGCTAACAGGCACCTTAGTGATGGCATTTGCTGGAGATGTGAAATCCTTCTTACAATCATACCTTTCTGTAGGGGACTCATCAGTAGAAGCAGAGCTATCAGAATCAGTGGATTTTTTTATATATTTTCTTCAATGAGTACATTAAATTTTTATGTGGAGTGAAATGGGACAGGACGTGTTTCCCTTCCACTGCACAATGATTTATTACCCCAAAAAGACCGCAGAACTAATTAGCAGAGTAATTAATTAATATAAATTTGCATATTTGCATTTGCAATTAGTGCAGCCGACTGATTAGTCTGAAAATGGGAAGTTTGACTCATTAGATGTTAGTGTCTGCTGGACCGGAAAGCGGCTGCCAGATGAGGCGAAAAAGCATAGAATAAGCATGAGCGTGTGCGAGCGCGCAAGCTCATCATGTCTTTTGTTAGAAGAACAGGGTGCAAATATGTGGTCTAAGATACTAAGACTACGAATTTTTTTCAGTTTTCTTTTTTTTTTTCTTTTCTTTTTTTTTTTTTTAAATCACCTTTTTGCCTGTTTTCCCCATTAATTTGCTTCCTGCAGTGAGCCACTGCAACCATGAAACTCGATGATGCTTCTGAACAGTCAGATCTTTAAGGGAGGGTAGCTGCTGCAGGTCTCCTGATTTAGGTGCCGAAGGGGAGCTGTAAGGAGCCTCCTTGCCGTGTGATAGATGGGACAGGGATATTTCCCCTCTTCCTTGTTACATCGTCTAACCGATTGCTAATGCTGAGAGGTCAAACTCAGCAGAGCCTATAAAAGCCTGGGATAAGTGATTAGCTTTCCAGGTTGCTGTGCTGTTGCCTTTTCCTCCTTGGACACCCTTGTGGATATGACTCTTTGTATACATCTAAACAGCCCTTTTGCTCTGCATGCCTGAACTTAGTATGCCTGGACAGCCAGTGTCCCAAGTTTTAGTCATGTTTTAGGAAGGTTTGCGGTAACATTGAAGAGAAATATTTCTGTCCATTGGGGAATATATCCAGATACCATAATATCTGTAGGCTGGTTATTAATGTTCCTCTCAGGGTGCCAGAGTAGAGCTGATTGTCAGGGGGGTCAGTGGAGGGTGTCCTGGTATCTTTTGGGGTATTTTAGATTGGTCTCTCCACTATGGCTGGAGGAAATTTCCATTTCTCCCCCAGTGATTCTGATTGTCTCCTCTTCAAGATGACTGTGACTGAGGGATGAGCAGAGGCTGGCCCCAAACCAGTCCTCTGAAAGCTCACTGGGTCCTTGTCCAAAAGCTTTGATCAGATTTTAGCTGGTGTTGCTGCTTTCACACTTATGTGGGTGGTGTGGAAGATTCAGATGGGTATTGCCCATCACTTGCCATCATTGTGCATTTACAGCACAGTGAAGTTCAAGACTTGTAGCAGTTTCCTTGAGCTCCTCTTGTCACGGCAAGTCACTTGGCTGGCTCTTTTTTCTTTTTTTTTTACTACTAAGATTAAAAAATTAGTTACAGCAGTTAGAGCTGCAGTATGGATGCAGTTATACTTTTAACAAAGTACATTTTGCTCAAGGAATGAACCTACACTAATGTACACTTTGCAGATATAAAACCTGTCCCCTCTGGTGTACCTTCATTAGTTTGCAAAATCAGAGTGCAAAAGGGGCCTAAGTCAACAGGAATATCTTATAAACCTGAATCCATTAATTTTTGTGAGATTTGCAGGTGTTGATTAGCTCCCAAGATGCCCTTGGCATATTAGATGTATGCAAGATAATTCAAAATATGATCATCCCTATGAAATGAGACAACCTCTATTTTTCCTTTATACACCTACACCCAGGTACAATAATTTGTTATTATAATGTTTGTGTGGGAATTGCAAGCCAAATTACTTCCCCCCAATTGGTAAATTTTAATTCTACATTTACCACAAAAAAAAAAATCTGTCACTATTTGGAAATAGTTATAAGGTGAGCAAATATTATTTTCTATTAATATTATTTCTGCAATATTATATTTCAGTTATGAAATCCAGTACTACATAGAATGATTTTGTCAATAAACATTTTTTGAAGAAAGAACTAATATGGGTAAAGAATGTTACTTAAAAGAATCTTTTTACCACTACAGATGAAGATACTGTTTTTACATAACTTGATTTAATAAGAATATTAAAAAAAAAAAATCTGTCATATTCAACTGCATCATAAACAATCAGGAGAAAATATGAGCAGAAGTAAAATTCATTAACATCATCTCAGGTAAAAACTGAACAATTTATAGGACCAAATACCCAAATTTACTTTCAACAAAGACATTCTTATGCTTGGAACATAACCAAGTTTCCAAAAACATTTGGGACCTATAGAGGAAAACTGTTTCCCATGGCTGTTTGCAGTGCCCTGCTCCCATCGAGTTCTGTAGTTGCATCCTTTGGCCCTGTTTAAAAATCCAGCCCTGCAGGCAAATAAGAGTTATTTTGGACATGGATGCACATATGTAGGACATGGTGTCCATTAGCAAGGCGTGTTATTGGGTCTCAGTACCATACGCACACATCTATCCTTCTGACAGGTTAGGATTACTTGGTACCCCATCAGCCTGAAGTATGGGCCAGATGCATAGCTCTACGTGGCTGCAAGCTCCCAAGTCACTGAGCTGTTCTTTGTTTTAATTTACAGACAGCTGTGAATTTGCTTTGGATCTAGATTGAAATATCATTTTCCCATATTTGCAGCTTTGTGTTCTGACATTGTCTCCAATTCTTACCATCAAAACTGTGCTAAAAGAAAATAGTTCTCTGGCCATTTAGGGAGATCCTTTCTGCCCTCACCCCCCTTTCAAATGCTAACTCAACAGCTGAGAAGCTGTTCACCTTCTTCCTAAACTCCCCCGTGCAGAATAGCAAAACATTCTGTTTTCATGAGGTCCAAATGTTTCATTTCAGCCTTATTGAAGAGTTACATTTTGATAAGGCTGTTTGATTCCAACCACAGAGTAAACCATTTTGCAGAAGCATGACGCATAAGCAAACAGAAAAGTACAGAGCGTACGGTGCCTGCAGTTGGAGAGCACCCCCAAAGAGACTCAAGCAGCAGCAGTGACACAGCACTCTTCTTGGCTACGGTACAGTGCAAAGAGAAGGATCACAATGCAGCTAGCTTCCTAGGTCTAATTAGCTGCATAGGGCCAAAGGAAAACCCGTGACATTTGAAAGTGATAACCGGGAAAAAAGTAATCTGTATTCATGAGACAGAAGATGGGCAAAAGCCAGCTTCCATTTGGTCTCTAACATTGCCTGCATCAGTAGGACTAACAAAATACAGGTCTTCCACCCCAAGTGTTGGAGAAATAGTCTGCAGACTGAGTATAGAAAGGTCAGAATCTAAGTGGTTGACATGCTACCAAATCAGTCCCAAGACAGAAAATGGTTTCACTTGAGAAAAGATAGTATCTCTGCAATCCATTTCATAGCAGAGGCAAGTAAAATGAGATTTTTCTAACAGCTAAGCATTTTTTGTCCACGGACTTGGGCTACATCCTGGAAACTGCAAATGTAAGTCACCTCCCAAAGTTCTGGTATCAACAGATCAGGTATTTCAGCAGCCACTTCCACAAGTGAAGGGCAAAGAGGTGAATGACCCTCAGTGTCTGGCATACAAGTATGACTTAAAGAAGTCAAATTTCTGCAATGGGTACAATGAGGAAGAAAATGACAGTCTGTGTATGTACTGATTACTGTAAAGAAAGCAACTTAATATTTCAGTGAGGCTATAGGATCCCTATGGTATAGGCTATTATTTATCATGACTGCAGCACATTCTGAACATAACCTGCCAATTTTGGGTGAGGCAGGTGCGACTGGAAGAAGAGATGAGCAGCCACAACATTTGGTAGGAAACACCTGCTGGCCTGTTATCGGCGCACGAGATTTCCTGGGAAAAGGGTGCGCGATGCACAAACGTTGACAGGAGGTGAAAACATATATGACAACTTAGAGGTGACCAAGACAAGAGGGAATACCGCTGCTCAGACAAAATTTGGGTAAATGTAAACTAAACCTGGAACACAACAGAATGTAAATCACTGCATAGCAAATGAGGGACTTCAGGCACCGCAATTTAAATGAATGCCATAAAACAGCCTCCCTTAAGAAACTGGAAACCATGTATTGGGTAACTACTTACCCATTAATATTGGGTACCAAGACCAGTAGAAGTCACAGGACCTCCATAACAACCAGGATGGAGCAGCGATCTGGACCATGAAAGGGTTGCCTTGGGAAAGAAGTTAAATACTTCATGAAAACAAGGGAAGTCTGACCACAAGGAATTGCTTATCAAGCAGCAGTTGGAACAGCACTAGTGCAAGGAGCTCCACAGTCACAGAATTGAGAGTACAGATATCAACACAGAAAAATTATGTTCAGATGGAAAAAAAAAGGATTATTGCGTTTGTCCCTGGGTATCAGGAGCTTGATCAGAGAATATGTATCTATGCTGTTACCACTGAAGCAAACTACAGGCCCCCAGAGGATATCCCTGACAAACCTCTAGCATTTGCGTGGTCAATACTTCATTGCAGCAATTTTAAGCGGAGAAGGTGCTCCTTGAAAGCACAGTACAATCCCAAAAGAAAAATTCCTTTAGGAGACTTTTCTTGACTGAAGTTGTCGGACAGCATGTTGCAAAAGAGGAAGAAGAATTAAAGAAGTAGATGTGTGTGCTGCAGCAGCACTTACCAGGAAAGAAACAGAAAGTGATGATGTACTCAGTCTTTTGAAAGAAGGGATCATGTTGAAAGAGTCTGTACAAAAGTAAGTTCTTTTTTTTCTCTGGAGAGAAAATGTAGTGAGTTGTGGAAAGTGTAGCAAGTTGAGTCCAAAGAAGCTGTGGCCAGAGACAGAAAAAAAATATTACCAGCAGACATCTTCCTATAGCACTATCCCAAATATGGTTTGCAGTCACATCCTTCCAGTTCAACGTTTCTGCACTGGTAGCTCCATGCTAATGTACAAAATACCAGACTTGCTCCATGTGGCAGGACTGTTGCTGCAGGGAATATATGATCACACATGCTAGACTTGGAAAGTTGAGGCAATCTCCACTGACACAGAGGAAAATCTATCTGGTGGTGAGTGAAGACCACAAAATTTTTTGAGGTCAATTCAGGAAAAGCAAGGCCATTAGATATCATATTGTCACCAAAGCAATCCCAGAAAGCAGACCTATTTTGCCTGAAGACTCTTGAAGATTTTGGAGAACTGATGGTTTGCATGCCACATCATTCCAGAGGCAGCCAGCCCAGGTGAGTAAAGAGGACGCAGACTCTTTGTTCAGACAACTGAATGACTTCAACATACCTGCTGATGTTTTCCCTGACCCCAGCTGTGAAAGTACTGCCCATTTCATGGGACAGTACCGGAAAGCTCAGCAAACCAATACGACTCCCTGGCCAGAGGAAGGAGGAGGAAATCCTCATGTGACTAAAGGCCGAAAGGTGGAAAAATCCTTCGTTTGTATCAGAGGAAAACCCTACTGGACAGCATTAAGCTGATGTGGTAATTGCCCAGATGAAATGCAAAACATTCAGTTAGAAAAAGTAGTTAATCGAAGTGAAGCTGCAGGCTCTAGGGAATTGCTAATATTAGTGCAACTGCCTCTGATAACGCAAAATCTGACTGCAACACAGAAGCTGAGAGTTCAAAAACCCAGCAAGAAAAGGAGAATGCAGGTATAACCCCTGTAATCATCACTGGTCAATGACACTACCAGTGTGCATTCAGCTGCCCAGCTTCCTGTAACTGCCAAAACTACAGTCTCATCTTCCAGGGTATCATCTGTAGCCAGTGAAGAGAGAGAAAAACTTTTTTAGAGGTTAGTTCTGAGCTCTGGCAGCAGGGACCTGGACTATGCCTTTCTCTGATGGTGCCTGTTTCCTGTTGATGATCCTGGAGAGACCTGGGGAGTTCAGCTTTTTGGTGGGTGTCCTGTAGGAAGCTGCTTCATAGTAGGTGTTGTAATAACTATTCTCACCATGTCTTTGCATTCAGAAACTAATACTTGCTCTGGACACTGGAGGAGCTTCCATCTCAAACAATTTTGCATTAAAAATGTAACCAAACTTCCTTGACTTCTTGAAGGGGAATACTTCATGTTTGTGCCCAATGAGATGGCTAATGTCCCTTTAACAGAGGCATAGGCTCCCTGCATGTGGGTGCCTAGCTGGGTTGAAGAAAAGGGGTCTGCTTGTGAAAGGACTTGTTAAATCAGCCCTTTTTGTTTTCTTCCATGTTGTGTAAAATCTTCATAGTTGGGCATAGCCTGAACCCATGCAATGTCAGTGGGACAAAAAAGGCAAAGCTGAAATGACCTTAACTGATGGCCACTCCACAATATTCTACAGAAAACCCTGTTATGAAGCTGAAATAGAGTGATCTCCAGGTCCTGGCAGCTGTTTTGGCCTGAGCACTTCTAAAGAGATTCATCAAAAATGTCTTACTTACACAAGCAGGTGTCTTCCTCACCCCAGGGAGAAGCCTTCCAGTGTCAAGCCTTGCAGAGGGGTCAAGGGGAAGCTAAATAAAGATTAAGAATATAGAGTTCAGCCCTCAACCAGAGAAAAGTCTGCACAGAGTTCCTCAGCAACAGCAGCCTTGATAAGGGGACTTCCAGTGAAGGGGAAACCCCGAGAACTTTCCTTTCAACCACAGCACCAAACATCACCATGGTTAATGAGAGGAGGCAGGCATCTGAATGCAAAGACAAGCTCACAAAGAAAAGCACGAGTAGTAAAGGCTCATATGTTTTGTGCAGGGCTTACACAACCAACTTCCGCCTCTTGTTCTCTCACGATTAGGTCTTGTTCTCATGCATATGCAGTACAGCCTCGTGGTTTCCTTCTTGATCCATCATCTACTTATGAGATGTGGTATAGGAAGTCTCTGTGGGAAGGAAAGACCATGAAAAGATAGAGAGATGGGAGTGTCATTTCAAGGAACTGAGGCTGGAAGTATGCTTTGTCTCAGGGTCACACCAGCAGGTTGTAACACGCCTGCTGTGGCCGAGCGTGCCAGAACCGCATCCCCTGTGCGTGGGTGGCATGTGCAGGGGATAAAAAAAGCATGAGGGGTCCCAAAATACTGGTAGTAGCTGAAAGAATCTCTCTAACACAAGGTTTGCAACTTCATCCAAATCATACTGTGAGCTTGGCAAAAAGGGTTTCAGAGAACCATCTGGTGGTGGTTTGGCATCCCATGGGAGCTGAGTTCCTTGTTAGTGGAAGATCTGGCCAAACAACAAGGTAATTATGGCTACCATTTCCTTTAAAGATCTTCTTTTGTGGTTGCTTTAGCACAGATGCTTAGATTGGAAGGAGAATGGAAGTCAAATACTTTTTGTTGAGGGGAAAGCTTTGTGGTGGTTTAAATGGGAAGGTGTATGGAACATGAATCGCCATACAGTATTCCTGGTGGTTAAGCATTTGACTTGCAGCCTTCAGAACCTGCTACTCTGGCCTGTCTCATGAGAGTCATGAGATACCAGACAAAGTACGGCTGAACATGTATCTTCTTTACTGCTTTGTACATCTTGTTACCTGTATTACACATGATTAAAGCAGCTGTTCTAGAGAATGCATCATTACAAATGGTGCTGTGGGTCTTTATACAAATATCTTATTTCAATGATGATAGAATTGAAGAGTTTGAAAGACATACAGTACATCTTTTCCTCATTCCTCTTTCTTCTAAGAGAGAAGAAAAGAAGAGCTTAGGAACCATTATATCCCACTGGTAAAATAAATTAACAAGTCTTCCATTACTCTGCCTCCTATGCGTACCCCTGTAGTGGCTGCAAATATTCACAGTTAACAATTATTGTGAAAGGAAAATAATTTACTTTAAAATAGCACAATTTGGAACATAATGCAGCTACCCTACCTGAATGTTGTGTTGGAAGGATGAACTAAGCTTCACAGACACCTCACAACATCCAAATTATGGCAGCAGATGTGCCTGCAGTTCTGTTACTGAAGTTTATTTTTCACATCATAATCTCTGCAGTCAAAAATAAGGAAGTTTTGCAAATGTTTGACCTGGCCTAAACCTTGACAAACCAAGTCTCCGTATGATAGTAGGAGCTAGATGGGATAAGGATATTTTTGTGAAAATTTTAATGTTTTTATGAAGATGAGATATACCAGCATGACAAAAGCATTGGATTTTCCAGCTCCCGTTCTCCCATGCTGGTATGTGATGGTATGAGGTCTGAGGGTGGAAGAAGCCCACATTGCTAGCCAGTGAACACTACAAGGCCCTAAAGAAGCCTAGTTTTTCCTTTTTGTTTTGGGGTTTTCTGAAGTAAACTCAAAAAAAGATGGTCTTGAATATAAGTACACAATATAAACACTCTCTCACAATGGAAAGACTGTATGTAGTTTTTGTCAGGAAAGCAGTGGGAATGGGAGGATCTTGGGAGGGTCCAGAAAACCTCTTCTGACGCTAGGTCTGATAAAGAAAGTTTCATAGCATGGACCTACACTCTCAAAATACCAAGTCCAACTCAGCATGAATATAGGAGTCTAAGGCCTTCTGACTTTAAACAAGGGAGAGCTTTTGCTAATGAGACATAACTGTTGGTATTTTTTTCTCTGTCTAGGTAGAAAATGATGAAAGAAGACCCTTCATTAGACTTTCAAAAATGTCTGAGGGCTGTTTTGAGGTGAGCTATTATGGGCTAAGTACTAGAAAGAGATAAGAAATCTAAGGCATTTGCTGTTTGAAGTTGCCAGATCTAAGCTCCCTGCAGTCAGTTGAGAGCAGGAGTTAAACCTGGATGTCTAGAGGTGATGGTCAGAACATGATTCTATGAAATTAGAGGTATTTGTGGAAAGTTACTACTAGTGACTGAACTAAAGAACAGATGAGGAATAAGCAGAAGAGGCAGGAGAACAACACATATATGGGGACATAAGTGACAAACAGATCATGACTATAGGAAAAAGGGAAGATAAAATCCTCCTCAGAACTTATGCTGATCTCATGGTTGTTTTCTTGTAGATGTCCATGGTAGTGTCAGTTCTTCCAGACTTACTTGAACACAATGGGAGTACTAATTCAGGGGACAATCTAGAAGTGTTCCATGCAGTACACAGTATAGAAGATTTGTCATAAATATCTCTTGGATAGTAAATAAAAAGCTGTCTATTTAAAATATATTGAAAGTGAATATAACATTCTGTGATTCTGTGATCTCAGAACATATCTGTGAGCTTTTGCTTCATTTAGTGGCATTAGTAAATGCCATCTTCCCTTGAACGATGATCACGATTACCTTGTGCTGCTTCTTTGTTCTAGGATATAGATGGGATGTACTGCACTTGTGAATATGTTCTTGCTACACTCACTTCTGACAGTAGAGTAGAAGAGAACTGCAGAATCATTCTAGTGAGTATTAACTGAAATTTATACATATATTCATTGTATGGCAAAAGTGAGAAAGACTTGGCATTTCTGTGGATATTAACTATTTATTTCAAACTTTAGCAGAATGTGAGTCTTGAGTTTACAAATAAGAATATATGCTCCAGAAACCTGAATCTCATAAATAGCTTTATTTAGACAGGAAGAAGTAATCTGAGTATTGTCTAGAAAATCATTCTTGCTCTAGGTGATATGAGAGCCTCCACCATAATCAGGTCAGTCAAGTCTGCTGTAGAAGTAGCTGTTTCCCCTCATATTTACAGTCAATTCACATTTATGTTTCCATAGACATGTTTATAATACCTACCTAAAGAATGCCTAGGAGAGCCTTCTTACAACCACTAGAGGCTCTGTCTTTAGGCATGCATCCACAAAGAAACTGTCTTGCACATGCAGCTGGAACAAACCTACTCCATAGGCAGTGTGGGAAGTCCAGGCAAGCTATGACATCTTTATAAATTGGACTAATTTCTAAACACATCCATGTGGCTGTGAGAAGCTTTTTGCTAGGTTGTATAGACAGCTTACATGGCTAACCATGCCTGATGACAAAGTCAATCTTGTTCTGGAACCGCACAGGGCTACGTGATGTGCTACATATGACATGAACAGAATGAGGGAGTCAGAGATCTAAGTTGCTAACAGTGAAGCTGGCTTCAAAGTTTATTTACAAATCTTGTCCTTTTTATTTGTGGTCTTGTTGCTGAGGCTAATGTAATCACTTAAATCCTGAAACTGAGCTTTCAGAGACAAACATCAAATATTGTGAAACTTGCTGTAAATCATGAGCTCTGGCAACACCACTTTTAAGCTGGCTCTGGAGTTTTATGTTAACACACCTATGGTGTTTTTATACACTGTTATTTAGAAAAATTACTGTCAAAAAGGTCTATATTCACATTTCCCATCTTTTCTACTTTATCTTACACTTTGTTTTAAGAGGATATAGTGCAATAAATGTTATCTGAAGGACATAGTCTGAATTCCTGGCTCATACCGAAGAACACCTTTCTCCACCAGCAATTCCAGAGGAGTCATGCTCTAGGTGAAAAAGGCCACTAAATCAGTCTGAGGGAATGAGGATTAATTCTCTGCCAGGTTAATGTACTCCAGAACTTAAAGACCAGTTCATACTGCCAAAAGTGAATGGTTTCATTTTTCACTTTCTTGGCAGGGATTTGGTGATTTCCCGTATGCCCAAAATATGACTTTGAGGCCTGAAGGATTGAGTAGATGATCCAATAGCATCAATGTCAATGATGCGTGAGAGGATCCTAAATTGGTAAGGAAATAAAAGCTGCTTGTGTAGGCTTTTTCCACTCTTGTGGTACCAGGATAATTTTATTCAAGTATCACAGTATGAGAAAAAAATCTGCCCTGGTAATTGAAACTTTACATCGGGTAATCATTCATTTTAATATGTCAAATGTACACATTACAAGAAACTGTTGAAAAACCCAGACTGGAAAACCCCAGGCCAAACCATATACCTCAAGATTGAAACCGATTTAAATTCAAAGAATAAGTAGCTGACAAAGATAATTTTCATAGATTAACATTTTTCACCTGGGTTTTATATATCTGGAAGAAATATACCCTGCATTGGTTATGCATTGATCAAACTTTTATTGTGCCAGCTGTACTTCATAGACCTGAAAAAGTGATTCAAGCAAAACAAAAGAGAACATAAAAGCACAACTATAATGGTTTTAAATCCCAAAGAGGCAATTACAAGTTTGATTCCAGTGATGCAGCTGGACTACATTGGAAAACTAGACACTTTACACATATTAAGTAGATATGAAGGCTAGGACTAGGACTGTAAGTAATAAATCCATCCTGCAGTTTTATTTGTGAAGTAAAGCCCTTTTAATAAGTTGGGAAAATACAGCAATAAAATTCACACTAATTCATGTGTAAAAGGTAGTTTAACAGCATTGAAATGTGTTAAAATGGATTTTTATTTTTTTTCAAGAAAAGTTAGTTGCACAATACCTAATCATTTAGATAAAACCAAAGAAAAGTGGACCAAAATAATGTTGCAACAGGAGTGAATTATAATTCTTTAGCTTTGTGCATGTTTTAGAGTATAATACAGTGGTTTATATTTAGAATATTTTTGGGCTGGTTTTATAAATAAAAGCTTGGTAATTGCACTATATAGTATTTTATCTTTGCTCTGGGTGCTAAAGAGAAGGTTAAAGGGCTGGGCAGCACCTAACAAACCACCCAAACAATGGCACTGAGAGACCCTACCTACATCGGTGGTTTCAATTTGACATCTCCATTTCAGACAGCTAAAGTTAGGTGAAATGGGTCCTGCTCCCAACAGGTATTATAAGACTGATCTATCTGTTCTCTGCTTCTTCTCGTGTGCTGGGTGTACATCTCAACAGAGCAAGCTGAGGCAGTTCCTGGGCTTGGGAGAAATTTTACATGTGTCTGTAGTAAGAACTTCCTTGTAGTTCTTTCTGGATGGAGCAGGGTGTTGAGGGTAACCTCCTTTTCCAATGGCCCAGATTGAACACTAATGTTCTGGGGGTAGGGTAGGGAGAATATCTAATTATTCTCCAACATTTTGACTCCCAGCAATAAGGAAAAATTGAAATAAAAAAGCACAAAAAAACAAGCAAACCACAAACCAACCAAACAAAGCTGCAACCAAAGCAAAAAAACAACACCAACCAAACCAACAAACAAACCAAAAACTGAGGCACAAATGAAAGGCAACAGAAGAATAAAATTAGCAGATAACAAGAAAAAGAAACAGGGCACAAAATAAGTCTGTCATTTTAATTCTTTGTTTTCTGTTTTGTAAAACGTAGGTTCATTGCAATGAATTTTCTTGAAATGTTCTCTTTTGATATTTTCAAGAAGAAGAGTTCACTGTTTTACAATTCAAAACCTGCTTTCATCACACTAGTTAATATATAGTTTAAATTGATAAAAAATAACAAATACTTAAAAATATAAGAATATTATTTACATAAAATATTTTAACAATTCATTCTGAGGGATTTCTATTTGTCTTCTTGAACAACATTATTTTTCAATGTTTTTTTAACAAAATTCTGAAAATTCTCATGTGACAGGGAAAACATTTGTGGCTTAAAATCTAGAAAGGTCTGTTGCTCAAATAATAGCCAATGATGCACTGTCAAATTTTTGGTGAACTTCAGTGAACTGGGGATGATGCAGCTTTCCACAGGAGCCTGGAGGGTTTGCTGCTTATCTTCACAATGTTAAATATGCCCTAGTATTTATAGCCACCTTTCCTGAGAAGTATGATTCAGACTGGTATTTGCCACCATTTGGCCTTCACTTTTGAGGACACCCAGAGGACACAGATGTATGCCCAGGCGGTGGAGGTGTGTAAACTGGCAGATATCGGGAGAGTGTTTTCTTGCTTTATAAATCGTGTTTAGTTTGCCTGAAGTTGCTTCTGAATGTATTTAGAGTTTGTGATTAACACCTCTTCTGACATCAAGGGAGAAATCAGACGAGAAGCTACAGTTGAGGTCTGCAGAAATCACAGCAAGCACAGGCAGAGATATTATGAACATAACTAGTGCCACCTATAGATAGAAGAAAAGTAACTGGTGGAGCTGTGGTCTGCTTTGCTGGTGAGGAGCACTGGAACAGCTTCTATATTTCATCATCAGGGGTGGTGGTTTGTACTGTATTCAAGGCTTGCAAATTGGTTGTATTTCTTTATCCTCTCCAGGTTTTTCTAGTATGGACATATTATTGCTCTAGCCTAGGACTTGACATTGTGGAAGTAAATTGGTGGGTATAAATGATTGAAAGGGAAAGGTTTCCTTCAGGGAATTAAAAAAAAAAACACCACACCAACAACATACACATACCCAAAACAACAACAAAATCAAACAATCAAAAAACATTCTTCCCCAACAACAACCTATTATTTCATATTTTTACACTGTAGATAAAGGAAGCTGCAAATATTCTGAGCTGAGGGCATGCACTTAGGTTTGGTTACTCCTTTGCACCAGGAACAAAATAGAGCTGAGAAGAGAAACTCAACTAGAGTTGACTAAGAAGGAAAAACAAAATCATCATTGAAAACAATGAGGGTTACTCTGTGTTTTTAAGAGCAATTTCACAGGCTCTTCTCTGGCTTTGCAGCCCTGTTATAACTGTTATTACTACTAAAAGAAAAAAAAAAGTTAAAAATTATTATATTTCCTTATAAAATATCGATATAACACTCTCTTTTGCAGTTAAGTGGGAACAATTTAAGGAATCCCACAGGGTTGACATCTAGCCCTTGGCACTATTCCCACTTCCAAACTTTATCAGTTTGTGTAGATTTTAAATCATATTGTCTTATCTTCTTTTCTGTGAAAGCTACAGGGGATCAAGCAGGATAATATGAAATTCATATCATACTAAGAGTTGGTAGAGAGGTTTCTTGCTCCCACTTCATGAGACCCTATGAAGATTTGAGGCCAAACATATTGGCCGTTGTAGAAAGAAGTCATGGTTTCCCAGCCATGAGAAATGCTGACATTTTTGAGGTTTGAGTTTCCCATGCGTTATGTGTGGATTTAGACAAGTTCAGTGCCACTAAAACTGAGAATGCAAATGATGCCAGATGTAAAATCAAATTGATTTTCTGTGTGGGAAAATCATTCAGTACAGAAAACATAGAAATAATAATAAAAAGAAGTCACTCTCTCAGTTATATTTATTGTAGTAATAATTGCTTTAAAATTTTTACTGGAAAAGTGAATCTGAAGTTGACTTCATCCTATGTTGCTTTTTCAGCAGCTTCCAGCAGAGTTTTAAAAATCGCATTGCAATTTTTTTTTTCCAGCATAGCTCAGGTACATTGTCATATTTCTTTACTATTTCCTTCCATCCCTGTGTGAGGAATGTGACAGACCTCCTATGAGATTTTGTATTCCCTTTCCTTGCCTCCCTAGTGCTCATCCTTTGTATGTGCCATGGCACTGCTTTCTGGTCACTCTTGTACTCTGTGTTCAACTTCCATTTTGATGCGTACATACCATGTTTTGTATCATCCTTCATATTACTAGTGCTAATGACAAAACCATTTTACTTTTCTAAATCTTAGGACATTATCCCTATCTGATGCTTTGTATGTTGTTGTTTTTTTATTATCAGCATCAAGTGTATTATTGCCAGCAGGGTAAGCCAGAGAAGATACCAGTAAGGCAGACCTTTTGTGAAGTTTCAAGCTTTCAATCTCTCTCTGATCCTCTTCTCTCAAGCTGATTAAACTTAGAACAGAGTTTTCTCTTTTTTTTATGTCTTTTAAAAACTAATTGGGCTGCTGTTTTGTGGGTGAGGATAAGTAGATGTCTTCTAGCTTGCCAAATAAGAGTGATCCTCATATCTGTAGCAAGCACAAGTGATAGTTTTAGTAGAGTTGCTGTTAAATATCACTGTCTGGATTTAAATGTTTGCACAACGATTAGCTGCCAGTACAAAATAAATAGAATGGGTGTTTAATCAAGATCTATCATTCCTCCTGGTCAGATAGTGTCTTTAGTGTTTAAAAGCCTGTGGAGATACAATGCCTACTGAGAAGTCCTATGACTCTGTTAATAATCGGACAGCTTTGAGAAAAATCCAAATCGTACCTCAGTGCACAGTCAGAAGTGAAAGAAAAGTTTATGGATAGATAGGTAGAACTGTACTTTGCAGCCCCTTGAAAAATGGTATCTTTAAAGTTGGGGTCACGACTTTCAAAAATACAGACATTTAGTCACTAGAGGGAGACATGATCTCGTATAACTTAAAGTAGTCTGCCACCACGAAGAGATCGGTGATAAAAATTCCCACTGCAGGGAGGCTGGAGTGCTACCGCCCAAGTGAGAGGCTGACGATCTGTTAAGCATCTGGGGACTGTGAGGACTGGAGAGTGTGAAAGAAGCTTTCATGAACCCCCCTGATCCTTCAGGGCAGCATCAACAATACCTTTCTCTAAAGCACATCTGATCTGGGTTCTGGTGAGATCACCTTTGCAGAACGCAGAAAAGGCATTAGACACATCTTCAGCCAGTGCTGATCTGTGCTCTGTTGCTTGTCTTTCTCAAGAAACCTCCTGGGTAAGACACTGTTTCCCACCCCGGAGCAGCATGCCTGGGTGGAGAAGTGGAAGGTCAAGCGTCTCTCCTCAGGAGCTTTCTGTTGTCAGAACCGGACTGACCCATGTTATAGGCACCTGCCACATGCTGCCTAATAACCATCTATTCCTCACTGTTGCTGTTGGGCTGAGCAAAGGCACTGCTTCAGGGAAGCCAGTGAGGGAAGGCGGTCCAGAGAAGGCTCCTGGACTGATTTTTTGGCACAGGTGGGAGAAGACCTGTTTTCCTCTTGGTGCAAGACCCTGTAGGGGACAATCTGTGCTACTGTTTGGCTGGAGAGAGTGGTATGCAAGGCTGGATTGACAGGGTCTCACCCCAGTGATTTACTTTAAAATGAAAGCTTAGGTGCAAACAATAGAGGCAGATTTTGTGCCCACTGGAAAGTGCTTTGATCAAAGCACCAAGCCCAGCGCAAAGTCTGCACAAGTGTTATTATTCATCCAAAAAACAAACAGAGCAAGCCAAAGGCCCTGTCCACACTGGGATCGAGATTGGGCTAGCACCAACCGTGTTGCTGCTGATAAAACCATAGGGAAACAGCTCTACATCTGGAGCTTCTGTTCAGTGTTAATCCATACTGGGATGCTGTTTAATAATGTATTTAACTAGCGTACTGCAAATGTGTGGTAAATGACATTTTTTACCATTGCGTTAATAATAGGTGTTATTTATCCTTTACTGCCCAAAAACATTTTAGGGATTGCTGTTAATATTTCCTCAAAATATATGTTTATGGAATCATTAACTCTGATTTTATTGGCCATATTTCTCACAAAGCTTCTGAGTCATGCCTTCAAGTCTGCTAGGATTTGTGATCTTGTTTTCTGTTTGCTTTGTACGTTTTGTCTGTCTGCGTAATTTGAAGAGAATTGTAGAGTGGAAGATGGAGGCAAGTATTCTTTATTTTAATTAAAATGCTAACATAAGAAATTTTCTTATTGAGCGATTGTGTTGTAACACAGCCACTTGCTCTGCCATACAGTAGTTAAGTGTGATTTGATGCTTCCTCTACAATGCTTCCTATTCTCCAGGGCTTATAATGTAGCCAAAAAAAAAATCCCTTTAAGCAGAAACTTGGCACGCAAAATCTCATCTAAGCTTCAGTGCTGCTTGAAACTTAAAACACAAAACTTTTTCTCATGTTCAAGTTGCTTTGGGACACTACACCTGTTGGTTCCTTGTATTGTTTCTTTGTGGAGTGATTGAAGAGCTCAATGTCTTTCTAATATTAAAAATGAGTTGTTGCGGGTATTACGTTGTAATGGAAGGTCACTACTGCTGACTGCAGAAAAAACCCGTGTCACAGGCCAGATTCTAGCCAGACATACAAATATCAGTGCACATGAAGAAAAAATTAATTATTTTTCTGGCAGATTTTGCATATGTTGTCCCTTTTAAATGGAAATCTCTTACCATTTGTGGAGGGGCCATGACACAGACTCTGTAGCTGACCTTTCTCAGACAGGAGTATCAGCTAGCTGGACGTTTGGTCTGATCCAAGCCTGAGCTGTTGCCTTTTCTCAACAGCACAGCAAACAGGGCTACTGAAGAGTCTTGATACAGTGCCAGAGATGTGAGTCTAAACTCTGCTGTAGAGAAAAAAAAAAATCTTATCTATGGTTATTTGTGTGTAAATGGTTTCTGAAGCAACCCAAGCGTGTGGCTCAGCACATTGCCTGTTCCCAAGCCACTGACCTACAGAAAGCTGGTCATAATAATCAGATCAGACTGTTAGATTTGGATAGATCTTTGATCTTTTGATTAACAGCAAACACATATACATGAAGAAGGTAGTCAAGGGTTAAGCCTACTGTACCATGTCTACAAGAAAGCTGGGGAGGGACTTGGCCTATAAGAAAGCTGGAAAAGATGGGGAAGGACTCTTTTTAAAGGCCTGTAGTGATAGGATGAGGAGTAATGGTTTGAAACTAGAAGTGGGTAGATTTAGATTGGAAATGAGAAGGGAATTCTTCACTCTGTGTGGTGAGACACTGGAACAGGTTGCCCAGGAAAGTTATGAATGCTCCACCACTGGATGTGTTCAAGACCAGGTTGGATGGGGTCTTGAGCACCTTGGTCTAGCGGGAGGTGTCCATGCCAGGATAAGGGGATTGGAACTAGATGTTCTTTAAGGTCCCTTCCAACCCAAACCATTCTAGGAATCTATGAACTTGATGATACATAAAGATTAATTCTAGTACAGATTGCACACCTGGTGCCAACAAGTACCTGTACAGCAAGGTTACAAAGCGGGACAACATGTGTATACCTAGTGGTTTGTTTGTTTGTTTTGTTGATTTCTTTTTTCCTCAGAAAATTATGTACATGATTGAACTCAAGCTATTTTTGCTGCATGCTTTTCAAAGATCTTCACCACAAACCTGTTAGTTTCAGATGGCTGAAAAATGTTTTCTAGCAAAATTTTTCTCCTGATTTTATTGATGTTCACCCTTTAAAAAGTCTTTGCACATTAAAGAAAAAAAAAAAAGAGATAGTGTTTAGTAGATGAAAAGGGGTCTTTTTGGTAAAAATAAGGAAGAAAAAATGTTAGTTCTTTCAGTATAGGGGAAAAGGAGCACTCAAAAATTTTTGCAATTGGAGAAGTACCGACTGACAATTGAGAACAGGGAAATGAACTCTCAGGTAGAGTAATTTGTTAAGAAGCCAGTTAAGAATCATAAGGAAATTCAGAAGGAGAGAACAGGACCTGACACAATGACAATAGGGAACTGAAAGTTGATAAACGCAAGTCATTTATCTTGCGATAATGAAAGGAGAATTTGAAATAGACCATTCATTTTAGAGGTTTCAAGTTAAGTCTAATACTCAGGAAAAATATGACTGAATAGGAACACAGGTCAGTCAGAACTGATCAGTCTGTAATAGAAGCTCAAAAATAGGCAAACCGTTAGTACCTGTAAAGGTACTGCCAATCAGTTACATAACAATGTGAACCTGAAAATATCACTGTATGTATCAGTGGTGTGTTGTCACCTGTAACATGGGATCAGATGGGCTTATACAGAAGATGCAGAGCTATTTTTCTCTTCCCCACCCCAATGATACTTGTATTACATTCTTAAAAATCCAGTGCTTATATGACAGTTTAGGAAACCTTCTTTTGGTAGCCAAGACTCAGAAACTGATTTGGATCTTCCTGGTGTACCATCCCCATGCCTGTGTGGATACAAAAGTGTATAAATCCAGAAGAAATCCTCAATTAACATTTTCTACTTTTCCATAGATCACTTGTTCTTTTTTTCCTGTCTGTTTTGAGACATTAAGCCTCTGGTGATTGGAAGAAGGTCCATTTCCATGTAACGTCATTGATCTTACAAAAAGTGGAGCATTTTTCTGTCTTCTGCAGCAAAGTATTTACTTGCCTGCTTGGGTTTGAGAACACCAGTGACTTGGGGGTTCTTTCAGGAACTCACATGCTTGGTATTATGGGCAGAAGCTGGGTAAGCAGAAATTCATGGGACCCCATACTGATGTGAGAGTGGCCTGCCAGAGAACAACGGAGTGCACTGATGAGCAAGGGAGTTCACTGTGTTCACATGGAAGAATGGCTGATAAAAAATGAAGCAGTGGGGCCTGGCTCTACTCTCAGAGATGATGGGAATCATTGGCCTGAAAGAGATGGAGTGACATTTAAGCAGAAGTGTCATAAATGGAGTGAAACCCAGTTTCACAGCCTTTATGGGGTTAGTCTTTTCCTATTTCTGAGATCAGAATCAGTGAACAAGGTGAGTTAATAGTACATAAGTAAAATTGAAGCCTACAGCAATTAAATTAAAAGCTAAAAAGATCTGGAATGGTAAAAGTGAATACATTTTAATTGAACATAATTCTATTGAAGTCTATTAAATTACCACAGTGGAATAGAAGCACAAAAAACATGATAATGAGTTCCTGGATGAAAATTTTAAATGGATAAACTGAAAAATTGCAGGTACCCCGGTGTATGACATTGCAGAGTGCTCATGATATGAGAACATGAATTATTTATATCTTCTTTAAATGTAGAATGTAAATTTGTTTTGAATTCGTTTCTACTGGGAAATCACTACACAAGTAAACATAACTGTCTCTTAGGGCAATGTTTTTTCCTTCTAATTATTATTATTATTTTATCATATTATTGTTTGGAGAGGGGAATAAAAAATGGCAAATTTTATGGTAGTAAGTCATTTAAGTAATGGTTATATTGAAGAAAAATGTAGTGCTTTACTTTGAGGTGAAATATACTATAAGCTATATGGATGTTCAAGTGACAGGACACATAGATTCCACTTCGATGTGACTGCGATGGGATAAATAAGTTGGTATGTCCATGTTTTCCCAGCAAATAGGTAGGTAATCTGGAAGGGGACATGAAAGAGTCAGGCTAGTGCCAAAGCTTATGCTGAGGCAGTTATGGCCATAGGAATAATCTAAGAATGGAGGAAAAGCTCTTGTGAGTAGGGAGAGAGTTGTTAAAGGAATAGGCCACTGTGATTGTTGCCTTTCTTCTCTTTTTTTTTTTTTTTTTTTTTTTTCCTNTTTTTTTTTTTTTTTGTTTTCACCTGTACAAGTGTGCTCATCAGTAAAGGAAATCTATCACTTTGGGGGAATCAGGACAAACAAGCGTTCCCAGATGGCCTTGTACTGCTAAGTTTAGAAAAATTGAGGCAGAGAACTCCTTTTGGCTTCAGTGGGGCCTTGTGCTTGAGGGTCACTGAAGTATCTTTGTCAAAGACACAGTTACTGGAACTGAAACTTTTGTTGCTTGGCCTGACCTTTGTAACCTGTTCTGCTCGTTTCTAATGATACTTTATTGGTCCATCTCTCCCACCCTGGGGAACAATGATACTTTGTGGATAATGTTATATAGCAAACATTCATTTTAAATGTCAATCATGATTAAAATATTAAATTATTTTGCAAAATATAACTCCCTATTTTTTCATTACTTGCATCTTTGACTTGCAGCCCATCTGGATCTGCAACTCCTCACTAGCTGCAGACTATGTTCTGCCCATTCTCAGTCCTCTGACAACAGGAAGACGATGCTCTAAAAATGTAAAGATTTTTGTTCTTATTATTTTGGAACAACTGCTCTCCCGTTTTCTGCTGTTTTCTTTTCATGGACCATTAGCAGCTTCCAAAGGCAATATCCTTTCACTGTCACACTATGCCATGGGGTGCCATTTCAGCAACTTCAGATGAGGGCATTAAGTACAATTCTGGATGAGAGTCAGAGCATAACCAAATAAAAATAATAAAGGAAAGCTTGTAAGAGCAATTTGGAATGCTGTCCTGTGCTGAATTCATTTGCAGCTTAGCAGAGAGCTACCAATCACTGATGATCAGTGCAATACTCCACAGCACCTTATTTAATTGTAAAGTATTTCATACCCTAAGAAACATCACTGTTCATTTGCTTTTCCTTTTTCGGTGATCATCTTAGCTGAATGCTGAGCGGTGAATCAGTGGGAGGGAAAGAAAATTCATGTTTCTAATTCGAGGAGAATAAAAATGGACTTGTTCCTCTCCCTTCCCCCTTGCAATTAATATGGAGTTTTACATTTCTTAGGATAGTTTAAAAAAAATAATGCTGGAAGGATGGAAAAAAAAAACCTCATAATCCTTTGGTAAATCTCTCAATGCATAAAGGTCAAATTGTGGTGAACAGTGCTTACAGGTTCAAGCCAAAGCATCCTCGTGGCCAGCAGTAGAATTGTGGGGCAGGTGCAATTTCCTTTAGCTCACCTACCAGGGAGACAAAGAAAAGACTGTTCTACAGGTTCTCATCGCACCCCATGCTTTGTCAAGGACTCAGGCTATCTGTATTCATTGAAATAACCCCTAAATTGGTGCTGACTGATCTGGCACCAGATTTTGTGTTCAGTGCTTGAACAAATTATTCATTCTTTATAATGGGGAAAAATCTGTAAGGTGCACAATGAATGGGCTGCTCTGAGCTGGAGACGAGGCAGTCACTGACTCTGATACTGCATTCCCTCTCTGTACCTCTTTGGTGGTGATGGATATGCCACTTAGCAGGCACTGCTTAGAAGTGTGGTGCAGAGATCTGTGTAGAGCTTGTCAGCTGGAGAGCAGATGAGTCAAGAGGCTTAAGCATAGGACTGGGAAGTAGCTGGGATGGTTGCTGTCTTGGCTATGCTGATAGATCACTTTGGGCTACGTACTTAACATCTGTGTGTTCTGCTTTCTCCTCCTGTAAAAGAAGGCTAATCTCCCTGTTCATGGATGTTAGCATTTTATCAGGTGCTGGCCTATGTAATAATATCTTAACGCCAATACAGGAGGTGTTGGGGGACTCTGTGAAGGTTTGTAAAGCACGATGAACTTGAGTTGGGCTAGGTGTTAAGTGTTACCAATGCCTTGCTACCTGAGTGATTACATTTAACTTGCACTTTACCTGAAAGACAGTTTTATACCACCCTCTGATCTGTTGAACAATGTTAAGACTCTTTCTATTTTATTCCTTAATATAGGATCTATTTTATCTAGACATGGTAGGCTAGACAAAGGTGTCCAGTGCTGGAGTAAAAAGCACACCAGACATAAGACTGCAGATTCCGGGGCTATAAAGAGAAGGCTAGGGCAGGCATTCCCTTGTCTCAGGTCCATCAAAGTAGAACAAAATACTGATCCCAATATGGTTGGTTTTTTTCCTTTAGTTCTCTGAAGTTTTCCAGTCTCTATTTGAACTCATGCAGACTTTCAGCATCTCCAACACATCTTGACACAGACATCCACGGCCTAACCGCATTCTGTGTATGTCTTTCAGCTAATTTTGAACTGGACATTGTTAGTTTTATTTCACATGACCTGCTTCTTACACCAGAAGACAGAGCAGAAGATACATAACCTGTATTACAGGGGAAATCATGGTTTTATAGATTTCTTTAGATACCCAAAGCATGATTCCATCCCAAGGTGAAAGAGCCACAGTCTATTTAGCCATTCCTCTTGCAAAAAAAATGTGTCATTTAAAAGCTGCACCCTATTCTTGACCATCCTTGACAGAAATCCCTTTACTTTTTCAGATCCACTGTATTTTTTAAAAGGGAGGGAGGGGAGGAGCACGGGCTGGAGCTACAAACAAGATTCTTGAGACCAGCACCTTCTGGATGTATAAAATGCTACACATGTCTTTGGTTTGTCCTTTGTGCCAAGTCTGTCATTCACGGGCTTGCACTGCAATTATTTCAAGTGTGGCAATAATGTTGTTGCAGTGGCTGGGTGTATGTATGAAAGTCCTGGCACTGTGTACTGTAATAGATACTTATCACCCCTCTAAGTCTGAGCATGGGAGGAAGGAGCTGTCCAGACCAGCAGAGCTTCCTCTCCATTCTGCCTTGTTTGCCTCTCTGCCTGCTTTATGATGCCCCACATTTTATTCCTCACCTTGGATAGTTTTCCTCTTATAGCACATTCACTAGAAAAGCAAAAAGCCTCTCTAAAACTGCTGGACTGAAAATGAAATATAGGACGGCTGCAGGCTATGTTTTTCTTTGCTGGGAAGCACTACCATGATAATTGTTTCTACAAAAAGAAACTACTACGCTGGAAAAAAAAAAGGGAAAAAAAACAAAAAAAAAACCAACAAAAAACAAAACCCAAACACCCTCTATTTGCTTGAACCTACCATAAACTATTGCTAGTAATTATAGAAGCTGACTGCACAACAGCTTAATTTGACTTAATTGGCAATTTTTAAAATCTGCAACACAATAAAAATAGGAAACTAACTCAGTGCACAGGTTCTGGAGATGTTACATTTCACTTTACAAAAAAACCTGTAAACCTTCAAGCAACCTGTTGGCTTGTAATCCATGTCAGTTGCCTATATTTTTTTTTTTCTGTTGTGATATGAAAAGTGTAAGAATATGCAGCAGTGTCTGAAAGAAGACTAAGCTTTGCCTGTTACTCTCAGTGCTGGATTCCAGTCTGGCAGAAATGTTTCAGAGTGAAAGATTTTTGAGATGGAGAGAGGATCATCTGCTAGTCTTATTACTTTGCTAAGGGTCACAGAGTTGAGGTCTTCTTTCTTTTCTTTCTTTTCTTTCTTTATTTTTTTTTTAATGACTAGTAATTCTAAATGGTGAATTATTTTGTTCTTCCCAAATATTTAAGAAAATGGTGGTCTACTAGAGAGACAAATCCTTTTTGTGCTACAAATTTATCCATTGTGGGTTTAACTTTAAATAGATTAGTAGTCTCCTTTAAGTCAATTGAGCTTTAGTGGGTATTACAGAAAATTAAGCCATCTGTACACACTACCAGTGAGATGATTTAATTACACAATGTTCTGATATGGTAAGAGAACAATTTATACTAAGTCAATGTTTATTTATTTGAATGTGAGATGAGGATTGTGTATTATAATATACAGATATTATAACAAGTTGATGTGATGACAGAATGAATTGATTTCTAATGTAAGTTCTAAAGAATGCAAATCTATGTACACAGTTAAGACATCTACAAAAAATTAAGAGGTCAGATATTACATGCACCACCCCATTTCACACCTCTCCCATCCCATATGAAGCATCTAGTTCCAGCTAATTGAAGAGTGGCCCTGGCCATGGGAGTGCCTCAGAACTCACCTAGGTCCTTCTCTGTGAAAGGTGCTGTAGATAGAGGGCACTTGGGAAGAATCCAGGGCACACTGCAGATAGTGGGTGGTTCCTAATGGACATTTTCTAGTTGACACAGTTCACTGCAGCTGCAGGCCAGGCAGAAAATCCACATGAGTCAATCCACTCAGCCAGTGCACCCAGTACTGTGGAGAATCTAGACTTTGACCTTTCTCTGTTGGTATCAGAAGCCTGACTCTGCACTTTGTCTAAAGATTTCAAGCTCAAGAAATATGAGTATATGAAATTGATTTTAAGCTATACTTGAAGCTCCTTAGTCCTAGAGTTGGTGCATATTGAAGGCTGTTTTAGATTGCCTGGCTTCACTTGACCTAGCCAGTTACCAGTAGATAATTTTGCTCTCTTCCTAATTCCTGTGACAGTGGCTGATGGGATCACTGGTTCTCCAGTTTGGTTTGACTTGGTGGCTTGAACTGATTCAAAAATTGTCAATCAAATCACAAGATTCAAATCAGGTAATGAGGAAAAATGAACCTTACCTATCATAAAGCATGTGCAAGATCCACAATTCCAGTGAAAACTGGGTAGAGACACCATTACACTTAGCCATTCCTGGAAGCAGACTTCAACTACAGTCCTATACTTGGTATACCTTGTGTTTATATGTAAGAGTTATGCTGAATCATTAGTTCTCAGAATTTATGGGACTCTCAGTTTGGTTTCTATATGTTACTTACACTCTGATGCTGCTGAGTACCTGCTGGAGTGTGGTTTAGTCCTGAATCAGAGGTACTGCAGGTTAATTCTGACATAGTGTGGTGATACATACATATATATGTCATTACTTTGTTTTGTTTTGATTTGTTTTTTTCTTCAAAGTCTCATTGCTTTATGTAGAAAGGTACCTCTAAAATGTGGAACTATCTCTTCCATGCCATCCAGTCAGCATTTAAAACTTACAGGCCAGATTTTGTTGATGTTTCTATGGCTGTGAACTTTTCAATGAGAGTGGTAGCATGCTGCACACTCTCCACAGTAGCCAGAAAAGAAACAGGGAGGAGAATATTTGAGACTCTGGTGCAGTATGAAGCTACAGGAAATTTCTAGTAGCAAATGGCAGGTGCTTCTCACAGTCAGTTTTAGCTCTGTTTCATTGGAGGAGCTCTGTTTCACTGGGTGGAGGTTGCTAGCAACAGGAGCAGGACTAGACCTTTTAAATCATTAACACTCCTAACCCGCATATTTATTACCTGTCAAGTGGCAACAACAAAGTGATTTATCTGCTGTGTTCATTGAGCAATGGAGAACTGTGCAGCCTGATTCCTAAGATAAGAGAACACCATGGGGGATGTGCTGTTATCTACTGAAATGCACTGAGGGAAGTGTGGAAGAAAGTAGCAAAATTCTAGCTTAAGGATTGTAATTGGAGAGGGTTCCACTTTATGGGTACCACTTACATTATTCCCAAGGAAGATGCAGCTATTTGTGTTGTTCTGATGAGATGTATCTTATGGCAGCAGAGGATATGGAGGTTATATGATAAAAAAAAAAAAAATCACAGTTGTTGAGGTCATGAGGATACTCAACCACAGAAAAGTCTGTTGTATCCAAAGCACTTTTCCAACATACAGTCAGGTCCTAACAACTGGGATCCCGATTTAGTGGCTAAAAATGGCAAGGAAAACTTAAACACCCAGGCAGGAATTTCTCTGAAACTGTCCAGAACTGAAGCCTTCACCTTACTTTCATGATAACACCATTTGAGCCAGTAAATTTTTCTTTTTATTTCTTTTAAACTGGAAGTACCATGAAGGGGGAAAAAAATAATTACTATTTGCACTTCAAGGGAGTAAAGCAGTATGTACTTGCAGGCACACGGAGAATTACATGATTGCATGATTTTTTTTTCAAGGCTCACAGAAGATTAAATATGGATTTAATTGAAAGTTATTGTCAGGTTTTTTTATGACCAGAGCTGGTTTGATGTCTGTAGCTGGGATGTTCCTGTTGTCATGCAAAGGAAGCACTGGAATTTTGGATCCAAACATGTCCAGTGTTACTGAGAATTAATTTATGTGATGATTTTCATATGCTTATCTTTCCCTCCACCCTATCACACCTGTCTCTGAAAAAAAAAGTTTCTTACTGTGTGTGTTTCCCCTAACTTAAATATTCATTTCTTTTCCTTGTACACTGACATTGCCTCTGGCTGAGACAACTATGTAGAGTCAATGAGCGTGTGAGGAGGAAAGAAGATTTCAGCTTTCTGGGTTTTTTTTCCCCCCAGACATTATAATTTCATTTTTTCTTACATATGGAAATTGCAATCACATGCTAAAAGAAAAGTATGACCCAAACCATAGGAAATATTTAGCCCTATCAGTTTTTCTACCAGGTTTCACTTACACCTGTCCAGAAAACTGGACCAGTTGACACAGAACCACAGCTGGCCTGAGTCAGTGTTGCTCTGCTGTCTTTAGGAGACCTCCAGGAATTTCTCTTTGTGACTTAGCACAGCTGAGGATGGGGCCCCACTCTTTTTATGGATAAATGATTTCAAGATGTTCAGAGCTGTACTTCTGCCAGTGAGTCAGTGCAGTGGGAAGTATCTTGGACATGATGCATCTGAGCCTTTTCATTTGTGTTACTGAAACATCTCTTGTTGCTCTGAAGGGACTGACTCTCAAGACAGATTACATATGGATAGCATAGCTGTAACCCAAGGGAGTATTATATAGGCGGAAATAGAATGCAGATAGGGTAACTTTTTGACACATCAGAGTAAGGTATTGTTCTTGTTTTCTGTCTCTTTTTTAACTACTTGTTTGATTTTAACACTAAAGTTTTGGCTTTCTGCCTATAATCTCCAAACTGTTGAGGTTTGGGGGGGAGTTGAAGGTTGATCATAATGTCTAGCAGTACTAAGTACTGATCTGAATTCTCTTGGACTTAAGAAAAAGTCAGTCCATTTATTATGCACATTGAGTTCCTCCTAGCTTTTTTTGACTCTACATAAAGCTTGGAATTATGTGCTTAAAATAATACCATAGAAAGAACTGTTGAAAAACTCACTCATGAGTTGTGGATTATTATTTGTTATTAACTCAGTCAGAGTCCTCTAGAAAGTGAGCTGCAATTTGCCATGTGTTGTTATACTACTCAGGTGTTTTAAAGAGCTCTACTTCTTTGGTTTAAAAGGATAAAATGTTAAAAATGCAGAGAAGTAGTCCACTGATAAAAGGCAGTATTTTCTATTTAGTTCAAATAATTATGTACCAGAGACATACCCACAATGTTCAGAAATGCTCTGTAGTGATTTTGTATTCCTCAATGTACCACAGGCTTCACGCTTGGTTATCTTATGTTTCATGACTGAATTTCCTTTATTCTACTCTACTCTACTCTACTCTACACTGTTCTGTTCTACATGTGATCACAATAGGACAGTCTCTTCTTAAATTTCTTAATAACCAGATATGGTTTGGAGCTTATTCTTTGAACTTCTGATTTTATGTTGGGTGCATCATATGCCCATGACTTCTATCCTCCCATACACAACACTTGTTATGAAAGATGTAGCTATGTAGCTCCTGTACTCAGGAATTAGTTGTAAATGAACTCTTTGACCATTAATGACAATTCATTCTCAGAGGTACCATGTAAATTTGTTAATGAAGTCAGCTTAAGATGTCTCCAAACCACAAACCTAATAATTTAAAACTCCACACCTCAGAAACAATTCATCTAACAGAAACACTTGTTTAAACAGATTTTGTGTAAAAATTTAAGATCAATATTTTTTTTTTCCTCAGGATACTTGTCTCATACTCAGCAGATACCCTTTTTTGATGGTCACCTCATTGTTCTTCACCTTCTAAGATGTGTGGAGAGCTTCCAAAGACTGAAATGGGGAAGGATTTTCTAAATTTCAGAAGCCACAGTGAATATGCAGGTAAGAAAATAGTTTCTCTTCCAAGTTTTAAGGGATATGAGGATCAGTCTCCAAGAGGGACTCACTCATCAGTGTTTTCTGTGGGAAGAAATATGATTCTTTTCCCAAACTGTGAGCATTAGTTGTACAATATTTAAGCTGGTGAATAAAGCCAACCTGCGATTTACAATATATACGAAGTTCTGAAAGTAATACTTTGGTGATGTCTTTAATGCATGCATTATAGCAAGTACTGACAAAGGGATGACCTGATCAAATAGTTAATACCATATGGTAGGTGGTCTTCAATCCCAGGCAGAGGAGGACATCCTAGAAAACCTTGATTTAATTCTTGGCTCTGTTGCAGTCCTTTTATGTAACCATGGACAGGACATCTCATTTGACAAAGACTATTTTTTTTTAATTCTGTCAGTTTAGGGTTTTTTTTTCATTTAGATTGTGAACATGAAGAAAATGCCTTTACTCCATGCTCCACAATGAAAAAGAAACTTGAACAATGATGTAATGTAACCAAATTTTATCATTTTAAGAGGCTGACTTATTTCAGTGAGTAGCATGATGAACTCTGAAGGGCATGTACTTCATGACGCCGTGTGTGGTCTGAAATCTTATGCAGAGACAGATTGAAATCCCAATATTTTAATGAAGCTTTAGGTATGAGGAATAATACACTGTCATATTAAATGACGGTAGTGAGTTATTTTGCCAATTTGCAAGTACCCATAACACTGTAAACAAAAATTAAAAAGCCCTACCCTTGGAAGACGTTGAAAAAGAATCAAATCACACAAACCCCCTTGTATTTGAGAATAGCCTAAATAGAAGAGTTACAATATTATCACAATAATTTCAAAGTAAAAGGATAAAGCTAGAAAGCCAAGTATTTCATAATGAATGCAGTGTATAGCTTTTAAACAGGGCTAACATATGGACCACTAATGTGAATGTGAATGCAAATTAGATACTTTTGATTGCTTGAGATAAAGTCAGCAGAATCCAAGCTTCAAAAAGCAAATTGTGTGGATTTAACTACCTGAGTGCCACAGAAAGAATACTGTTCCTACAATATTTCCATATGAAACAAGGTAATGAAGCTAATTAAGCTAATTCTAAGACAAGCTGCCCTAGATAAGTTGAAGATGAATTGTATGTTTTCTCTGGCTGGTTGTTTTTCGGTTTTGGTTTTTGGTTTGTTTTTTCCCTTTTAGTTTACCTGAGTTTCTCAGCCCTGGTTGGTTTAACCTTTTGAGGCTATACTCTGCTAATTTTGTCACCCAAAGGTACAGGTGTTTTACAAGTTATCTGTCATTTTTAGAGGTCACAAGCTTGCTACAAGTATGTTGCTTTTGAGAAGCAATGCAACTGCTGCTGGCTGGAATAAGCAGAAATGGGAACTCCTCAGCTCATAAAGTATGACTTAGCAGGTAGTGTGATAGGATTTCTAACGTGTTCTAGCTCAGGTAAATAAAGTGAGAAGATCAGAAGTTGCCCTAAACCTTGGAAGTGCTGGTGCAACATAGCTCATCAGGACATACTTTGCACACATAGCTGGGCAGTGATCAATGTGAAAACAGGAGATTAATATTTGTTTTCTCCATAAGCCATTGCTCTTCATGCAGAAGCACTAAGCTGCTCTTAGTGAGAGGGAAAATTAAGAGGGTTGCCTACCACTCTGTATCTGGCATTGCTCACCCCTGTACAATAGCTATCTCATACAAGCAGCAATTTGCAGGAGTGCAGGAGTTGCTGCCAGTTCTTGGGTGATGGACACCCATGAGGCTGCTTAGTCTGGAAGGGAAAGTGCAACCCCAGTCCGTGGAAGCCTAGGTGCTAGGACATCTCCATTCCTGATCCATCTCCTGCTTGTCCATTTTACAGGAAAATCTTAGGGTCTTCTAGAAAAGTCAAGAAATTACTTTTTTTCACCATACCTTTTTTTATCTACAATTTCTTTTGTCAAACCATCTGTCCCTCTTCCAGGGATTCCAGCTATGCTCCAATCTACTGTCTTCTGCAGTGAAACCAGCTCTTTAGCTCCCCTCATAGCCATTTTTTTTACCTACAATTACCTACTTCACACCATCAGATGTCTCAGCTTCCATCCCTGGCCTGAGCATGCTAATCGTGACCATTATCTGCACACATTTGCTCCTGATACTTCTGTAGTTGTGTTGGGTACTCCCCTGATGCCTTCTTACCACATCAGGAGATGTCCTTATTGCATTAGCAGCCTATGCTGGTTTTAGCATCCTCCCCATACTTGGCCAGGCACATGGGTACACTAGCCTAAACCCCTACTAGTTCTGCCAGATTTGGGGCAGTTGCATTCACTTGCCCTCATTGCTATAATTTGGGGAAAGGTGTACTGATCCCAAACTGAAGTTGGGGAAGGGGACAATGACTAAATGAGCTCATTTACATATTTGCCAATCACTTGCCAATTTGCAAATATGTGAATTAGCGCATTCTGAAATTTGCATAAATTCACACATGGAGCTGTGCAAGACTTGGCAGCTATGAAAGAAAAAAAAAGAAAAAAAGTATTAATGGCTGTGCAGAAAGTAAATGAAAGTCGTTCTAGAATATAAATGTCTTTATGATTATATGAAAAATGGGGGAATGGCTTTTGAACCTAAGATGCCTTGTCAGGTTCAGAACTGGTAAATCCAGATGCAACTGTTAAAATCACTGGTAACCTCTTAACATAAGACCTGAAACCGGGCTTCATAATTCAAAGAATTGACCTGGGTTGCCTTCTTTCTTGGGAAACCATAAAAATCTTACAAGAAGAAAATCAACTCACAAGGCATTGGCCAGTCTCAGAAGTGTATGGGGGGGGATACTCTATCTCCTATGCTGCAGGTTTCACACCAGCACTACTTGTCCCTGGCTGTGCACTTGCACTCCAGAAATTATTTTAAGTAAAGAAAATGGTGTTTTTAACTTACAACTGTGTTAAAATACAATTTGAGCATGAAGGGCTTCTTGGTCCACTGCTGTTGCTCTCCCGTTTATATGTGGGTCTCCGCTAGTGAAGCTACAGTGCTCAAACTGCAGTCTGACTTCAGTTTCCTTCCAAATGTATCCCCAAGAGCAAGCAGGCACATGGCATCTGCAGCTAGATCATCTCAGCTGCTGATGGGTCATATTTGGGGCCATTTCTTCCCTTGTCTTCAGAAATGTGTAGCAGCTTGAATCAGCAGCAGCCCCTTTCTCTCTACAGGGTGCTAATTCTGAAGGATGCTTTTGCATCCTCACCTATTTCAGGGATGGCCTCTTGCAGGCAAACATGTAATGCATAATCCTCATCATCTGGCTTTCCCAAGTGTTGCTGTCTCCAGCTACTTACCTCTCAGCAGGCAAAATGGGCCAGTAATGTCAGTGCATGTCAATGACTTAGGCAGCATCAGTCTATGACACTTTTTTTTTTTTAACAGAAGTGTAGCTGCCATGGATAGTCAAGGCATGGAGTTATTCATGGCACTTGTAGCTATACAAGGGGTAGCTGATGGTGTTTTATCCTAACAAAAACAGGCTTTTGTCAGAATATTCTGCTTTACCTGTAAAGGTTGGATTAATCACTAAACCAGCACACTGTCACTCAAAAAATGAGAAGCACTTTGCTAGTCCCATATCCTGTTATTATTACACAAGCTTCTTTCCTCAGCAGTGGGCCTGACCTCAGTTGTCAGCATCATTATCTTCTATAAGATGAAAATTAAAGGTTCAGTGCTGTGTGCCATGCAGTGATCTGATGTCAGTGTAAGAGGCCACAGAAATAACTTCTTTGAAAATGTCTGTTTATAAGCAACTGCTTTTTGATTGCACTGAAAATTCTAAGTTTGGCTGGAGTTTTCTGAACTCGTACAAGGAAGACAGAAAATTATGGAACTCAAACTTGCTGTTATAAAAAAAAAAATTCAATTAAAATTCCCTTGGTTTTGCAAAACTGTGTTAGTTTACTGAAAGCATTATAATACTATTTTCATTACAAAAATATAAATAATCTTTAGGGAACCTTAAGAAAGCTGGAAAACTATTAGATACTGTAGGAAGAATTTTTAAAATTTAACTGAAAGTATCAGAGCATCTTCATTTTGAAAAGCTTTCATCCCCCACACTTCAGGAAACTTGATAAAGCTTTTTGGACCATTAGATAAACTATATTCACATATTTACTTTTCCTAGGTAAAATCCATTGCAGCAAGTTAGTCCCTGGTTACCCCTGTTAGAGGGGAATGTATATTTAAAGGGTTGCTTATTAGGAAGAATGTAAGGGTATGATATATGGGGGAAAAAATGGTATAAAATCTAGTAGAAACATAAAAATGTCCGGGTTGGAAGGGACCTCCAGAGGTCATCTAGTCCAACACCCCTGCTGAGAGCAGGGACATCCTCAATTAGAGCAGGTTGCTCAGAGCCCTGTCAAGCCCCACCTTGAATGTCTCCAGGGATGGGGCCTTAACCACCTCCCTGGGCAACCTCTTCCAGTGCTCCACCACCCTCATGGTAAAGAACTTCCTCCTTATTTCTAATCTAAATCCACTCCTTTCTAATTTAAAACCATTGCCCCTCATCCTTTCACTCCAGGCCTTTGTAAGCAGGCCCTCTCCAGGCTTTTTGTAAGCTCCCTTCAGGTACTGGAAGGTCACTATTAGGTCTCCCCAGAGCCTTCTTTTCTGCAGGCTGAACAATCCCAGCTCCCTCAGCCTGTCCTCGTAGGAGAGGTGCTCCAGCCCCCTGATCATCTTCATGGCCCTTCTCTGGAC
>VWZY01003721.1:200104-223765 GCA_013399075.1 Chloroceryle aenea | reverse complement strand
AGTAGGATGTTGTGGGGACCGTGTCCAAGGCCTTGCAGAAGTCCAGATAGATCATGTTCACAGGTCGTCCCTTGTCCACTGATGCCGTCACTCTGTCGTAGAAAGCGACTAGGTTTGTCAGGCAGGATTTCCCTTTAGTGAAGCCATGCTGGCTGTCTTTGATCACCTCCCTGTCCCCAATGTGCCTTATCAGGCCTTCTAGGAGAATCTGCTCCATGATCTTCCCAGGCACAGAGGTGAGGCTGACAGGTCAGTAGTTCCCAGGGTCCTCCTTTCTACCCTTTTTGAAGATAGGGGTAACAGGTCCCTTCTTCCAGTCACGAGGGACTTCACCTGACTGCCAGGACTTCTCAAATATTATTGAGAGTAGCTTGGCAACTGCATCTGCCAGTTCACTCAGAACTCTGGGATGCATCTCGTCAGGTCCCATAGACTTAAGTATGTTCAGGTTCCTCAGGAGGTTATGAGCCTGATTTTCACATCCAGTGGGAATGACTTCACCATCTAGATTCCTACCTTCTGTTTTTTTGACTTGGGAGGTGCTGGGAAACAGGTTGCCCGTAAAGACTGAGGAAAAAAGGTCATTGAGAACCTCAGCCTTCTCTTCATCCGTTGTCACTAGCTCCCTGTTCTTGTTCTTCAGGGGGGTATACTTTCTTTCATTTTCCTTTTTTCATTGATGTACCTGTAGAAGCCCTTCTTATTCCTTTTTGGGTACTCTGTTGTACTTACAAAACATCCGAGGAGACTTGCAGCCCTCAGAACTTCACAGGTTCTTCCCCTCTGATTTAAATGTCATACTCCATGCGAATATGTTTAGATACTATGGCCACTAACTACCTTGTAGACTACAGTAATTAGTCCAGTAATGCTTCCCTTGGTGTGGATGACACAATTGCAAATCTGTCCAGGTAGAGACAATTATGTAGAAGCAGAGAAACATAATCCTTCTGTCCCTGATGTGGCACTCTCTGTCACTGTTCCTATGTTTCTTGTTGTGAGAGTCAGCAACTATTTCAGTTTCTCTCATTTTATTTACTTTCAAGTCATGATTAGATTAGAGAATTCTGTTGTTGCCTCCCTCCCCTACAACCCAGGAAACCAGAGAAGAGCTGATTCACTTTTTAAAGATCATTTAATTGCCTTAATGAGTTTGCTTGATTTTTCAAATCTCCTGTGAAGTCATAGGCAGAAGTTGAAATGGTTTTATCTGCCTTGGGGAAAATACATCCGCTTTGTACTAAGCAAGTGGTTTACATGTGTAATGCCAAAGCACACACAGCCTCATCTGTCCACAGCAATGGTGAGGGGGCTCCCATACTGTCGGTAGCACCTAGTGATGTGCACATGTAAAATCTAATTTGTAGGCAGAAATGCCCCAGGTTTTCAGCAATGCTAAGTATTCTGAACATGAAGCAGAGAGGATCTGAAGAGGTGTAATATCCTGACAGAACAAAAACGTGTTATGCAAAGTTCCTCATGCAAATATTCATATTTGGGGTGGTCATTTTGCTCTTGTGTAAGTTTTATTTCTCATCCTCTGAAAAAAAGATTCTCTGTTCTTCAGAAAGGAAGGGAACATGATGGGCCTGAGAAGGATGATGTGCAAAGTCTTGCCTTGCTCCAGACTTCCCAGGAGGTCTTAAGGAAGATTTCTGTCTTCTCTGAGACTTTGCTGTCCACCCACCTAAGAAAAATATAGTGCATAAAGATAAATCTGTTAAGAGGTTGTAGGGTGCAGAGAAGTTGTTATAATTGGAGGTGAACAAGGGCATACTGGATAACCAAGCAGGAAATCAACTCAGTGGATCTCGACAAACATCTTCCCAGCAAATGTTTGGGACCAGTTATCAAATACCATTCTGTGCTCAAGCTCCCAGCTGAGGCTGTTTTGCTGAAGACAAAAAGGGGATGAGTGATTAACCGGTGATTTGTTCCCACAGCAGGAACAAATGGTAGGGGCTGAGCAGTGTCACAAGAGTTTCCATGCCATACAGGGGGGCACGTGAAAGCTCAGGAGCCCAACTGCAAAGGCTGACCCAAGGCAGGGAATCTGAGAAAGCCCTTTTAGCGGGCTTCTGTGCTTCCCTGAGGGTGAAACTTCTGCGAGGCCAGTAACATGTCCATCGTTAGCATTTTTTAGAGAGCAAGGGAGGAAAGACACAGAGTCAAGCACTGCAATACCTGCTTTGCCCGTTTCCCTGCCTTATGGCCTGCTGAATTAATCGGGTGTGGAAAGCAGGATCTCCAGGTTGGGGTGATGGTCACCTTATCCCCCTTTATTCTGCTCTGCTGCACATGGGACCATCAGCAGCCAGGCCTGCTGCTCGGGTCTGCCAAAACTTACTGTAAGGCTTCTGTAGTACCAGATGTGTAGTACAGAACTTAAAGCGATTTATCTCTCTCTCTTTTTTTATTCTGTTTCATCTTGTCTGAGAAATAAAAGATTGCAGTTCAAGCACAATGAAGCACTTAAGCATGTATTTCCAATAGCTTTACGTATATAATAAAGGCTTTTCACAATGTTTTTGATGCCTTAGCCTGTCACTTTTAATAATGTTTTTCTCTTTTGTGTTTCAGTGCTGGCCCTTCCTGTCTTGATCACAATTAGAAAAAATAAGAGTAGGAAGTAGAAAACAATCAAATACAATCTCTCACACTTCCATGAAGGTCTGTGATCTGTTTTCTTTAAAGTTCGAATAGAAGCTTGTGTCATTTCTTATTTAATAGCATTGTTTTCCCTCTCTGAATTAATTAATCCTAGACGCAGAATTGTCTTTGGATTTTTCTTGATTGTTTTTTAACCCACTCATAGAACATACAATACTCTAGTGATGCACTGGATTTTTGAACAGTTGCCTACTGTGTTGAACCTCTTTGGTCTCTGTAATTAGTAGGTGTTCACACATTGCTTAATCTCCCTGAATCCAAGTTGAACTTACTAATGACAATAGTTTTGATACAAAAAAATATATTTACTTATTATTTAAATTCCATGTCTAACCATGCAGTGAAGTGTTGAACTGACATGGGGCATAGAGGAAACTAATCAAACTGTCGTAACTGCATTCTATAAGAAGAGTGAGCATAGCATGTTTCCTGAACAGAAGAAGTACATGCACATGTGCTTCCCAGTAAGCAGACAGTATTTGGTGAACACCAGATACATTCTATGGATGCAGACAGTCTTTGCAGAAAACACTGTGTGAACTGGATGTATCCTGGAAGTGACAAACTCAATATATCTGGACTATAAGATTTATTTGTAGTTGCTCACTGCTCTTCACCTATTAGAACAGAAATTTGCAGTTCACCCACCAGAAGACAGGTCCAAGGGACCCTAAAACCAGAGTAGCTTATGCAAACACCATGTGTAGGAGTTTCATTTGCATAGAATTTAACTGCTTATTAGGTGACACTTGAGATTGTTTATTGAGTGAAAGCACCTTTCCCATCTTTGATGAAAACAACAAAATCACCATGTGGAGACAAGCGAAAAATGGTAAGAGGCTTTGTTTGTGCTGCTCCACTCCATGCACCTAAAATTGTACCTGTGCAACTTTAAATTTTAATTTTAGGTCTTTTTAAGTCAGAACAAATGTCAAGTGAAAAATCCTTACTGAAAACTCAGAATGTGGTAGTCAGAAAGTTTCTGCAAATCTTTTGTATAAATGGTGGTACTGCTATTGCTGGCACTGCTGTATGAGTTATTGAGATGCTTGCTGCTAAGTGGTAGTGGTATTAACTTCCATATATCACAGACTATATAAGTCTATTATTATACACACAATACAAGCAAGGACTGTGTTCAGCTGATTGCACAGACTGGATAAATTAAGATATTAAGGAGTAATTACCTTTCTTGTGACCTATCTCTTCACCTTTGCAAATAGCACCTTGCATGCAAAAATATATATTTTACAGGTGGAGATTTAATTTTAAAAAGCATGCCAATAGGAAATACTACTGTGCTGTAGTATTAGGGAATCACAATCTCAAAACTTTCTCTTATGGTTGTACCAATCATTGGATGTAACCTTCCTTTCAGATGTCATGTAAGCAAGATTGTTTGGTTTTAATTTTGATATTCTGCTCTTCCTGTTTTTGAACTCTACCACTAGGTAAAACCTCTCTCCCATCAGAAACTTGGTCCTCCTATATGCTGTAATTTGCAATAAAAGGTTAGGTTCTTACTGCTTTAGTTTATAAATATACTAACAGCACTTTATATGTACTAGCTGAAATATATTTACCGTATTTCTAATTCTTACAGAGCTCAGATATTTATTTTTATTGACACATATGTGAAAACTATTGATCTTTTTTCCTCCTCTAACTCTCCAAACTTCGAGGGAGTAAAGACAAGCAGTTATGCTTCTTAAACTTTGGAAGTTTTATGCCTCTACTTTCAGCACAATCTGCATTGTAGATGTTGTCAAGTCTTTCACAAACTTTGTGGCAAAGGCAGTTTTTAATGAGACATTTGCTGGAACCAAGTGAGGTAGCTGTGTAAATATTGTTAAGTCCAAGGGAATGCATGGGAGATATTACAATGGGATTTGTTTACAAATGTGGTACCGGATTGGAGGAAGATGACCTCCCACATGAGATATCATTGCCTTCTCTTTTTCTTGATCTTCTCCTGTTCTCCCCAAGCATTCAGAAACCATAAGTCAAGCCTCAGAACATTGAAAAAATAATGGAAAATAACTGACTTGGCATGCTTTTCATTTGTCCTTGCACAGTTGATTTTGCAAGCTTTTTTTGCAATAAGGCCCATGAACACTTTCTGTTCTTA
Source organism: Chloroceryle aenea (assembly GCA_013399075.1). Lineage (NCBI taxonomy): Eukaryota > Metazoa > Chordata > Aves > Coraciiformes > Cerylidae > Chloroceryle > Chloroceryle aenea. The sequence continues at coordinate 218,967 of VWZY01003721.1, read as the reverse complement.
ATGAACAGCTTTGATTCTTGAAGTTTCATATGACTGCGAGTAGCTGGAGCTTTAGGAATAATATTGTGATGCATGCATTATAATTGTGTTATATTCATGGAAGCTAGCAGCTGTGAAATAGATCTGCAGCTGAAAACATAGGAGTGATCTTCCACTTTTTCTAGATACTTTTGGCTGATTGGACTGTAGCCTGCTTCCCTTGAGGGACTTCCCTTGATCAGGGATGCAGCATTGTCTCCTCACCGCTAACCTGTACTGCTGCTGCATCCAAGTCTGTCTCTTGGTTTGAGGTTTTTCTACAATGTCCTCTCTCACACAGGTTTTAGAGGATCTCTTTTCTTGGCTGCACAGTCAAAAAGTCCAGGGCTCCCTCTGTGATGGGAGCTCAGGCAGCTCAGGAAGGGCAGAAATACAGCTTTCAGATTGAAATGTATGCACATTAAGGGGCAATCTCTGAGCAATGGTGGGACTTGTAATCATAATTTCTTGTGTGCCATGGTGACCATTTACATTTTGTGAAAAAGTGTCCCTACAGAATTAATTTTCAGCACTGGGGAAATATAGGCAGCTTTTTATAGTTTGATAATAATTTATCAGCCTCTCTCCTGCAGTCCTTGGCTGGCTGACTGCTCTAAAAGCACAGTCAACAAGAGAGCAGTGAACAGAAATATTTTCAAGAGCAGATGGGATGTACCTTCAAAAACCAGGATTGTCCCAGTGAAACTGGGACATCTGGCAACCCTAAAAAAGCCCAAACTAGATGAAATAAAAATTATGAGATGGAGGAACAGGAAAATATGTCTTTGCATTGATTAACAGGCAAAGTAATTAATCTCCTTCAACTCCCCTTTCGGTCCTTGGTGTAAAACAAGGAGAAGTAGGGATATTATTGCTTTGCCAAGTGTTAATTTCTGTATAGTGATTGCTAAGCAGTGTTTTCAGACTTAGAAGGGATATTTCACATCCTCTTCTCCCTCTTTCCTGTTGTCCCCAGTAAGAGTCTTCATGGCATTTATAAACAAAACCCATCCTTTGCTGTCCTTGTTGCTGGGCCTAATTCAGTTTTCCTATCATCTTTTAGGCACTTTGGATCAAACTCAAGCCCACCTTCACTGAGTGTGTTATTCTGCAGGGCACCAGCCTGTCCACAGTCCAGTTTGCAATTGACTTTCTATCCAGGACCACTTTATAATGAATCGACTTATATTGGCCTTCCCAAAGCACCAGAAAAAGTAGCATCATTTCTGCAGTTTCACATGCATCATCTAGTCCCACAGTATGTTTTTGGGGGTAGGAAGCTCAACAAAACACTGAGTGTGAAAGACAGGGACAATTGATCTGTTAGTTCAAGAAATTAATGTATCTTACCAGAGAATTGTGCTAAAACTCCAAATGAACTACAAAATTATGCTACTTGAACTGCAACAATTTAGGTAGTATTTCTATGTGTTTAGAAGTTAGTACACATTTATGGCATTTACATGGTGTCTAGTGAAGTGGGATCCAGGATCTTTTTGGAGTGGGGGGAAAAAATCATGTGATGTGACTGCTGACAAACTCTGTGGGAATGTGAAACAATACTGAGTTTGTACTCTGTTTCTTCAGCAGATAGCACAACATATCCATAGTGAAAACTCATAGTTTCAGTGAATGGAAAAACTAAATAGTAGAGAGGGGTTTGGCCAGCAAGTGCAGGTGTTTTAATGTCAGCAAGACAATGTAGAAGGAAATGTTTTTCTCAGCAACTTGCCACACGAAAAATCAAAGCTCCCTAATATCCATCATAAGCATGTTTCCCAGTATGACTGTATGAGGAATAGCTTATATCAGCTTTCTTCTCATACACACCTACTTATCTGAATCATTGTGCTAGTTCACTTCATTTCTATGTTTAATTTGTTACAGTAAAACAGTTAAATGCTTTCTTAAGTTCATGCCATAGCTGTGCCTAAGAGGTATGTCTTAATTTTTAGTGCTTTTTTGTTGTTTTTTTTAATTCCAGGTTCCCTTTCTAATAGACAGTAAAAAACTCAAACACACACCCTTCCTAAAACACAAATGTCAGCATGTATAAATACATAGTTTGATCTTTGGGTGAGTGGTATGCATGTGTATGTCCTTGTGAACACAGTTCTCTTGTCAGAGATGCCCCTCAACAACAGCCATGCCCCCAGAACAGTTTATGTGAGGGTGGGATCTGGCTTTCTGCAAAGGGAGTCTCAGGTGATGCTGGTAGGCACGAAAAAGAAAAGGAAGAAAACAGATGGTTCCCATTTGCCCACCACATTTTTACTCAGACTTATATGAACTTCTAGTGTTGCATAAGCAAGTTTTTTCCAGAGAAATATAATTGCTTAGGAAAAGAATTTAGGCCATAAGGGTTGCTTTAACTGACCAAACCCATATGCACAAGATATGTGAAAGCAGGGGCTTGTTGATAATTTGCATCAACAGACTGAATTTTTTTGATTAAAAGAAGAACATTTGCTTAAGCTTTTTAGAATTCTTTATATACAGCCCTAGATTACTTTGATGAAGAATGCTCCTGGTATTGGGGATGTTTTTAAGATATTCTGTTAGATAAAAAGGCAGATTTTTGAGATCCTAAACTCATTCTAGAATGAAAATGACCTCTGCTGGTGGAAATTTGCATGTCTGTTCAATTAATCAAATATTATACAGGTCTTTTCATAAACATTCTTGTCCAAATGCTGTTACCGTTTTCTCAGTGTATTTTATTACAGTGATCTAGGAGGAACTTGAATACTTCAGAGATGCTGTATGTTAGAAGATTATCAGCTATCTTCAGTACCAAAAAGATACAGGCCCAAGGAATATTAGGGAGGATTACATATATGCTGAAATACTAAAGTAAATATAGTGACCCCCATATATTTGTTTTTATATAAAGCATTTTGCCTATGGCACCAATTCCTACAGTACCTTCTCCTTAAAAATAATGAACAGACTCCTAGCAAAGAATAAAATTAGATCAAGTGATCATTTTACTGCTTTCTGTACAGAAGATGGATTTGATTTGGAAGAAGATTCTCATTCTGCACTAACTAATAGAGTTAGAGTATTTCTAAACTTTCTATAGGATCCAAAAGGTTTATGATCTTTTATAAAATATGTTGTTTTCTGTCTCCTCTTACAAAGGGCACTTAGTGAATGATAGCAACCAACAAACTTTGCACAGACAGTGGTATTTGTTTGTATGCAGGCATGGAGAAATAGAAAACTATGGCCGTATAGATTTCCTAGATTGTGGCAGTTTTAAAAATGTTACTGAAAGTCACAGTAACATTTTCTAGGAAAAATCTTACTATTTTCTATGCTGATGTCAGCACAGTTTTGTCATTTACCCACTTTCTGTAGCTGCTGAGCAATGTTTGCCAGTTATAACATCGGTAGTAGAGTGAAAAAATGGGATGTAAAAACACTGGAGTGTCTTCCTGTTAGTGCTTGTTTAAAAGCAATTAAAGGAAAGAAGAAGGAAAAAAAAAAAAAAAAAAAGACCCAGCTTCTGAAAGCTTCATTCTCATAAGAATTTCAACATAACCCCATTTTTCACTCGGGAAAAAAAGTTCAGAAAAATTCCAACCAGACATCTCTAGGGAGAGTGCAGTCACAGAACAGGACAGCCCCTGTCATTTATATGCTGTTTTCCCGAATTGTCTTCAGCACTCTGACTTGGGAGTGTCCTGGGGGCAGAAAAGATATGGCAAGAACCCAGAAGGAGCAATTTGTGCCATGGGTTGGAGGATAATACATATATTTTTTTTCCCCATCCAGATTTCCTCTTTGCCATGTTTCTGGCTAAGTTCACTTGATGAATAGACTTTCAGCACTTTCTTCTAATTTTGTGTACTCCCCATATGCACCCATAGAAAAGCAGACACATGGGCACATGCAGATAGCTTCTTATTAATGACTGTCTTGTTGGAAAATGTTCTCCTTTTTGCCTAGTATTCTCGAAATAGCTCTTAGAGGAATAGTTTCACTTTGGTGTTGCAGGCCATCAACCAAATTTCTAGGTTTTATTTGTACAGAAGGCATCTGTGGCTTTAAATCTCTGAGGAAGAAACTGAGCCATGAAACTTTTTTCTTTTTTATAGGAGGTGGGAAAGGAAAAAATTAAATATTGCAGAAAAGTGGTCAGAAAATCTACTGCCTATGGGCTGAGTCCAGCTTTCTTAATTTCAAATGTAAGTCTGTCCTTATCAGCAAAACAGTGGAAGCTGTGCTTAGTTCTGAGTACGAGCTGCTGCTTCTGAACTTAAACTCTGGCCAGTTGCTCTGGATTCACTGGAGTCACACTGAGATAAGGGGGGAAATTTGGCCATTGGGGTGTTTGTGCAAATCCATTCTATCTACCAAAAATACAACCTCAGGTTTGTTGGTGCAATCCCACGTCCTTTGCAGTGGGTGAGATTGAATCCCCACGCTAATTAATAAGCAACATTATAGTACATGGGTTTTGAGATAGTTCCCTCTTGTGGCTCATATGGAGCTGAGATGTCAAGTATGTGCCTTTCATCCTTTACTAAGGTCCATGACAAAGTATATGTGACTCTGAAGTTCCAGCCAATGTTTTTTTTATAGAAAGGACTACATGAAGAGCAGGATGTGACTACACTGTGATTTCCCACAAAACAGAACGTTTGCCTGCAAACCTGAGAAGCCAGTTTACCACCGCTTGGCAATCATATTCATCACCAAAATTAACACATTTGCTCCTGAAAGATAGATGTGTCTTTTAACAGGAAGTGACTCCCCTCAAAGTAATCTGAGACTGAGGGAGAAGCAGGGAAAGAATTAGAGATAAAGCTGCTTAAAAGATTTTTTGACGTTTTCCTCATAAAAAAGAATTTGATCTGCTAAACCAAGATTTTATGGAAATAGTTCATTCTGACCAGCTCTTGACCTGGCTGTTTAGGATAGTGTTTCTTCTGGACTTACTCAAAATGTGCAATTATAGCATTCTCCATCATGACAATTTTTTTTTTTCCAGTCTGAAAGCTTTTTTTTACATAGAAATGGAACTTATTCAAATACTTATTTTCAAATTAAATTATAACAGTCAAATTAGTGGATTTGATATTACTGAAATAGGAATGAATTTGAAAGACTTTATAAAATTTCAGTTTATACTTTTGGGAAAAAAGGGGGACAATATTAAATATGAATAGTGGAAAGATCAGAAATCTAAACAAACCAAAAGGATTTTGGATATGGGAAAAGTTTAGGGAGAAAACAGAGAATGCTATTTCAGCCATCAGTTACATACTGGATGGTGAGATGTCTTTTAAACACAGTTTCTGAGTCCTAATGAAAATCATCATCATGAAAGGATTTTTTGTTTTGTAAATTATGTTCATGGTAATGATAAATAGCATCATACCAGCTACTGCAAAGACACTGGGATATGGTGTCTGACTTGGTTTAAAAAGATGTGAAAAAGAAGATGGTTTACTTCTGTTGGCCTCTTTAATTTGATTTTTTCACTTCACCTCTTTTGCACAATAGTCCACTGAATGCTCTGAAAATAAAAGGAGGATAAGTGCAGATAAATTGCTCACCTGGGCTGGGTGACATTCTCCCTCTTAACGAGGCTGGGATCTCACTAGGGAAAGTAACATAATTTTGCAAGGGNAGGGCATCCTTTCCCTCATGAGTGTTGCTTTCCAAGTTTGTAGCATGTGCTTGCAGAGGAGATGTTTCATCACCAGTGAGGACTGAATTTAGATGACCATAGGGAATATATAATATTAAAGTGTAAAGTGGTATGCATACCTTAATATACAGGCTGCCCAGGGAAGTGGTGGAGTCTCCATCCATAGAGGGATTTAAAAGCTGTGTAGATGTGGTGCTGATGGACATAGTTTAGTGGTGACCTGGCAATGCTGGGTTAGCAGTTGGATTTGATCATCTTAAAGGTCTCTTCCAACCAAAGTGATTCTATGTTCTGGGTTGCTAGAGTCCTATTTGATTTTCTCACTTCACCTCTTCAGTACAATATTCCACTGAATGCTCTGAAAATAAAAGGAGGATAAGTGCAGATAAATTGCTCACCTGGGCTGGGTGACATTCTCCCTCTTAACGAGGCTGGGATCTCACTAGGGAAAGTAACATAATTTTGCAAGGGTGAGTTTGCTATATGAACATTATGCAACACAACTTGGTGTTTAAAGACATCCCTGCAGGCTCTGCTGGGCATCTTGTAGCAACATCAACATAAGAGGTGCAGAGACAGAGAACTCAAATTACTTGTCCAGAATACTTAGTGGAAGTCAGAGGGTGAGCCAGGCTGAGGATATGAGATTTGCCCTGGGTGACATCCTTTCTAGCTGGTTTGCTCAATATCTCTGGTGTACTGGAGCTATCAAAGCTGTCCTTGACCCCAGCTGAAATGGCACACCTTGCAGCCGTTGTGTGTTTGGAAATATTGTGCTGCCGAGAGTAGCTTTGCAAGGTTGGGTTTGTTGTTTGTCGGGCTGTTTGTTTATTTTTTTCAAGTCTGGTGAGAGCAGCTTTGTAGGCTTTGGTCGTATTGTTATTTTCATTAGTTTTCAAGTGCCGAGTTTGTTTGTTAGCTCGTCTGTTTGTTTTAAATGTCTTGTTTGTGCTTGGGATTGATGTTTGAGAGAGCTTTGTGCCATTTCCATGTGTCGTGAAGGCACCAGGAATTTTTATTGTTCTGATGAACTCTGCCATTGCCACCCTCCTCAGGCAACTGACTGACTTCTTGGGGCCATCTGGACCTTCACACCTGTAGAAGATGGCATGAACTGACCACGTTAAGGCAGTCCCGTTTTGTACACCTCTTCCCAGCCAGTGCCTTCCTCATCTCACAGGATTGCCCAGAGTGTTTTGCATTCACATACGAATCTGTGCTGGCTTCAACAGGGCAGAAACCCTCGCAACCGGTCTCACTGGCCCTAAAATCTGCACCGTGTCAACTTCCAGCACCACGTTAAGAAAAAAATCAACGATACAAATCTTCATGAACACATCTGTTCTTGAAAACACCTATGTGACACAGAGTAAACAAAGCTTATTTGAAAAACAGATTTCTTTTTGGAGCAAATGGGTGGGGATTATGAAAATATCAGCCCAGGTTAAGCAAATGTTTGCCCTCTCACTTTTAGAAAGGAGAAAGCTGTGAGAGATTTTCAGAGCTGTTGAGCTGAGATGGGAGAGCTGCTGGAGATCTCTGGCTTCTGAAGAAGCATTAGAGCATGATCTGCAGTGCCAGTGCTGGCCCAGGTAAGCCTTGATTTCTTGCCCTTATTCTTTATTGATACTGCATTTGTAAGCCTACCCCAGACAAGCACTGCTGGCAGAAGGGTGATGCCAAGGGAGGTATCTTTGGAGGACAAAATTCTTTTTCTGCTGTTTCACTGTATCAAACACATTTAATAAAAGAGAAGGTGTGTCTAACACAGCATGACTGCGTCCTGTGCTATGTTACTCCATGTGCATGAGACAATGCCACTACCAGCAGCTAAACTTGCAACTTATGTCACTGAGTAGATAAATATACAGTGTCTAATGATAGCACTAAAACATTGATCTGTGTAGTTTTATTAGTCTGTGTGAAGTCAGATTAAGTTACTGATTTATCAGCTATACTATTTGTTTTCTCAGTTATAGAGACAGGATTAGGAATTGTTTCAATGATATATCTGTTCGGCTAAGGACCTACAATACAAAAGATTACACATACTTACAGTCCTCCCCCACCTGCCCTCAGTATGCAAAGCATACTCTTACCAACAGAAAAAAATAAAATGTTTGCCCTCAGAGTTTCCTAGACCAGTTCACAGATGTGGGAAATTAATGGTGGTGATGGTCAAGTCTGATGTGGATCAAGCCTTGAACCAAATTCTCAGTGATTAAATTTCAAGTGGCTTCTACAGTCTCAGGACTAGAGCTGAAATGACTATCAGTTAAATCAGAAGCAATTTGGGGCAAAACCTGTTTACTTCCACATGAAATAAAAATAATCTGAAACTACGTACTGCCAGGAGAAAGAAAGGAGTCATTATGGTTAAACATTTGTCAGAGGAACTCTGGTGGACTTCTAGTACCTCTAATCTGAGAGAAGAAGTCAGCCTTGTCTGATTTTTTCCCTTATATGCTGACATATACCAAGTGTGCTGGCTTCTGATTGAAGATAACCAGGCTGCTTGTGAACTAGCCTAAAGCTATCCAAATCGGTTCCAGAATCATGGCAAAATTGGGTATGATTGGCTGCAAGCAAGCAGAATCAGAGTTTGTGTCTCCGTGTTAGGACGTTAGTGAGATATTAGCAAATTGCATAGCCATCCCATAATCAGTACTGGCTTTTTCAACTCTTACCGTCAAAGGAGGTCTGAGCTCATATGTAAGGGCAGGGTAAGGATATAAAGGTTGGTGAGAACCAGATTTCTCTTGAACTGTATTGCTATAAATAGCAACAAATGTAAAAATAGTCTGCTCTGATGCTATACTTTGAAATACCCTGAAAGAATTACACTGCAAGGGCCAGTACAGTTAACTATTGCTGTGTCCTTTATTGCTTCAAGATCCTAGTTTTATCAAGAAGGAAAAAAACCAATGTTCTAAATTTCAGTTCTGCAAATTTAGCCTTGTCCGTAAGAGTCAGGGTGAGTTATTCCTGGCTCTCACAATGTTAAAAATAAAACCAGCAAGCCGTTTACCTCTCCTGGAATATCTGCCTGTAACTCCCTTGAAAACAGAGGAAATAGTAGGATATCTGGCATTTATAGATTCATCATTACTATATAGAATTTGTGGTTGTGATGATGTGAGGAGACAGAGAATGCTGCTTTTCCCATCCCTCTCGTGGTTGTGCAGGATTAATAGAATTAAAGCAACAAAATCTTTTTAGCAAATTAAACAGATGACTGGACACACAGAGGAAACAGACATATTGATTGGAGGACTGAGCTCAAACTTATTTTCGGACATTAAAGAAATCATTTTTCATGGATTATTCACTCCAAGTCATTTTGCCATTAAAGTGACTTACCATCCCGTCTGCCCACTACATATTTACTGGTTGGTGTACTAAACTTGAAAAAAATGCAAAGAAAACTGTTTCCTAATAAATTTTGCCGCAGAGGAAGGAAAGAATCCTACCGGACAGGAGGATGGAACTAAAAGGAAATTAAATGCTAAGTTCAGTTTTCAAGGAGACCTACGTATGTTCAGGTTTTACATTTGCTTTGGCCTAACAAGACAAGATGGCACTGGCATTTTCTATGCTTTCCTGTTGCTGCTGCAGGGAACATCCGGCACTAAAAGCAGTCTGTGGGAAATGCATCCTTAACGCGCTGCTGCAAGGGGAGGCTGAGGACTTGAATCCCTGGAGAGGTGTAGGAGGCATGCAGAGAGAGCTACCAGTCCAGGCAAGTATTTATTCTCATTTCAAGTCCCACCCTCCTCCCTCTCCCTTCTTGATTTGCTTCACGGGCTGGTGCAGAAAGGGAGGAAGAAAGAGGAGACTCAGACCTTTATTTCTTTGGCAGGTGCTCCAGAAGGATAGGAAAAGACTGAAATGTGTGCATATAAAGTCCGGTGGTCCTTGCAATGGCACCATGAGGCTGAGGCAGTATTTCTGTGTTTAACACTTGCCCCCTTCCCTGCTCTTTTCCTCAGCAGCACATTCACTGAAAGTCCTGTTGGTAGTTAACTTAGCAATAGGGCTGCTGGAAAAACCTGAACTAATCCTCAGGGTACACGAAGGTCGTGATCTGGTGATGCTGCTGTGCACCAATAAAAACCCATCTCAAGGGCACATATTACTGTGTCGCTACAGGGTTTGAGTGGGAGTTCAACGAATGTGCTGCAGTGGGACACCAGAGCAAAGAGGCAACTTAACCCTTTTGCAGAGCTCCCTGTTCTTTGCTCACGGTGTTTGTTGGGGACACAACAGCAGCGGACTTGAGCTCCCTAAAAGCAGTGTTAAAAAAGCATTCAGGGCTAGTCATGGCATCAGCTGCTTGCTTTAGAAGAAAGGGAAAAGGCAAACACATCTGGGGCTGATACTACTTTCACTCACAGACACCTACAGGAAAGAAAACCACTGATGTGAATGGGATTGTATTGGTGCAAAGCTACTATTCTCTGGACCCTTTGATGGGAATCTAAAGGCTTGGTGGACCTATTTATCCCCCACATACTCACAGAGAATGGTGGTGTAAGGACAGAGAGAGGTCTGACTGCACCCTCCATATTAAAGGAGAGCTACTTGGATGGTGGTGGTCCCCTGTCACCAGCTGTGGGCTACTCTTCCAAGGTCGGGAGCTAAGAGAATATCCTGGAATGATATATCTGCCCTGGACCCATCAGAGATGTGCCTAGTCCAGCACGAAGGGAGGAAACTATTATTTTGCCAAATGTCTGATCTACTGTTCTAGTTAATCCATGCCTAAGATCCCTTGGAAAGAAAACACTTGATTCATAGATGCAGGATAATTGGGATCCAGTTCTTTTTTCACTCAAAGGGATGGAAATTTGTCCATCTCTGTCTGTAGAAGCAGGGTCATACTGTTTGTATTCCACATCAGCTGAAATGAAAACAATGTGTGATGTGTATCTGGCAGACCTCAGAGCAATAAAAAAAAATTACTGACAATCTAGCAATCTAATAGACAAACAATCATCTGCAATTTGTTTTAGGACCATTTCCCTCTTCACTATTAACTGTACTCTGCTGGTTCCCACTAAGTCAGTTTAGGAGATTGTTCATTTTGCTCATTTAACTGGATTTTTTGTAAAATTAAGGTACTTTATATAGTACTTCTGCAGAATGGAGAGGACACTCAGCTAGTTAAAAACTGTTGCTTGTAAACCCATCAGTCATAGGACTTGGCTGCTTTCTATTCCATTCCAGTGTTTGTGGAAATCACTTGTTCCAGATTATCGACATATTGATTCAGCTCTAGTACCTCAGGGGGGAAAAGCTGGGAAGCTAAATGATTGCCATATCTCTCCATTAACTGTTTCACACCGGGTCACAGAAGAAATGTCATTTGATCTGCAGATGTGCATGATTCTGCCTCACCTGAAATGCAACACACCTTACCCTTGTTCTTTTGGTACCAAGCACAAACCCAAAGCTGGTGATTGTGTCACTTGTGATCAGACAGGGAGAAGAACCTGGGACACTCTCTGGCCAACATATCAAGCTGGGTGTCCTTCACTGCTCCTAGCTGTTTGCAATGCAAATGGAAGGCTTTGTCTCACATAGTGCCATATCCATGGTAACCAAATGAAGACAAGTTTGCATTACTTCCTTAGTAAAGTGTAATCCTTCCCCTGGTGCATGTGCCAAAGAGGCATACAGAGTTAAAGGGACAGCAAAATATTTCATGGAAATGGAAAGAACCAAAGCAACTTCTGCTTTTTTTTCTTTATTTTTTTCTTTTCATTTTTTTAAGTTATTGCTGCCCTTACTCCTCCACCCCCTCTTTCCCGTCTTGTCTTTTTCTAGAGTTCCCATTGTTAAAAACTAGAGTAGTCTTGATTTCTGCTTTCCCTTTGCCTCAGAGGCTAAGCAAACAGTCATCCATCCAACTGTGAACTTAAACACCATTTCTTGGCAAATAGCCTTCCCTTCCTGGTATATATATATATTTTATTTTTATTTATTTATTTTAATAAAAATAATAGGCGTGGAAAGGCAAGCCAAGAACACTAGTTCCCGTCCTCCAGTTTTTCAGACATTGTATCTGTGACAGAGCAGAGGCACAGATGCACCAGCCTGCAACTATTCCATTATATTAACAGCTGGATCAAGCCATACAGGTTGGAGTTTATCAATTTGTTTTTATTGTGGTGGTTACACATTTTAGGAAGCCTTATTTTTTCTCTTTTGATTTGCAAGATATTACGTGGGAAATAATAATTATATATGTGTGTTTTGTGTTTTTTTTTTTTTTTATTTATGGATTTAATTCCAGTTAAAAGACCTTAATTCCAGTTAAAAGAGCTTAATTCCAGATTGAAAGAGCTTTCATTTTTTTTATAGTTTCATAGACTGTCTCTTTTGACCAGCTGGGGTGTGTTTTTAGCAAAGGGACCAGACTCAGGCAAGTGTACTGAAAAATTATTGCTGTTGTTACTATTTTCATTGTTGTTGCTTTGTTTCCTTGCTTGTGACAATCTGTGCACTGAATTGATGCACTTTCCCGTATGTATCCAGGAGGATTAAAAACACATCTCTTTCTCTCCCTCTTCAGCAGTCTTATGCTGTTAGCTATTGTTATTTAGCAATATTTGTAATGTTTCTTCTCAATTAAGAGTGAATTCATATTGTGATTAAAAGGGATCATGATGATACCTTCAGCTTCCAATGCATTTATTCACAATGAGCAACACTGACTGTCTCAAACAGCCCTAGGACTTCTTCTTTGAGAAGAGCAGAACAAGTTGATACTGTGGTCTCTGAACAGGAATTTTACCAAAGGCTTCACACAGACAGGACCCCACCCAAATTTACACCTACCAGCATATGAGAAGGCTTGAAGTGTTATTACAGCCTTCACTACACAGTACTCTTCCAGAAAAACTTCATTACCTGGAGTCACTTCACTTGAGAGTTTTCACATGGATGTTCCAAGGATGCTTGGAATATCAAACCAAGCTTCCTTCATTTCTTTCGATGTAAATAGCAGATATGCTGAAGAGACAAAATAGTCATCTTCATACAGCAGCTTTGATTCCAGTGTGCTTAACAACTCAAATGTTGATGGGCAGGGGAAGGGGACATCAACTTCATTTAGCTGCCCAGAGTTGGGTCCTAAAGGCTGAAGAGGCTTTTGACATCTGCTTTTCCTTTTGAGTAAGACAAGAGTCTTGAGACAAAACAAGAGTCCTCAGTCTTCAAGTAGCAGCTTGTCCCAGTAAACAGCAACTTGTTTACTAGAGCAGAGATGGGTTAATACATGCTATGAGCTTTGTCCCTGATGGAAATGCCATCAAAAGCATAGCTGAGCCAGAATGCAGGACACAACTGTATCATATAAATGTCTCCACAGTAATAATATGAAGCATGTTCTGTGTTGCTTTTCTCCCATTATTTTCTTTCATTTTCCTTTTTTTTAATGGTTACCTAAATGCAGCAATTGATTCAGATACTATATATGTTTGACCTCATGGAGATGATAATAGAAAAACTTCTCAGTCCAGCTATGGGGTCTGAAAGCATTTTTTACCCCTATTCAGTGCGAAGTTGCAAAAGCATACTTAAAGTGTTCTGCTACCATGCTGAAACAGCCCAGTCACCATAAATATGTTCAAATACTTTTCTGTATGGATATGGAATGTCTGAGAATTTAAAGGTGTTTCAAACTCAATGTAGCTGAGATTTGATGCTACCTCTTAATTCATGTCTGTTTAACTACATTTAAATTCATATTTCTCAATATTAGTTAACTGTCGTCTGTCTACTCAAGTATTGCCACACATGGATATGGAGATGTTTGCATTCATAAATGTCTAAAGAAAGTGGATAAATATTAACAAAGTGTGATTGAGTAATTGCTTGACAAATGGAAAGGGAAGGTAATATTAACAGCAATATGCAGTAGGTATCATACAATGTGAGGAATATGGTGCAAAGCTGATGAAGTTCAAGATCCTGTTTCAGTGAAACAAACACACTTTAGTGTAGTTGGTGGCAAGGAGAATGGTTCTGTTAAATGCTGGCAACCAAAGTGAGATAAATCTGTCTGGGAGTCTGCCATAAACTGTTTGTCTGTTTTTCAATTTTTAGAAACTTTTTGTTCCTTGCATTCTGTAGTAAAAAGCTGGTATAAATTTCTCACTGATTCAGAGTCCTCAGTTTCTACCTTGAAAGTTCCTTGGGGGGGAGGAGGGGGGGGGGGGAAAAAAAGAAAAAAAAAAGAGAGATTTCCAAGATGTTCTCAGTGTGTTATCAAATGAACAAAACATACAGAACATGGAAACCAGCCAGTCATTCATTCCATCAACAGATTTGCAGAGCTAAATTTGCTTCTGGAGAGCAGTTAGAAATTAAAACACACAGATGATGAGTGGTGCTGGCACCCAAACTGTGATCAAGAGGACACTCTTGTCTGAAAAGATGTACCCTATCAGATTAATCATTATGTGTTAATTAATTTGAAATCAAAAGGATGTCTTCTGCTGTCTATGCACAGGAAATTAATGGTGATAGCACTAATTAAATGTAATGGAAGTTACCTCTACACTTCCCACATCTGGGGCCAAACTCTTTATTGCCCTTCATGTTGTGTCATTTACAGTTCAGTCCCATTGTAGCATCTTACCCTCATTGTACCCTGCTGTAAATGGCTGTGCAAGTCATCAGGCAATGGAGAATCAGGTCGGTGGATTACTCAGCTGGGGAATGAGCTAATTTCAATTAAACTAGTTCTAAACTTCAATTTCTAACCTTGAGAAGGTGTTTCACTGCATCTCTTCCACTGTGGGTCATCTTACAATGAAAAAATGGTCCTTCTGCCTCACTCTCCCCTTTTACTCGCCATAACTCTACTGTCCTTTCTTTGACCTCCTGCTGCTGCACGGGCATTCCTCCTGGCAACTTCTCTGGAAGGTAGGAGGCTCCATTTCCTTGCAGTTCTTCTCTTTGACCAAAAGCAGCAACAGATGTTTTCTCACCATTGTTGTGTAATTGCAATGCTCTGACAGGAGGGACTTTGAGAGGCCACAGCAAGTAGATGATATTCTCTCTCTGCCAGAGGACTCAGAAACACAGTTCATGCTGTATATCCCATCCTCTCCATAAAGGAGATTGCTCACCTGTCTTTTACTCATGGCTTTTTAGTAGTCTCCAGGTCTCATAAAAGGTAATAATAGAAAAGAAATCCATGGGTGGGCCAACCCAATGTAACTACAACTAGAAAACTAAGTGATTTCAAAACACATCGACTATCCTGGTTTATTTGTCCTGAGAACATTCACGAAAGGGACAGGAAAGCAATTTTTTTCCCCATCCCAATCACTGGTAACTGGCTTTGTAAAATCTTTTTTCTCTGGTGTTGCATCTGGGATGTTGTATGTGACTACAGCAGACCTAGACATTGCTCCTTTGGGTTTTCAAGACAGGATAGTCATAAAACCACATCTATTAGCTGCAGTTCACCTTGGTGGATGGGCTTTTTTCTCAGGACATAGTGGCAGTGTCCTAGGCAATGCAAATCACACTTCTTAGCAAAGCTAATTGGAGACTTCTCTTCGGTGGCTGCTGAGATGTCTTCCTTGAACCAACACTCTCAGGGTCAGATAAAAAGCCTCCCAAATTCACTAAATAGACCAACATTTAGTAGGTATTCCCTTCCAATGCTGTACCCTGATACTGAACCACTGATACCCCACCACTTGTGGGCCTTAATCCATTTTTGTCTCCGAATGCCTTTAACCCAGGCTGGTTTCTCTCTCATTATATGCATCCCCTTCACTCCATCCCTTCTCCCCACCTTCAGGATGACTGTGAGAACTGGTTTGCTGGAACAGTTTTCACAGTCTGAGGGGTCGCAGCCAGACAGCCATGTCAGCATCAGTATTCGAACTTGTTTCTGGTTGCATATGCATCTGAACATGTGGGAAAAGGTTAATTTCTGAAGGATACGGGAACTGATAGGGAATAATATGCCCCAGAACTAGTCATTTCTGCTGCAGTGGTACTAAAAAGAATAAAAAAGAGCATGTTTTTACACTGATCGGGGTACAGACTGTTGCAAGTGGTAGACTATCCTTTTCCTATGTCACTGCTTGGTAAGACTAGAAAAAAAAGTTTTGCAGATTCTTAGCATCCCATAGTGACTGAGGATAATGTCAGCGGGTTGATTTTTTTTTTTATACCAGTGTGCTTGTACTGGTGACAAGCATTTCCCATCATGTATATGGATAGCTTTCTGATCAAGCTATCCACTACATCATGGGAATTTCACAGTGCAGTGTGCCACAAGGGACATGTAGCTTGATGCACAAATATGATTTATGGCTGTGGTCATGCATACCTACAATTCTGAATCAACGTGCTACTATGGGGAAATACAGTTTAACAACTTACTTAAACTTAATTGTATTTTGTTCACCAAAATACTACTTTTTTAACTGTTTGTTCTTCTTCAGGATAAAAATAAAGTCTCAAAGACTGGTACTTACCATGAACTTTTCAGCATGACTTCATGCATTATCTGCTTAAACAGAAGGCCATGAAGTGATTTGGTCAGAGGCACAGTTGTTCCAGAGAAGAAAAAAAAAAAACGAATAAACCATCCAATCGACAGAGCCTGAGGAATGACATTTGGAAGTATGTCAAGGATCAAAAAAAAATAGCAGTAATGTTGTGCAGTTGTAGCAGCATTTTTCATTGAGTAAGACCAAGTCAGCCAAACTCAAGCACTGCAGAGTTGACTATTATTACTGGTGTAATTAATAATTACCATGTCACCACCATGCGTGTGGACCAGCTCAGATCAGCTGAGAGCTATCATGCAGCTGCCTCTTATGTGGTGCACTGAATAGGCTTTTGCTTTCATTCTTCTCACTCCTGCCCTGGATAAGCTGATTTAATTAGATTCTTAGTGAAAAAATAAGTTCAGAAGTGACAGACTTTATTCATGCAGACTATTAAAATTTTGTAGTCTTTGCCTTAAGCGTAAACTCAAGATTTGAGCCTCAACACTTAACAGAAGCCAATGTATGTTGAGGGGAAAGTAGGCGATGTTCACAGGCAGGAAAGAAGATGAGCCTGTGGCGCTGTTTTTCTACAAGGCATCCCCACACAACACATCCATGCCCTGAGAGCCCTGTGCCCCACCTTCTCATCATCAGTGCCTTCCTGACCTCATCTCTTCTAAGGAAAGAGCAGCCATTCTTTTGGGGGACTTAATTTCTTTGTCTTTTTTAATGATTTTATCTTACAGTCTATCCACAAGTGGGAATAAGCCGCAAGACCAAGAGAAGGCAGGTAAGAATGAACATCATTCATCATTTCTTACAGGTCTGCTTAACCATAAAATATCAAGCACCACAGCCTTGGTCAGGGTGGGGAGCTATTGGGAAGTTGTGATACTCATGGACAAGCTGTATATTTATTCCTCCATTTGGAGTCGTAAGGAGAAGATTCTCTTAGGCCTTCAACAGAAAAGTCTTAAGCCCACCTTCTCTACTGGCAGGATATGATTTTCTTCTGCTGAAGGAGCGGAGGTTTCTAGGACAGGTTTGCCCAGTGGTCTGGAAGTAATGGTACAAGAGTTTCAGGTGACTGAAATTTTGCCTGATCTGAATGCAGAACTTCTTGCTTGTTCTCACCTACTTCCCTGATCTGCTGAATGTAGTGAATTAAGAGATATTTTCTTCTTTTTAGAAAAGAAGCCAAAAGCCAAAATCACCTCACAGTTCTTCATATATTCATGAAAATGTTCACATTTTTAGTCCTCTTGGAAACCCAAAATATTATTTATAATTGCTTCCATATCTACAGTTTTTGATTATTTGGTTCACAAGTATAAGATGTTGTTCAATAAGTGATTTAATTTTGTCTCCTGTTAATCAGAGATTACTGAAGCTAAAATGCCTTATCTTCCCTCAAGTATCAGAGGCTACATTTTGCTTAGCAAAATATATTATTCATAAGAAAAGATATACTTAGATGTGCAGTAAACAGAGCACCAATTAACACCACAGTTGGTTTACAAAGTATTTTTTGTTTGTTTGTTTGTTTTCATAAGGTTTTCTGACAGATTTCTAAAGGGCATTATTTCCCCCAAAGTATCTTCCAGTTTGGTAATGAGATTCAGTGTTTCTTGTGTCAGGAACAAAACACTTACACAGATCAGGAAATGTAAATACCGTACCCTTCCCATTCATGTTTCTGTGACCTCTTAAATATGGAGAAAACAAACTCTAATATTTCAAAATGTCAAGCTTTCTGATGAGGAACTTCTCATGAGAGTCTTGTCACTAGAGAAAGAAGTGGAGACTCTAACCATGAGTGACCTGTGGTGCACTACCTGGAGGTGCAAAGTTTGTCCAAGTCATGAGGTGGACATGGGCTCCTGAGTAATTTACTACCACTTACCAGGCTGGATAGCTTAGCCTTGGTAGCAGCATGTTGGCATGTTCTCAGCATTAGAGGACAATTAAGCTGACTAGCCTATAACAAAAGATAGTTAAGGTGTTACAGCCTGCATTTCTCTAGTTTGAGAGTACAATCACACCAGCTACTGACTCCTACCCAACTTGCAGCAACTTACCAAGTTATTCCCATTTGATTTTTTGGTGATCTGCTACTTCCTACACCTCTTACAAGCAGCAGGCTTCTCTTCATTAAATATTTACTTGACACCCTGGCCACTGTTTCGTGGTGCTAGGATTTTAATTTGGCAGCGCTTGTGTTCATCCAGTCCCAACAATAGGAGATATTGAGAAAATCACAGCAGCAGACAGTTTGTGGTATAATGTTCTGTTATAGAGAGCTGCTAGGGAAAAAATTGTATCAGCTCTTATTTTTCACATTCTCAAGCATTTTTTATAGTGAATCTACAGTTTCTGTTGGCACGTGAGTGAGAAATGGTATAATACAAGTATCTGATTCTTACTCAAATTATGCTCAGTTTGCTGCTAGAAATCTGATTTATGTTACCACAGCAAATTACAGGATGTCAGTAACCTTTACGTTCTCAGTTTGGATGGATATCATTGCACTGAGTAAACTAGAGGAACTTATGTTAGAATTTACAAGTGGAAGAATAATCCAGAAGAGAATGTGAAAGGATGTTTTCTCCTTTATTTGACACTATTTTGTTAAATAGGAAAGAAAACTTTAAAAGCTAGACAAA
>VWZY01003721.1:180199-200097 GCA_013399075.1 Chloroceryle aenea | reverse complement strand
AAGCTAGACAAAAAAAAAAAATAATCATTTTGTGGAATGTAGAAGGATATCTACTGCTCTTCCTAGGCAAAATGCTACCCTAGCCTTCAGGAATGTGTTCTTTCAGTGTTAGGAGGGGATGTGACAGCTACAGGCACTTGATTTATTGCCACTTCATCATCATGAAATGATGAATTATGCACATTACAGGTCATAGGTATAGCACACTTAGAGTCCAGTAAACAATTTTATTCGTTCTTGGACAAATCTCTTCTCCATCAGAAACTCTTGAGAGTGTCCTAACACTGTCTCACTCCCCTCAAACACATTTAGAGCATGATGCGAAGCCCAGAGAAATCAATATTCACAAATAGTCAGAAAAATTCAGAATTACACTAGAGAAACTAGTGTAAACTGGAGTGTACTGCTACTGGTTTATGAAATACAAAGGCATCTATTTTCCCTTTCTAATGGACATGTGTCAATGTTCTTGACCCTATGACTAACACACACGGTGAGCTGGGCTTCCCACAATGGTGCTGTTCTGCAACTTTGTGTCTCAAGATGAAATATTTCCTTATAAAATGCAGTAGGTCTTTTGGTCTTTTCTCTAGTTTGAATCATTTTTTGTTTAAGGGGGAAGAAATGTAAGAAGTTAAGTGATTTTTATTTCTTCTTGTTTTCAATTTCCTTGTCAGTACCAGAAATGGTACAAATGACTGTGCAGAGCTACAAGAGGTATGTGTCAGACACTGTAAAGATCTGTTATAAATTATTTTTTCTTTTTATTCTTGACAAAAGGAGGCATTTTAGGTTGTTTGGGGTTTTTTTTCTTCAATTAAACTGATAGCAACAGTGTTAGTTTGAAAATCTACTTATGCCTCTACGTTTGTTTAAGATATGATCTGATAGATAACCTGCAATGATTAAAAAAAACATTATCAATGCAATGCTTTGCACAGAATTGCTCTCAGGTGCCACTCCTGCTGCTGCAGCTCATTGTGCCTTGTCTCTTCAAAACTTAGTTGAGAGCAATTATATCTCCTGAAGTAGGTGGCTAGAGAAACCATGCTCCCTAAAGGTTGCCCAAAGATTCACCATCTGTCAAAATTGAGCCATTCTGCCACCTTTATAATTAGCATTTACTGGTACCTCACACCTACGTTCTCACACCTACTGTAACATACTGTTCTTGAGAATAAGCGTATTGCCACGCTCTCATGACGACTCTTCTTCTAAGGCATTGCACTTATGTATCATTATAAACCAAGACAACATGCAAATGTTTACTCTAGGAAAAAATCATAATGACATCCCAGCAGAGCACATGAGTAAACACATTTCATTGTTGCTTTTTTCCAAACAGGTCCCTGCAAGACGTTTCAGAAAGTCAGGCTATGTCAAGATGCGAGAGTCTCAGTTCTTCCCACTCGCTCACTGGTGCACCCCAGAGGTTAGTTATTTACAAGTATTTTCAGCTAAAAATACAACGTATTAGCTCATCTAGGGATCAACAAATGTGAGTACAATTTTAAATAGGCAGTCAAGGTCTTAATTTGTAAAAGGCATGTCCTCATTTTCTTTAACAAGATGAGAATAGCCTTCTTAATAACAGGTGTCTGATCTCAAGTGCATTTGTACCGGTAAAAATTCCAAATCTACATGAAACTGCAGTGGGCTTAGAATCCATGGGAAGATAAAAGGCTGTGAGGTCTCACAGCAGCTGCATCGTGCCTTATTTGTATTGTGGCTAAAGAGAAGTGAGCCTGCAGAGCTATAATGTATACTTTGCATTAACAATATTCTTCCTAAACTTTCTAGATCCAATGCCACCGCGTTCCTCTGGGGGGAGGTACATGTATTAATCTCTTAGCAATGTGACCAAA
The DNA here is from genome assembly GCA_013399075.1 of Chloroceryle aenea. Lineage (NCBI taxonomy): Eukaryota > Metazoa > Chordata > Aves > Coraciiformes > Cerylidae > Chloroceryle > Chloroceryle aenea. The sequence continues at coordinate 198,232 of VWZY01003721.1, read as the reverse complement.
AAATTGCTACTTAAGCACAAAAGGGGAGAAGACAGGAAGAGAATTATTTAATAAAAAGCAAGACCATATGATAGCTACTGCAAGAGAAAAGTGACATCAAGACAACGGTGCAAATTATCCTGATGTTTTCACTACAGCATCACAGAATGGCTGGCACTTTGGGAAAAGGATCCAGTGGAGATTCTGCTTGATTTAGGCTTTGGTACAGAAGAACCTGATGTTTGCACTAAAATCCCCCCTCGGTTTCTCAGTGGTGCTTCTGTAGCAAAAGGGATCAACATTCGAGTCTTTTTGGAAGCTCAGAAGAAACGGATGGACATTGAGAGGCCAAACCTGTATGGTAAGGAGAGACATTTTCATAAAATGAGAGGTTTTAGCCATAAATAGCCATGGGGATTGGGAAGGTAGGGAAGAAGAGGCTTATGAAAGAAAATCAAAAGGGATATGCATTCAGGAGTCATCAAGGATCCACATATACCCCTTTGTGGCAATACTTCCTAATGTGACCGAGATACTGTATAGTTCTCCTCAGCTGTGGACTCTGATTTATGTGCTGAAGCTACCAGCTTGTGGCATTTTAAAACATAACTGCTCATCCCCTGTAAGACCTACCCCACCACCAGAGACTGTCGCTGGTGTCACAGTGAATGCAAAATTGACCATGAGTCCATTGCCTTGGCCACTTCACCAGCAGCATGTATGTACCCACCATCGTTGGTGGTGTAAGCCTGCTGAAAGCCACTATAGAGGATTTTGAATGCTTCCAGGCCAGATATGGTCTCGCATTCTCTTTTCCTCTCAGTGGAAGCAGGACTCCTCTCACAGGGAAATGTGCAGAGTGGATGACAAAGGCTTACCTTCCCCTGACTAGAGCTACAGAGCTTGTTCATTAGATCCACAAATCCCTAACTAGAACCTAACAGGTCTCTGGTTCAAATATGCTCTAAGATATAGACGAGGATCATATTTTAAGTGCAATGAATTCCATCATTTAAAGCACACAGTCTTGATTTGTATTCATTTAGAGAGCTCTAATTCTCATTTTGTTTATTTTGCAGTCAAGAAATGAATATGAGGTCCTCACCCTAAAGATATGGCTGCATTAAAATAGCATTGTTAATTTGCCGGTGTATCACCCATCTGAAAAGTCCAATTTTGACATCATTTCCCCTCATGTTTGTTGCACAGGATAGCCAGATGGCTCTTGAAATCTTCTGTTTTCTTAAGATGCTCAGCTAAGCAGGATCTCTCACATAGCCTGTGCAATCCCATTTAGAATTACACCAAAGAAGCAGTATAGATGGAATGAGAATTGAAACAGAAATGTCAGAGCATTGTGGAAAATGTGGGTTTTTCTCTCTTTTTTTTTTTTTTTTATAGCAAGCCCTGTGCACACATTTCAATATTTACAGCAAATTGACACATCAAGCAGGTTTCTCAGCTCTCACTTTCTTTCTCTCTCTGTAAATCCTTTGAGAATGAGGGAGAGAGGGATCAGAGATAACCAGTATAAGTGGATGCTGGATGGACACCTCAGGGAAGAAGGCAGAGAAATAGAAGTCAATGAGAGCAGAAAAAGAGCCTTTGAGAGGAGTTTGCACGGTGAAGGCAGGCAGTGGTAAGTCAGGGTGTGAATTTAATGACTGGTCCTGCAGTCAGCCTCAATGGGAGCACTCTTAGTATGTGTTAATGGCTTATCCATATGGGGGAGTTGCTGTGAAGTAGGATAAGATTTGAATTTCTGTTTCGGTGGGTGTGATGTCCATCAAAATACATTATCTTGCTTTTGACAGTTTGGGATGGGGGTTTTCACACCATCTGCTTTGGCCTCCTGAAGTATGTGCCCGGGTTTGGAACATTTAATGGAGAGAGATGGGATTCAGCCTTCAGAGATATTTACCTCTTCTCTTTTCACTGACCACATATTTCCATATATGTGGTGATTAACCTCAGCCTGGTTCACTGCACCAAATTATAGACATTTAGCTGAAGCACTATCTGAAAGAGCTTAAGCACTGTAGTGTCTTTCTATCTCCATAGCAAGTGGAGAGAGTCAGATAACTCCTGTGGGTGATCATCTAGCCACCATTAAAAATACTTTCAAAAGAAGCCAGTCTGTCTCAGTGACCATGTAAGTAATCATGCACAGGTACCTTCCTGCAGCTGGTGTTCTGGGAGAGGATGTAGAGCCAGAAAGGGATGTACCCGGTTTAGCATACAAACTCCTGAGCAATATCTTCAAATGGCATTTGTTTACAATTTATTTTTTTTTAATCTTGATAACCTTAGGTTGTCTGATGGTTTTGCAGGGAGGTAAAGGAAAAATAAGGAGTGGTAAATCCATGTTTATTAGATTTTACAATGGATTGCATCTCAAGTTGAAACAATACTAAAAAAAAAATAAAATAAAATATTTTAATATATGACAAAGCAGACAATGCTGAAATTTAAGTTTTACTTTTCCTGGAAAAACTGAGCAATTTTAGATGTCCTGGTTTTTCCCACTTAAAAATGAGGGATTTTATCTTTTCCAATTTCTGCCATTTGCCTTGAAAAATATGCGTTGATTGAAAATTTCTTGCTCATTCTAGAAATATTCTGTGTTCCTTCATTCCACTGTGGGGTCTAATGAAGACTTTTGAAATCTTTCATATAGATGACTATGTCAGCCTATGTAATACCAGATTTAATGAAGGAGGAACAAACTGTGAGCGTCCCCTCCTAAATCAAAAAACAGTTGATCATAAAGTCATTAGAACCCCTACAAAAGATACAGATTCTATTGAAAATTCATCGATCTTGCTTACAGTATGGCCATTTGCTGTTTTGTCTGAAGTTTCTAGTGAAAACAAATCCGTGTTTATGTCCTTTAATATCTCACCTGTGCTACAGGTTTAGACTATTTTTCTGCAGGGACTAAAGAAATATTACCAACCTCTTGTCTATTTGAGGCTCAACCCTTGGGGAGCACACCTAGAAACTGAAGGGACTAGAGAGAAATATTCCATGAGGCAAGCCTGTCCCTGACATAATTTTTTCATGACCTGTGTATTTATTCCATTGTACGTGAGCGAGGGTATTTTTTTTATGTTGCTCATTTATCATTTCTTTTGTTGTTCAATTAGTTCTTTAGGTGTCCCAAGCTCTTTGAAATAATTTACAAAAGCTAAGTAGCATGTGAAAACTATTTCAAATAGCAGCAAGTTTGGTTCTGGTTCAAATAAAAAGAAGAACGGACTGCTATGCCACTGTCAGTCAAAGGAGATTAGCACTTGGCATTTTTATGGCCTGACATAGTGGGAGCTAAATGAAATACTGAGGATGAAATGTGCTTTACATGGAGAGCATGTTGTAGCACAACACGTACAAAAACGAAAGTTATTTACTCTAACACCCCACATGGGCAAATAGAAACCATGCAACACTGTGTAACGTGTGTATTGATAGATCAGACAACTCCTTTAAACAACATTAGTTGAAACCTTTCAACTTATCTTAAAAGTGGCATCAATGGCAATATTTTCCTTCATTGTTAAAAATCAGGCAATGTCTGGGGCAAAAGAAAAAAAGGGTATGTTTGAGGTACAGATACTATCAGGAATTATATGTGATGATATTGGTCCCCAATGCAAAGGACCAACTCAGATCCATGTTAAATATCCCCTTGTTGTCTAATTGTCAGTGAAGCAGTGTTACCAACAGCCTGCATGCAGACTGCAGGCAGGAAATTTGGTTGCTCTCTAAGAGAAATGGCAGCCAAGAAAGTTAGCATTTTGCCATCTACTGTCTTCAGTGAATCTCTCAAGGAAGCAGGAGTCCTGGTGGCATACTCATTGCCTCAGGATAGGTACAGACACAATGTGCAAGCAAATATGCTGTGTTTCTTTGTATAAATAACTTCATAGTGTTGTAGTGATGTAAATCTCCAGGATCCCTTAGAGAAAACATTATTTGCTTCTCTTTAGATGTTAGGCCATGTTAAAAATGACCAAGAAATTACAGGAGGTTAGTACAATTAAAAAAAAATCTGAGAACCTTTATATGACAGCAACTATGAGTTTCTGGGGGATAAGTGTTTTGCTTTCTGCTGCTATGAAAATGAGAACATAGCTTCTATGGTCAATTTTAACCGGTTAATAGCTATATGCATTTTGCAGTTATCCTGGACAGCTGCCAGCTGTAAACATTAGAGATCAGATTTTAATAACTTTATTCACATGAATTTTAATAAATTCTCAAAAATGGCATCCAAATCTGGCCCAGCCAACCAGAGAATTTCAGGCTGGATTCTGTAACCTTCAGTCACACAAACCAGTATTCAGCTGCGCTTGACCCAACAAATTCAACATTGTGTAAGTGTTTGGCTAATATAAAGAACTATACAATGACATTTGTATATCATCTGAATGGACCCTCTGGAAGTAAATGGAAAAATGTAGCTACTTTTGAGTGAGGTACTTAATATGTTTCTTTGAAATTACAAGTTTGAATAATCATTGTAGCTGATTATTTCAAATTATTTTCTTTTATAACCATGTTGCTTTCCATTCTGACAAACTTAAGAACATTTTCGACAGCTGGAAGTACTTGACAACATAACCAGTGCCTTCTCATCTTTGCTGACTGACGTCAACACCCAACAGACCAAAGCACAGGACACCGTCAGGGATGAGACTGGTCTTCTGGATGCTGTGAGGAGCAGACCTGTGGTCACACAAGCAAAGCAGAGAATAGGTCAGATCCTGAAGAGGGCTTCTCAGCAGACAATGCTGCAGAAATGGGGTTCGCTGGCACCTGGGGAAGCCAATTTGCCCAGCAGGAAAGAGCAAACCAGTCCTTATACAGATACTGCTGACAGGGGAACAGTCCAGTCAGGATTTTCTGCACGTGTTACATTGGGCTGCCTGATCCGGGAGCAAACCTCCAGAGACAAAGGTGCCTTGGCATATCCCACATCTCAGTGTCCTCCAACACCACCTGCAAAAACATGGACTTTACCTCACCCAGTTGCAAAACAGCCCCGCCTTTTTCCTGCATGTGAGGTGCCTGCCACAGACAGGCCAAGAAAGGAGCCACCTTTGCTTGTGGACCACGTGCTCAAAAAAGTGGCTGACCTAAACTGCAAGCAGACAGACTCATCTGAAATGGAAGAGGTGAGGTGGATGTTTGTGTATTGTGCCAGCTATACACCCATCTCCATCCATACTATGTTTGGATTCTTTTTTTCAGGATGGAAGCTAAATTACTTCAACAAACACCATGCAGCAGCATTATGGGGAAAACCAGTAGGATTTACACTACTCATTGGGGTGTTGATTATTTTAGGTTGTCTTTGTTTTAGGATACTGTCAAAAAAGTTGGCACTGAAGTTACTGAGGTAGGATTCATTCAACCAGTTTGACAGTGTAAGATGCCAATGTGTTTTGTGCAGCGCTAGGTTTTAGTTTTTTTATAGAAGGAAGCTGCAGGAACACTAATACATATGGTGAAGGATATTTTTACAGATCCAGTCATTAACCAGTGCTGGATTTTTTTTTTTTCCCTGTCTTTTTTTTCCTCCCTCAGCTCATTTTCTGGTGTTCTCTTTCAGAAAGTTGCATCACTAAATTAGCGTTGGTTTTATAGCAGCGTTCGATATATTTTATCACTCTCTAAGCTGATCATCCTATAATCAGAATAACTAGGAACAGCATCTTTTTCTCATATCTTCTCTGTGAAATTCATGATTCTCAGCTCCCTGTATGTTTTAGAAACAGTGGGTTGTCAGTGGGGTCTCAACACCAAGTAGCAGAAACCAGGATATTTGCCAGTCTCTTTCTTACAGCTAGAGTTGTTTTGTGAGCAGCAGTTTTTCTGGCCATAATACTGCAGAAAAAGGGCTATGGTAGGATACTCTTCAATCATACAGATACCACGGGGCTGCCAACAGGAATATTATTCCCATCCTTCAAGAATGAGGAAAAGAGAGCAGGCCAAAACCTAGGTTGTACCGTAAGAATCAAAAAAAGGAGGAAATTTGTGATGGTTGGCAGCCCCCTAAAAACACGTGGAGTGAAGGAAGGAGGGGGAAGGAGTAAAAAATGGCTGAAAAAGATGGGGACTTTAACAAGTTCTTTATTTTTTAAAGCACTGAAAAAGATTCTCACTCTTCTTCAGGAAAGGATATTTATCTTTGCAAGTCACTCTAAAGGTGTGGTTTTCTGTGAGTGGTTTGGTGTAGCCTTCATGTCAGCAGAGCTGACTCAAGAATCAGAGCACAGGCCTGATTATCAGTCTCAGTAGGGAAGATGGTGTCTTTCAGAGATCTCCAGCACAGCAAATTTATAGTCCCAAAGCAGCCCATATGGCTTTGTAAAGCACATAGTGTGTTGGACTTGCTGCTCTGTGACTAGAGGCTCACACAAAAGTGAGGACATTGACAGAGCAGCAAAGGTACATGATCATAAACTCCCCAGTTTGATGTCTAAGATTGGTGAATACTATATGCTCAAATCAGACAGGGTATATATTTGACTTCTGAGCAGTCTCTACCACAATACTGAATTAAGACTACAGGAACCACATACTCTCTGAAACCATCAGGCCACTCCAATTAGTCTGACAACGGCCAGTAGCAGTTGTATGGAGAAAAGAGTAACAGGTGCATATAGAGCAATCCCTCTATTGTATTCTTCTAGCTTTTGACAGTGAGAGTCTAGAGATGTCTTGAGCTACAGACTGCGTGGAGGACAGACTCAACATGCATGTTCATGTGTTACTTTTATCTAAAAGATACCCTTTCCATTAAGGGTTGTTTTTGGGTTGTTTTTTTTTTTCCTGAAGGAGTTTATGCAGCACCATGACACAATTATTCCCCTTGACACTATGAAAAAGTCAATTTGGGTCTTCCTTCCTAGAGGGAAAAAAAATCTGACCTTACATACACTCTTTGGCAAGAATTTCCCTCCATATGCTTGCATTTCCTAGGATTTCTTCTACTAAGTCTTTTTTTTTTTTCCTAGGGACATTTGTCTGAGGCTGTTCAAACAAGATTGTTAGTATATTTACATGGTGGGAACATTTATGTATTGATTACTTTGAGCAAAGCTTGGAAATGTTCTAAGACTAGAGCCTGGTTTATGAAAAGAACAAATATTTTAAAGAGGAGACAACAAAAAAGAAACCATCTGAAATATTTTGGTTTCACTTTGAAATGTCCAGAAAATTGTCTTTATTTTTCTCCTCATTCCTAACTCCCCTCATAATAAGGCATACACTCAGAATCATTGCTGTCAATAAGAATTTTTCCTCCTCTCCTTTTCTTTTCAGATTCAGAGTTTTGAGGATGAAACTCCATGTGGAAATGCTTCTGACACCACTTCAGGTGAGTGTTAAGAAACAGATAATTTGGCCACATCTGGGTTTAAAACACTGTTCCTTGTAGCTGCTTCTAAGGCTTATCCTAACAGTATGTTTTCTCTGTTCTCATTTCTAGTATTTGGGTGCATCCTTCTAGAAATGACAGTTTAGATTATATGACTTGATAAATCATAGGGCTGTAAAAAATATACGGTTGTTTTCAGAGAGACACAGTATATGACACATGAGTATACATGAAAAGGGTACCTCCCATGCACAGCTTCGAGTGTATGAGGTTGCTGTCTGGTGCTTTAAGCAGACCTCTCTGCTCCTCAAATGACATCAAAGCTTTGCTCCTGCTCAGTGAATTATTTGCCAGACTCCAATGACCCCTCATCCTCCAACTCTCCGATACCTAGGAGATAAGTCAACTAGGAGATTGGAGATGGTGGCTCTGAAGCCACTCTGTACCTAACTCAACAAGGATCATGCAAACAGGACATTGTGGTGGCATCATGGCCTCTATGCCATGTCTCACATAGACTATCAGCACATGAGCTGACATAGCATTGAATCATGTGTTAGAAAATAAGTTATTTGAGGAGCCTATGAAAGGATTAAAAGCAAAGCTGTTAGACCAGATGTTATGCTGCCATTCGGGGCAGTCTGGGTTTGGATAAGAAGTGTTTGCTGTCAGGGGTGGTGGTACTGAGGAAAGGGCTGTTCAGCCTCCAGAGCAGGGAGCACTTGGCCTTACTCTCTAGGGACCCTTGCTACCCAGTACTTAGAGCACGACTGGCAGTTGTTGTTATTTTGTTTGTTTTGTTTTTTAATGGGACATAAATTTAATGTGAAAGAACTAATAAGTAGCAAGAAGCAGATAGCAAGGGACAAAGGTGAAAGTTTGGTGAGCCCTCACCTTTTGAGGACTACATTATACCACCTTTGTTGTGCCAACACAAATAATTAAGCAATCCAAATTCATATATAGGTATCTAAAGAAAAATATACAGATATCCACTGGTGCTTGTCACTCACAGATGCCATTTGCTGGAGTGATAGCTGGGTTTGCAGGAGTGAAATCATGAGCCTGTTGATGGCAGAGGCATAAGTCTTGCTGACTTAGTAGGGCCAGTGTTTTCAATGAAGTCTGCAGCCTTTCCTTGGTAAGTGCTAGAGCTGACTAAAAGTGATGAAGCAAATCATTAATTCCTTGGTTCCAGAGGGTTTATTTTTCTTGTCAAATGATCTGTAAGCATACCTTTGCTATCTTCCTAGTTTGTTTGTTGTCTTTTTTAACTGTGTAACAGATTGCATACGTATTGTTTCAAGTATTGTTGCCACATCTTCTCTCAGGATTTTATGTGTCCAGTCTGATAACCTGTGGCTCCAGTGACTTTGGGGGCTTAATGTCAGCTCCTTGCTGCTATTCATACTGTTACATGAGTTTACTTTGATTTTGGTTTTGATGGATGCCTTGATCTTTGTGATCAAAGATGTACCCCATACCAGTAGTCTTGCTCATAGCATATCTATACAAAGAATAGCAATTCCCCAGGACTGATGCAGTGAAAAACACCATTTGGACAAACATTCAGTGAGAAACTTAAAAAAGAGAATGTGGACACAGCCCAGTGAGGAAAAAAAAAAAAAGATAAAAATGTAATAACATACCCACAAATGCTACTTTCCTTTCTTTGTCCATCTCCTCTGAAAAATATCTGTGCTATTTAATGATGAAAGGCATTCATTACATGATTTAGTAAATTGTATAGGTATATCAATCGCAATGTAAGGCGGAAAAAATAACTGTGTACCCTGAATACTCTTTTAAGCATTTAGGAATAAGAATTTATTTAGTAGTAATTTCATTGCAGGAAAAAAAAAAAAAGGTTTTAATTCCGGTATGACTGTCCTCCAGTTAAGTGATGACTCAAAATCATACAAGTAAACTGAACTTATGTAAGATTTATGCCTTTGAAGAACCATAATACTATTTTAAAGTTTTGTCTAAACACTGGAATCTCTCTCTCTCTCTCTTCCTCTGTTGTTTCAGTGTCATTGATGCTTGGCCTAAAGTTAAAGTGGAGATTCATGTCTTTTTGGTTTTGTTTATTTTTTTTTACAGGGCTTTTTCATATTCTTTCTCATTTTCCCACTGCTCTTAAATAGCATAGCCCACCATAGCCATAGGAGTTTTACTGTGACTTCAACTCGCTGTACCTCTAAAAATTGTTGTTTATGAATGTAATATTGTTAGTAGTGAAAAATGCCTATCTCTTAAGAAGGTCCCTACCAAATTCAGCAGAATGTGGTTCAGACCCATAAGCTTCCCCAAATAGGAGTGAGTGGGAAATGGAGTCAATCAGGAGCCTACACATGGAGAATTCAGCTCCCAGGAGAGCATGCCTGAATTTAGATTTGGCCTCCAAACTCCTAGGGCACAGGCTGCCTGTTTTTCAATGTTCATGCTGTGCCTGATACCATAAGGTCCCACTCTCGTTTGGTTGTGGTCTCTGTTGGAAAGGGTGTGAGTGATGATGAAGTTGTGAGAGCCTGATGTGACCCTGCTGAAATGGGAACTCACCTAAGTGGGAAAATGTGAGGTACCCACTATGAAAAGAAATAGAGATAGATAGGAACAGACTTCTCTGCCTAGATGGAGCATATTAGAGATGGGTGACTTATGGAAGTACTTGTCCCAGTGGTATTGTCCCTTGGCTCTGTAGCCTGGCCTCAATTTTAGTCCAATTGCTTAATTTTCTACACTCCCCATGAAAGCCAATTCCCTGGCTGCTGTGTGTCTTCTTTATATTTCTCCATAATGTAGATTCTGGCTGTTTAACTGCAGTAGGCTTTATGATAAGGCTTTTTTCCCTCTCTCTTGGCAGAATGCTGAGACTTAATTTTAAAAGACGCTGAAACCCCCCAAACATCCCTGAATGACTTACAGGGAAAGCAGAGTGTTTTCTAACTCTGTTTTAAAAAATATTACAATCTTTTTTATTAGGCAATTTTATCATTGTTATAAATAAGTAATTGTACTGGGGAGAAGGGATAATCCTTATTTAATTAAATTCATCTATACTCCCAGGTTGGCAGCAACCAGACATATGTGAGACTAATACCCACAGCCTGCCTGTATGCATGTGCAATTAAAAATTCACTCTACAGTAGCACTGGCAGTTTAGTGTTGCTTTTGGCATTTACAAATTCTTTTATTTTGTGACTTTTTTTTTACCATACACATATGCTGGAGCAGATGTTGCTTATTTGTTGTTTATTCAAATCTGTAGGCTCTGGCAGCTAACTCCATTGTTCTGTAATGAAGCTTTATTCACTGTCCTGTATTAGGACCCAGCAAATGCATGACAGGCAGAGTTAGCTCTCAGCAGGAACTACAGTTATTGTCCTTACTTATTGGCTGTTTATATTCTAAAGCTCACAGTTGAGAAAGCTGGCTGGGCAGGGTAAGAGGCTGGGGATGCTGTGTACAGAGGAAAATTACTTGACTCCACTCACTGTATCTTTGCCCTGATGAAGTGCAGGCTTGCATGTAAACTCATCTGTTGCAAGGATTTCATATTCAGCGCTTGAAAAATAGAGCTGTTCTTCCCCTTCACCCCCTCCTCCACCTTGTTCTCCCCACCCCACCCCTGCTGCTCCTTCCTTTTTCAATTAGCCTGTGTAAAGCTCTGGGTTTAACTAAAGGATGTTTCAATGCAGCTCACCCCCGTTAACTCAGCACGTGTCTGAAAATTCATTTGTAGCAACATCTATTAAAGAAGTTGGTGTTATTTCAGCGTGTGTTGTAGTCACCCACTCCTCTTTGCACCTTGTTTACTTTCCTCTCCCTTTGCAGGGTGGTCATGCACCCAAAAGGCAGGAATTCCTGTACAGTGCTGACCCAGGTGGACACACTGCTCCTGGGCACTGGCAACAGAAAGGCATTAGCCTGCTGGAAAAGCCCTTGGTAGCCCAAGAGACAATCAATCAGGGAAGTAACCGCCTCCATCTGGCTCACTCTGACATGGTAGCACACCACCAAAGTGCTTGTGATTCATCTTGTCCCAATGAATTGTGCCAGGGATCTCAAACACCCAGTTTTTGTGGCAGCTGGGAGCAGTCCTAGCTTCCCCGCACGCTGAGCTAACACATTAGCTCCTGTGACTTATCAAGTAGCAATTCTTTCAATTATCACACCTTCACTCCTCCTACTCACCAACCCCTCTGATGGTTTGGCACCATGGGAATATTCACAGAATGCAATTGGTATTTCTTCTAATTGACTGAGTGCCAAGAATGTGAATCCTGTTTATTATCCATTGTAATGTCTTCCTGCAATTGAAGGAGCAATGTCTTCAAAAGTGCAAGAAGAAAAGGCATGAATATTTCCTGTGTTTCAGAGTACAGGCTTTTCTGTGTACCTTTTTCTAGTTTTAGTATTAAGAAGTGAAGAGCTATTTCATATTTCTTACTTGCTGTAGTGTCTACATAACACTATTTTTCTTCATGTATAACACAGCAACTTGTAGGTTTAACTGCAGGTTAAAAGAAAGGGAAAGGCAAAGAGAGGGCCAAAGGGAAGACTTGATAAAACTGCAGTCAAAATCAGAAGCTGAACTTAAAAATGTCAATCAACTACTGTTGTGTTGATGCTGCCTGACATTTATGCTGCCCTTTGGCTCTGGTTAAAGATCACATACAGTCCCCAACTATGAGTTCTCCCTTCATAAGTCATGATGAATGATAGATCCATAATAGACATCACTCTGCAACAGTTTCATCTTCTGTAGATGACCTGACACAAAGGAGAGACCTACAATCTCCAGCTGCTTTAGGTTGCCTCCATTTGCTCTGTGATGACACAGACCATATTTTCTGCATCTTCCGTACATGAACCATGTAAAGGCCTTCTTAATCTTTTCCATTTCTTACATAAGTAATCTGTAAGTGAGAATAAGGGGAGGTTGTATCATATGAATGCATTTTGTAGTCTGAAGTAGTCTGGAGGGAAAGACCTGTGGTCCCAGAATGAAGCAGAGGCTGAAAGAAAAGAGCAAAGTGAAAAGCAAAGTTGTGAAATGATGAATCTCCAAATCTCCCTGTTTTTTTCTTTTCCCTATCCAGAAACATCCTGAAGTTGTCTAGTTCCCTTAGAGAAGTCCTTCTAGAAACAGAATGTACTTCTGCAGTTCTTGAGAATACCCTGGCTGCTTTGTTTTGCCACAGTCCTCCTTGATGTATCTCCTGCACATGTATATGTTTAAATTCAGCAATGGATAAAAAGATGGAGATCCAGGAGGTGGAGATTCCATGTTCAACAGTACAGAAACCAGATGGGCAGCAAAGAAAGCAAGACTGGCAGACTTTTGAAATAGTATGTCATGACACGCAACAGTGGTGTCAGGACACCCTGTCCTCAGGTCTAAGCAGGCATCTCAAGATCTTTAGGGGGTTGTATGATTTTCAGTGAGTACATTCCTAAAAGTCATTTGCACATTTTGCTGCATGTATGTGTCATATTTTAGGTCCTACTGCAGCAGGCTGATTCATCGTAGTGGGAAAGGATATGCACACACCGCATACTTCAGGCAGATGGCCCAGTGGAAGTTATAAAACCTGCTGTTGTTGAAATCTTACAGGGAAAAAAAAAATCACAAAATACCTTAGGTATTCAGGCGGGCAACCAAATACTTAAGAGACATCAGTTTAGATTAACAATTATAGCCTTTGAAACAAGATAACTTCTGAAATGAAATCTAGTTGTCCTAAAGTTGCGTTGAGATCTTGAATGGTCTTTTCTTGTACCTGCTCGTTTGCCTTTTCCCCCCATGCCCTCAACAGAGCATAGGAGGATCAGATCCTTGCCTGCACAGTCACAGACCTCCATGTTGCTATACTAAGTGTTCCAGTTGACAGCCTGATCCTTTGAACCTTGCTGCAAAATTCAAAATTCCCACCCCACGTCCAGCTAAGGCTTCAAGGCAGCTTTGTGAGAACACAGATACTTCTTTCTGATGGTGCCACATTGCTTTGTCATGGCTGTTATGAGAGGGTTGATTCATTTCACTGTTGATGACACCTGTGAGAAGGGGACCTTTGGTGTTATTCTGGGTGTATTTTTATGCTCTGGAGAACTCTGATCTCTGTACAGAAGAGAAACATGATTTCTGTTCCAGGGATCTTCTACATACTTGTCAACTACTGGCTGACACTCAACGTTTCAACTTGGCAAACTTACTAAGCCTGACACCCTTAAACACCCTAAACACAGTTTAATGGCTATAACCATGGAACCAGCTATTGTAGACTGTTGACCTCTATAAACACCCAAAAGCCAAGTACCCGTTCTGGCTTCCCAATTGCTTTCGGCACTGCTGACCCAGAAGAAGTTGCAGGACCTAGGAAAAACATAGGGGCTTTCACTCATTTTTCTCAAAGGTCTCTGTGAGGGTTGCTGGAAGCCATCCTCCCTTTTGTGAGGTGCTCTCCATTGCCGGAGAGCCCTAAGAGGCTCCCTGCGATCACTTATTTTTTTATTCATTAACTCTGTGCAGCTGCTACTGGGAGAAGTTGTGATGTAATGTGATCTACAGTGTAGGCTGATGACATTCAGCTCTACCTCTCATTTTCATCAGAAGCAGACACAACCATCACCCGTCTCTCCCGACATTTGGCAGCAGCACGAATCTGAATTAATGACAGTTGGCTGAAGCTCAGTTGAAAGAAGATGGAAGTGATACTGACTCTCAAGGAAAAGTAGGAGGAGGACCTGGCAAAGTTTGAAACTGTTTCATCAGCTGAGGAAAGATAAAAGACCATTGTCAAAGTGACTGCAATTTCAGGGTTTGACTAGATTCATCACTACTCCTAACCTCCCAGACTGCAGAAAACATCATTTATCACAGAGTACTGCCTACAGTGTTCTCTCTTTTCCTGTCAAATTCAGCTCTTAGATCACTCGTTTATTCTTTTACCATTTCCAGGGCAGTGTGTTCTTGTGTAGGACAGGCAGTAGATGATGGGAGGCTCTGACACATGTGGAAGGCAGCCACATTGCTCCTGAGCATGGCAGTTTGCAGGGGTGCATCTGTTGCTCTCAGCAACAGCATGGGAGATTTGTGATGCTGATCTGTGATGCCAAACCTGATGTGACCTCTGTCCTCAGGTGATTTAAATATTTTCTGCAGCTCCAGACAATCAGTGGTTTCCAGTGTGGTGGACCAAATTGTACTGGGGATATTCTTGAAAGGGGCAAATGTGGAGACTTCCGGATGGTGAACCTCTGCTACCACTGCCCACAGATGTCAGTTTTGACCCCATCTGGAGAAACACAGGGTGGTTCACTAGTGCAGGGAATTACTTCTTTTTCATTGACATTCAAGGTAGAGAATGCACTTCTTCCCTTGCCCATATTCATCTCTGATTTGGGTAGGGAGTAGAAGAAATCAGTATTTTTTAAAAAGCAGATAAAAAATAAATGGTTTAATTTTCTTTAACGAGTAGCTTTACAGAATTTTATCAGCTAATTCAGTTCTTCTCCAAAGCTTCCTTCTACACACGGGTTCAGGACAACCTGTAATGCACAAGCGAGCCAACCCACCCACCCACCAGCCCCAGGCATCTCACAAAGGAGTATATTTACACCTGCTGTCATGGTGCTGACTGTAGTGCGCAGCAGATGTACCAGAGCTCGTTTTAAATCAGTAAATATGTGCACCAGCTTTAATGCATGCTAGCATGTAGTGCAGGTACCAGTGACTGTCTGGGCCCAACACTGGGGAGCTGATAGTCTACTCTCTCACCCTGCTTTTCAGACAGGTTTTACAACCTGGGGAGCACTCCAGGATGCTGTGCTCTGCCTGCTGTCTGTGCTGTGCCATGAGCACACTAGACATAACCATGCTATATACACTGAATCTTATGCCAAAAGCTTGGTTGGAACTTGGTGCAAAGCTGCTTGTTTCCTCGGGTGTTCTGGAGGTGTCCTCTAGAGGAGGACTGAATGTGCTGAGGACAGATGTAGATTTGCTACCTATCTGTTTCCACCATGCTCTGGGCCAGAACCATTTGTGGCTTTAATGCTCTGTGACCTGGTTCCCTCAAGAGCTTATGGCTGATATCTGGAAAGCTTCTAGGCCAATGTCCTCCCATGGGGATGTGGGCACCCAGAGCTCTCTGGGGAACTGGACCCTGGGCAAGGAGAGGGAGGCTGTGCAGGACTACATGAAGCACAGTTTATGCACTCCCAGTGCCCCTGGAGCAATGCAGGTGTCTCCTGCTAATGATGGCTCTGACAGACAGACCCCCAATGATAGCCCTGTAGAGAACTGCAGGCTGAACATGGAGATGATGGAAAATATTGGTAGCTGTCATGTGATATACATGCCTGTCACCTTTCCTCCCTCCTGGCCCTGTCTTGCCTCCTCAAGGTGCAGCTTATGTGCCCTTGTGTCCCACCTGAGGTGACTGCAGTTATGAGGACCACAGGGTTTTTTCCCCTTCTTATTCACAGTGAGTCTGGCCTCACCCCCAAAAAAGAAAAGTATATCTGAAGTCCTCCATATGCCAGTGGTACACAAACTGATGAGAAGAACACTGCAGACTGGATGAGGGACTGGACTGTGACAAGCAGAAGGGAAGAGAAGCCAGGGTTTGTTCACCTTGTAAGCAAGCTCTTCTGGGCATCGACTGATCTTATGGTGCATTCATACAGCACCTACCAACATAGTGGGGCACAATTAATAGCTGTGTTGTGTAGAGCTTTTCTAAAATATATTGTCACTCAGTTACTCTGTGTAAGATGATCGATATGAAATTCCCCTTCAGTTCAAAGGGAGCAGTAGATAGACAAATCTCATAGCTACACTTGGTTTTGAATAGGAATAGGAGCTTTTGCTGCACCTGGTGCATTTTAGGGTATATTAATTGCTTTCAAATAATATGACTATTCAATTTTCTGCTATAATGTCATAAAATAAAATTTGCGTAAGGACATGGATAAAAACTGGAGTTTGTGCTGGCCTTTGGAAACGGAATTTATGGTTTATGTGCTGCTGCCATCTGGTGATTGTTTTCCTGAAATGCAGCACAAAACAGGTGGAGTTGTGCAGAAAGGGGTCAGTCCTGCAACCTTGCCTCAGTGACAAGCAGTTTTGGACTCATCTCTCTTGTAGGCAAGTTGTAGAACAGTGTATTGCATTTGGCTAGAAAATAAGTATAAACTAGATCTTTCTCATCTCAGTTCTCTTGTCCATCACCATTTCTGCAGTGTGGAAAGTGAATTGGTGTTACAGAAGTGGGATAGGGATATAAAAAAGAGGACTAAGAATAGACACTTCCTTTGCAATTTCAGTGTCCCTAAATGAAACGTTTACATTCATAGCCAACAGTCAGAAATCGATGCAGTTGCCTATGGAGGAGCTACTTCTTAGATTGAGGAAAGACAGTAAATTATGCTGAGAACGAACAGATTGTATAGAACATTTAGATAGAATCAAGTTTTTCTACATACATGGGAACTGATATGAATAACAACACTTCTTTTCCCAAAATGCTTAAAGTTGTCCAAAGCAATTTATTCTGGAGCATCAGGGTTGAGTTAGCTTGTTGAGTTAGCTTTGGCAAGTCCACTGTTCTGGATAACAGGCATTAAAATAACAAAGGGTCCTTTGTGGCTTATGTAGAATGCATAAAAATATGTAGTGGAGTTTTTTAGCTCTTAATGGCAGTATCGTGGAGTGTGATACTTAAAAATTGGTGGTGCTTACCCTCTTTGTAGCAGGAGAGGGGAGTAAGCTGCAGCATCTCTCCCATCATAGGACTGGACCATCTGTAACTGTGCCGTGCAGCTGGTGTATTGCTCTAGCATAGAACCAGCTCATCTTGTACCATCTTCTTGTGTGATGCCATTGGCAGGGCAGTGTTGTTAAGGATAACATATGGATTTATCAATTTGCAGAGCAGGAGGAGATAGAGTGAAATGTCTCAATGGGAAGGATCCAGTTAGTTACTCAAAATGAACCCATTTCTATTTTGAAAGTATTGTTTGAAGATGTATTTTTGAAAGTCCTCTTTTTTGTCATGTAAAATAAAAAATCCTGTGGTTTTTTGCCTTGTGCTGGGGAATCAGAGCCTTCACGTTTTCCACGTGCTGCCACTAGAGCCATAGTGCTGAGCAGCTTTGGTGGACTGATCCCTTCTAGTATTTGATACATGTCAGAGAAGCTAAAATCAAAATGTACACAATGTAATAAAATATCTATTAAGTTTTGGCACTTCTTTGGACATGGTGTGGTCTTCCTTCACCTCATCTCTTACTGCCTTTGACTATTGAATGTGAGTATTGTTCAGTGGATGCGTTTCTTAAGGCCAAATTACTGAGATATTTGTATGTGCACTGAACTCTGGGTGTGAAATATTATGCCCTGACTACTATTTCCCTGTTGAATTTCAGCTGTGTATTTGAGCTGGAATAAGTTAATGCTTCAAGAGTTTTGTGACAGAGAGATGGCAACATGCCTTTGCTTACAGAGCAAAGTGGAAAAGTCTTATTCTAAGTCCTTCAGGCATCTTTTTCTTCTACAAGATATGTGACTAAATTGTGTCTTCTGTGTGTAATTTGGTCTCACACATGTAGCAGATAGTTTTAGAGACATCTATTCACATCAATCTCCAGCAACATTTAGCTAC